>CM076575.1:1519548449-1519885848 GCA_034641835.2 Pinus albicaulis | reverse complement strand
AAATCATTGACTATGCTATACGAATGGGTGGCTTTTCTAGAAGCAACAATTCGGTGTAGTGGGCACTTAGGGATATTGGTATGAACCTTCGCCTTAGGCTGAGGTATCTTCAAGGGGCCATTAGGTGTCAAAAGAGGCTCTGTAGAGACCGAAGGAGGCAGCTTGGGGACAAAATTAGCGAGAGGCTTATTGTACTGACGGGACAGAGTCTGAAGATTGATGTCTATGGTTGAACGTTGATCAGATTTCATCATGAGGATCTGGTCATCAGGGGTACCAGATAGAAGAGGTTGGGTACTAGTGTGGTATACAGAAGGTTGGGCAAAGAGAGGAGGCATGCTGTACCCTGAATACATGCTAACAAGAGGGGAAGATGGGCAGGAGGTGCTGGCTCCCCCTTGAGGAAAATCAGAGCACATGGGAGGTTGAGAAATGACGACACATGCACGACACCAAGGAAAAAGAGACCGACAAGGGCAGAGAGGTGCAAGATCAACCGATTACAATGTCGAAACAAGGGCAGAGAGGTTCAGGATCAATTGATTTCAATGTTTTAGAGTCTTTGCTTGGCGGTGTTAACAAAGCCCTTTTTCACTTAGGGTGTGTGTGTAAAAGTGTGTAAATTTTAATATTTAAACCCATACATTTGTAGAGAAAAAGAAAAAGTGTTGTTATATAGCTGTAAATAAACCTGCAAATGATAGTATATAGGCCTGAAAAACAGAAAATAAATAGCTAATAATGCAATAATATAAACCTAAGAAGGTGGGTCTCTCAACAACTGGTCTATAGGTGAGTAAAAAACTAATCTAAACACACTGGTCAAGAGGGACAAAGATATAAAAGACAAAATCTGCTGGAAAGTGGTGCAGAAAACAACAACAAATCCGAGAAAAATTGTTGTAACAAGAGGTGGAAAGAGGCTATCTTCAGGAGGGAAGCGGAGTTCCCCCTAATGGAAAACCCAAAAAAATCTAAATTAAGTGATTTGGATGGATAACAAGCTGATATGAAGTGGATCTGAAGATGAGGTATCATATCTGAAAAATGGCTGAAGACTTTGAAATTTCAGACAACCTACAACAGGAAACACTCTTCCACAAAAACTAGAGGGTACTGAAGCACTAGGGGGCTAGGTTCCCACTTATTTGAGTGAAAAATAACAAGTAAAGGTCTAAAATGGTCGAAGATGGAGGTCAGACAACCCTGGACAGAGGCTCAGAAAAACCCAGAAAACTTTCAGAAAAATCCCTGCAGAAAGTTCATGTCGCAGTTTCTGACCCGTTTTCAGCAGAGGTCGCACTTTTTGGGTTGTAAAGTGCGCCCTGGAGGTCCAGGTCACAGGTTTTGGGTAGAAAAGTGCAACCTTCACTTTCGGCACTCTCGGTAGCAGGTTTCAGAAAAAATTTTCGTCTCAACTACAGCTGATGTCATTTACCTGCACAATGGGTCTGAAAACATGTGGAAGTTAGAATTTTTATCATTTTAGGGTTTTATGGATTAAAAAAAACATCAATAATAAGAAAAAAAGGGGCTGAAGAGAAATCCTAGGGTTTGAAGCAACTGGATATGCAAGGATCAGAAAAACGACAGCGGTCGTAAAGGTAAACCCGTGTGGAGTCGCCAGTTGTTAGTATGAATCTTGATTCGAGGTGTACAAAAAACTACCACTTTAGCTGCGCATAAAAAACAACCCTAACAATAGAAAATATTGCTAATATCTTCATATTTGCAATTAGATGATCAAGAAAAATGCTGAAATAATCTAGATCTATGCATTAGAAGACCTTAAATAGTAGAAAAATAAGATTTACTCCATAGATCCAATAGACAAGACAAGAATATATCCAATGAAATTTTTATTAATGGGCACCTGGGAGGAAAACAAGAGGGTGTTCCCTATTCTCTTCAATGGGATGGGTTCTTGTAAGTCCTTAGCACTTCAAATTTCTCTCTCTTGATGGTGTAGAAAACCCAGACAAAAAGTGGAAAAATATGGCTATGATAATGGATCAATAGCCAAACCAAGAGTTGAGATCCAGAGTGAAATTTAGGCAACAAAAGGTGAAAAATGAATGGGAAAAACCTTCTATTTATAACAAAATATTGAGTTAGTCTAGAGATTGGTGCATAATTAAAATATTATTAACCAAATCTAGATCCAACTTTTATGGAACATTTTATTATATTTGTTGGAGGGAAATGGAATTTGACTTGAGTCAAATCCCCTTATTTGTAAATAATAAATAAATAAATGATTTATTTATCATT
This sequence comes from Pinus albicaulis, assembly GCA_034641835.2. Classification (NCBI taxonomy): domain Eukaryota; kingdom Viridiplantae; phylum Streptophyta; class Pinopsida; order Pinales; family Pinaceae; genus Pinus; species Pinus albicaulis. The sequence goes on along the minus strand of CM076575.1, from coordinate 1,519,883,577 downwards.
TTAAGGACATGATTAAGTAATAATAAATAAATAAATGATGTATTTATTATTTTAAGGATATGGTTGAGTAATAATCAAACAAATAATGATTTATTTAATTATTTAAGGGCGAATTATTCAAATTTAACAAAGAATATTATTTAAATAAGATTTAAACAATTATTCTTTAGAAAATAATAAGATAAATAATGATTTATCTAATTAATTTCGTTGTTTTGGGTTAAATATAACCAGAAATATTAATTAAACTACTGTTTAACTAATTATTTATTGAGGAAAATCAAACAAATGTATATTTTTTTAATATTTCCTTATGGGGTTTCCTGTTTAGACCATGAACAACTTAATAACGGTGATTTACTAAGTTATTTTCATTGTGAAAGCAATTTTACTTGGGTTAAAATTGGTCTTACATGGTGTACTTGGGTCCATCTAATGATAATAGGTTAGATGACCAAAAAATGGTGTAGCACTTGTTGCAATTGATTACTCCACCAAATGTATTGAAGCAATACATACCAGGAATGCTACTCATAAAGTCATCATTAACTTTCTGGAGGGAATCAGTATCATATTTGGATGTCCATCAAGGCTAGTAGCAGATAATGAAGCTGCTTTTAAAGCTACACCATTGGTATATTTCTATGAAGATTATGGTATTCAACCTACACACTCTACAACTTACTATCCACAAGGGAAAATCATCTAACAAAAGTTTGGTAAAAATCATTGTTGAGCCCCAAAGATGTCCTTCTTCTCCACCACATTTCACTTCATTTCCTTTGTACCTTATCAATTACAAGCTTAAAATGATCAATAGGATTGATTAAGATTACTTTAAGAATGTATATAATGACTAACTTGCTATGTTTTCATGGTTTTGTTGTTTTAGTAATTTTTGACTGAACTCGACTACAGAATGTAGCCATTCTGTAGCCAGTCGCCTATTCCGCAGCTATCCTCATGTTCATGCAGGTTCCATGTGTCACCTCAAGGAAAAACACATATTCTTGTATTCCACAACACTCCCCCATCATTTCTTGCTTTCCACGAAGTCTGAGTTAGAATCTCCAAGCGGTTATGCACGTGGAAGAGAAGCAGACTCCTACTAGGACAAGGACTGTACGGATGTCCTTGAGCCCAGTATGAGGTTTTCACCAGAGTTCTAATTCGATTTCAATTGCAAAAGACACTTATCCCTTTATTTTCTCAAGAACAGTTATGTAATTTTATTATAAGTATGACTCAGGAGACTGAGACACATCTAGCTAGATTTTTCTTTGTTGCTAGATCTTAGAAGATCGTAATACTCTGTTTTTAAGTACTTTCTCCTTTAACGAAAGAAGCATCACTTTATTGCAAGAGCTGAGTCAATATTGAGTAGATTTGTGTGCTAATCCAGTGGTAAAAGGCCCCTACTGCTTGAGAAGCTTTGTTCATATGGTTTAGATAAGTAACGTTAGCCTTGTTTTATTCTCAACTTCAATAGTTACTTAACTTTACGTTTTATGCTCATTTACATCAACTGTTACAGCTGGTCTTGTTCTTACGAACTATTCCAAAATATCACTAATATTGAATGAGTCATAGCTATGGTGTTTTAAAGCTTAGTTGCGTTTTCCTTCGAAATTTATGTTTTATGCTCATTTGCATTGAATGATACAACCAGACTTGTTTTTACAAACTATTCCAAAATATCTCTCATATTGAATGAGATAAGGCTGTAGTATTTTAGAGAACTAGTTGCATTTTATTTTAGTTGTAATACTCTAGAGGTTGATTGCATTTAGTCTAGATCTGTCACTAGATTTCAAGTTTGATAATGGCACTCTAGTTCAACTTTGTTCACTGCATTTCAAGTTAGATTAATGGCACTCTAGTTCAACTCTGTTCACTGTATTTAAAGTTTGATAATGGCATTCTAGTTCAACTCTGTTCACTGCATTTCAAGTTAGATTAATGGCACTCTAGTTCAACTTTGTTCACTGCATTTCAAGTTAGATTAGTGGCACTCTAGTTCATTTCCAAGTTCACTGTATTTCAAGATTGATAGATTGCATTCTAGTTCAATGTTATCCATTGCATTTTAAGTTTTATTAGCTGTCAAAATTAGACTTCATGGCCTTCATTATTTACAAACTACTCTTGTTCTGAATTTCTATTAATACATTTTCATATGGACAAGAATTAGTGATATCAGTTTAAGGCCTTGACTGTTCGGAAATCTCTTGCAATGTTACAAATAGCCTTTTTCCCAAAACTATTCTAAAAGATCTCTAACTTTCGAATAAGGCCTAGTAGTGACAAGTTGAGTTGTAGAATGGATTAACCTCAGCATCATAAGTTAATTTAGAATAGAAATCTTACTGTGCTACAAACAATCTTTTCCAATTGTGTTCCAATAAACTTCTAACCATGGATGAGATTTTTGTAATATTGTAAGTTGTTGTTTGCTTAGGAGAACCTCATTTCATTAAACTTATCCTTTTCTCAAGCTATTCCAATATATTTCTAATGGATGAATTGGAATGATTCCATGTCATGAGTTATTGAGTTCATGTTATAAGTCATTATCAAGCTTTACATTCTCTGCTCTTTAGTGCCATACATAATTTAGAATAGGTTTTGCTCTGTTTTAGTGTGACCAACACTTTCTTTCTTTTCCTTTTTAACACAAAACCATAAAACCAAAAACATCAGAAAAACAATAAACACAACGTAGTAAGAGATAGATACCTAGGCACATATAGTGCACCTCACTTCAGCAGTTTACTAGCCCTAGTTGATAATTTATGTCATCAATTTAGGAACACTAAGTTGAAAACTAGGTGGCTTTGTTTCTTACCTCCCAAAAAAAATGACATGCATAGAGAAAGAGAATCAAGGGGTAGATTCATAAGAGGCAGAAGCTCAGGAAGTGAAAACTAGGTGGCTTTGTTTCTTACCTCCCAAAAACAATGACATGCGTAGAGAAAGAGACTCAAGGGGTAGATTCATAAGAGGCAGAAGCTCAATTCCTAGAACACCACTTGTTTCACCAAGACCAAGAACCAGCACACCTCCAAATCAAACCCACATTCCATCCTCCACTGATCCTAGACTTCCAGAGAACTTAAGATCAGACATTCCATCAGAAATACCTTCCACTTCATCCACTGAACCTGTCTTAGAGGAAGATTCAAGGACCCTTGCCACAGAGATAAACTTCTCCACTTCTACAGAAGGATCAACCATGGCAGAAGAAGGGGGAGGAGGAGTCTTTAATGGAGAAAACATAATATTTGGAAGGGGTAGAGGTAGAGGTAGAGGAGAAGGAGGCAGAGGAAGAGGTAGAAGAGAAATGGGAAGCTCTTTTGGGTTTCCTATAGTAGATGAAGAAACCAATACAACTATGAAAAAAATTTCACCCTCTGTCCTTCCAAACTTTTATGGACTTAAAAATGAAGATCCTTAAACCTTCCTATTTGAATTTGAAGTCCCATGTAGAACCTATGACTACTTACAAGATGCCCAAAAACTTAAACTGTTCCCTTCAACATTGAAAGGAGCAGCATTAAAATGGTTTATGAGTTTGATCAACAGTTCTATTAGGACATGGGAAGACATGAAACAAGAATTTCTAGAGAGGTATTTGGATTACTGTATGCCAATCAACCATAAGGAGGAAGTGTTTAAAATGCTACAAAAAGAGGATGAAAATTTGGAAGATTTGTTGGAGAGATTTAACTACAACATCAAAAGAGAAAAAATGGAAAACCTAGACCAAGATACCTTGAAAGCTCTCTTGTTGAAGACAATTAGGGATGAATGGTTAGATATCCTTAACATGATGGGAAAAGGGGATATATCTCAGCTTACATTACCTAAAATAGCTAAATTATGTATCAACCTTTCAAGAGGGAAATCTAAAACTGTAAAAGGACCAAGAGACCCTGCTCTTGCAAGGGCAAGTAAGTTTGCTTCTGGGACAGTAAGTAGGGCAGAAATAGGACATATGCTTGATGAATTCAAATCTGAAATTTTAGGGAGTCTTAGTGAAAAAATAGACACCCTTAAGTTACAAAACAAGCAAAAAGCTGAATCTGATGCCTTAGCAATATTTTGTCCCAAATGTAGAAAGAAGCATGCCTTGAGAGAGTGCCCTTTGGATGCAAAAATAGTAGAGACTTGTGTAATTTTTTCAGAAAAACATGAGACCAAGAGTTGTCCTTCACTTCCTAGTCTTAAAGTTGTCTTTCAAGAAGAAACCCCTACAAATTCCATAGAATCTCTCAATTTTGTCTCTAGGAGGCCTTGGCAAGGACCTCAAACACAAGGATTCCATGATCAGTTGTATAATCAACCCCCACCAAATTGGAATTCTTGGCAGCAACCTTGGCCCCAATTCCAAAATCAATCTCAAACTTGGGCACAAGGAGCACAAAATCCCTATGGAAGATACTCTCAGTACTATCAATATCCACCATCTTATCCACCATATCCACATTTCCCTCCTCAACAAAATTTTCAACAAAATCCTCAAAATCCACAACATCAAAATCAACCACTTCCATTACCATTTCCTCAGAAAACAAATCAGTTGCCTGCCCAACCCATACCAAACCCCAACAATAAAAATCCTTAGAACACATACATGATAGAAGGCCAACAGTTTCCAACTTATTTGATTACTCCTTTAGACCTTAGTGATGTTCAACTTAGGTCTGGAAGAATACTTGAAAAGAGGAAACCTTCTGTAATCATACAAGAGAAAGACAATTCTGAGGAAGATTCTCTACGGATAAATAAAAGTCTTGAAGAGAACACATCTTTCCAAGACCCAAACATTGAAAAATAAAAACAAAAAGAACCAATAATTTCAACTCCTATATTAGAGCAGCCATCAACATCCACCTCTACACCTCCCTTTCCCGAAAGATTACAAATTGATAGGGGTGTAGAAAAGCAAATTATGGTGCCTAATTATGATTTCCTGGATGAGCTGAGAAATGTTTGTATTAAGATCCCATTATTGCAAGCTATCAAGGAAATTCCAATCTTAGCAAAGACAATAAAGGAGTTGAGCATGAAGAAAATAGGAAAAAGAATAAGAGAGACAAAGAAAATTCAACTGGCAGGAAAAATAGCAGATATCATGATGGGTAAGATTGCTATTCCAAAGTATCTAGACCTAGGAAATCCAGTTGTTAAAATTCACATCAATGGAATTGAAATCCAAAACACACTTATTGATTTAGGAGCAGCAATCAATATCATGAGTAGACAAATCATGGATAAACTGAAAATTCCTAATCTTCTTTTTACACCCACATTATTACAATTAGCAGACAGATCCGTGATTAAACCTGATGGGGTAATAGAAGACATTCCAGTGTCCCTAGATTCTTGGGAATATCTTGTGGATTTTATGATCCTAGCTCCTAAGAATAATCTAGGAGGGCATCCTGTTATATTAGGAAGACCTTGGTTAGCTACAGCTGATGCTTTCATTAGTTGTAGATTCGGTGATATGTACATCTCTGATGGTAGTTCAACCAATAAATTTACCTTGTATCCTCTAGCAAAAACAATTACAGAATTAGATGATACTCAATGGATAGAGGATGAAGAAGACTCACTACAAGAAAAAAGCACATTGGTGAGGGTCATGCTTGTGACGGACCTTTAAGGTCCGTCACCAATGTCACATATGGTGACGGTCATTAAAAAACCGTCACCCGTAAGGGGAGGGCAGTGATGGTCCCTTATGGTCCGTCACCAAAGACATTTTTAATGACACTTTTGGTGACGGTCGTTAAAGGCCCATCACTAATTTTCTCTTCGGGTGACACGAGGACAACTTTAACACCCTCACCGATGTTCTTTTTTTACTTTTGGTGACGGTCAAAAAATACCGCCATCACGATCACTAAAAACCGTCGATCGTAATTGTACATAGGGATGGTCCTTTATGGTCCGTCACTAAAGATATTTCACTTTTGGTGAGGGTCAATAAAGGCCCATCAATACCTCTTTGGTGATTATCATGACTTCCAACTTTTAATGACCTCACCAATGCTATTTTTGTTACTTTTGGTGACGATCAAATGTCCGCTATCATTAATATAATTCCAATGAGTTTTTGATGATGCTATGTGCCCGTTAATATATTTTTTTTCAAAAGATAACGATTTAATACCATTATTGTCGTAGAATATTTTATAATATGTCCAAGGCCATAGTGGTTAGGTCGGTCAATTTTTTAAGAAGTAATAAGCGTGTATCATTTCCCTCAAGTAACACTAGTCGAATAGAGATTTCCAGATAACACAATATCCACATTCATTAAGCTTAATATCTAGAAGACCTACTAGTTGAAGATGGCAACAAGAAAAAGGAAGGAGGCATCCCGAAACATCTTTCCATCCTGGCTGAAAGTGATCACCACAAAAATCAGTGGGGACCAAGGTCATGATTTTTTGCTCTAAAGTCTATTTTTTAGATTTATGTCTATTTTTAGACATATGATCTGCAGTGGTCTATGAGCAGGTGGATGCTATTTTTGGATGGTTGGTCAAGTTGCTAAAATATATGACCTTATTTTTAGACATTAATAGTCTATTTTTAGACCGCCATTTAAAAATAGACTGGAATATTAGCCCTTAATAATATTTGGACTATAAACATTATCTTATCTCTTGGAGCACTTCTGGCCGAGCTACGGATGTGGCACATGCAAATTTATTAAGGAATTACACTATTCTTATAGGGTTAGTTGAGCTATTGCATGGTTGACTTCGCTAGAACTCATGTGGCATGGGAGTTTGGTGGAGTTGATGAGACAAAATGGGATGGATTGCTCGGCTTAACTTAGTTGAACTAGTTGTATTTAGTCTAACCGATAAATACACTAGTGATATGGTGTGAATTAATTATTAATTAATTCACTAATTATTAAATTGCTAAATCAACCAAAGAATATATCAAATGACTCGCAGTGGCATGGACAATTCCGTAGAGACCGTTGTTAGAGGTGGGTGAAAGGGAGTCTACTATCACTGTGACTATAGCCATGCATGATATTTGCACACACATTGATTTAGATTACACGAGGACTATGCATGATAAGCGAAAGGATTCGAACTTGATCTCATCATTATTCATCTTCGATTGCGCAATAGAGGCAGTATAGTGTGGAGGAGATTTGAACTCGGTGGACTTGTTCATATCTCGAGCGCTAGTTTGGTGTGTAGCATGTGAGATAGTGCCTAGACGTGAGGAGTTTGTGTTATGTATTGTTACATGTTCTCTATCATTATAATATAAGATAGTTGGGGGTTTTCAGCCGTAAGCTTTCTCTCATTACATACCGTGTTATATGTGTGCTTTCATCATGTTTAACAAAGTGACAGTACCTGCTTCTAATTTCCGCAAATTGATGATCAATTGTAGAAGAGGTTATGTATTATGCATGAAGCTCAAATAGTGTGTAATCGGATAATTCTCAGGAATAATCATCTATTATTCAAATTTATACATGGTATCGAGCGAAATTGATCATCGTGATCTATTACGTGCTGATTTACATTTTATTTCGGCAGACAAGAGTCCGTATTTAGGCTGTAGCTCTTTGGATCCATCCTTTCTTTGAAAGGTGATATATCCGTAAATTTTGCTGGGGCCGATCTTCGTGCTAGAAATACTTTGTTCTCAAGGCATCGTGCTGCTGAGTTTTGAGTCGGTGGAATTGAATTTATAGTTGTGTTTTCTGGTGTCGAAGTCAAAAATGTCTTTCAACGGATCGGCGATGGAGCATGCTCGAGGCGTTCGGAATTATGTTGCATGGAAGGACAGGATGGAGGGCGGTGTTAGATGAAAATGGGTCAAGGAGTTCACAGATTCCCGAAGTCCCAAAGCCTACCGATGCTGCTCAAGTTGAGGTCATGAAAGAAGACAAAGTAAAGTGTTGAAGGGATTCTCGTTGGAGGGCGTGAAGGATCACATAGTATCCACCTCGATGGTAAAGCTTATCCATTCTTGACAAGAAAGCTTTGGAGATTTTTTTCCAAAGCAAGAGTGACAAAGGAAGTTACGCCTAAGTGATAAAAACTCAGAAAATAAAGATGGGAGAAAGAATGACACTATTCGGTATACTGGCGAAAGTTTGTCTACTGCGGTGGATGAGCTCGTATGTAGGGAGTTAGTGTAGACGATGATGACCTGGGTGAGCGTGGGCTTCCGTGGGCTTCTCCCCGAAGAGCGGCATTCTATCAGGATTCTATCAATGGTCGTAGAAATTGCTACATGGGAGCAAATTCTGCTGATCTTGTGCAAAAGGAGATAAGGCGATACTGGGATGGATCTTCATCAAAGGCATCATGAAGAGGATTTGTGCTGCTGCCAAAGCAAGGAAGTGCAAGAATAATGCTTTCCTCAACTGTGTTGATGTGAAAGAGCGTGACATGTCCAAAGTGAAGTGTTTTTACTATCACGAGCATGGGAATTACGCCACAAATTGTCCAAGGTATGAATAAGAACAAGCAGTAAGCTTAGAGTCAACAATGGTGAGGCTCTCATTTCTAATTGGAGTCGACTTCTCACGATTGCATGCATGGTGTCTAGTGCATTGGGATCGGGTGGTATTTTGATAGTGGCGTCTTTCACATGACAAGAGATGTGAATATTTCTATGACTTGGTGGAGAAAGATCTCCGTTGCATGTTGAGTTGGGCGACAATGGACGATACAATGCGACTCAAAGATTGGCATTGGAGAATCTCGTAGGAGTCGTAACCTATTTTTACAAGATGTAGTGCATGTTCCGTGTTTAAAGAAGAATTTGATCTCGCCTCGCAATGTTAGAGGACAAAGGGTACGAAGTTGTCTTCGTGAAGAAAGCTCTTCTACAAGGCAACAGGACAAGTCAAGAAGGTTGGGATTCGAACAAGAATCTCGCACTGCGAGATGGGATGTCGACGGTGAGCTTCCCAACGTTGGGAAGTGAAGAAGAAGACATGCAATTGATGCTTGAGAGGGAAATGCTTCTTGTATGCAGTAAGAGTGAACTCGAGATGTGGAGCAATCACAAGATGAGGATCATGGAGTGGGAGAAACCAATTGCGTGCAGAAATTTCGCCGGGGATGGGCGCAGTGAGTGCATGCAAACATACCTACCCAGTGGAGAGGTGGGGCGACATGCATGATTAATCCCAAGAGGAGATTGTTGTGATTCATGATATGGTGTGGATCTCTATGAAGTGAACTCCGTTGACGAGGAAACACATGATGTGCCAGAGCATGACCGCTGGGATCGATGCGTATCAAAGTGACAAGCTATACCGATATGAATCGCAGTTGACAAAAGAAGTAAGAGTGCATGGGTGCAAGAGTTCAACAAATACAGTTGTTCCCGATGACATGTGTACTGGGGCCTGTGCGCAGAAGTTGAAGACTTTGATGATAGATGCATTAGACCGATTGGAGTTGTTTGGAGCCTATTCGCCTTTCGTAGGAGTCACAGATGCGTATGCGCGTGAGCTTCTGCGGCGCTTGTGAAGGTAGGCACGACAGCCACCCCACGGTGACGTCCTTTCTTGTTGAGAGGGAGTGTTGAAGATGGCAGAAGAAACAAGGACAGAGGCATCTCGAAACATCTTTCTCGATCCTAGTTAGAAAGTGATCACCAAAACTAGGTGGGGCCACACAAGTGATTTTTGTCGCAAAGTCTATTTTTAGACATATGGATCATATTCAAGAGTTATATGGATTCTATTTGTGGATGGTTGGTCAAGTTGCTAAAAATATATGACCCCTATTTCTAGACATTATATTCATTTTTAGATCCACAATTAAAAATAGATCACCAAATATTATTAGCCCCTAATAATATTCGGACTATAAACATTATCTTATCCCCGGAGTACCCCCGCCTCTAGGCTACTTGGATGTGGCAATATGCAAATGACATAAGGAACGCGTTATTCCTAGGGGTTAGTTGAGCCATTGCATGGTTGACTTTAGTTAGAACTTCATGTGCGCAGTTGGTGTGAGCCTATTAGGATGTTTATAGTCATATTCGCTTAACTTAGTTGAACTAACAGTATTTAGTTCCTTAACTTGGCAAATACACTAGTGATAGTGGTGTGGAATTTAATTATTAATTAATTCATCACTATTAGACCCCATAACAACTAAAGAATACATCAAACATTCAGTATGGGATGAAGCAGAGAGACTGTTAGAGGTGGGTGAAAGGGTGAGTTTACTATCGTACTATAGTCACATGCAGATTTGTACACACATCGATCGAGATTGCTAATGAGGATTACACAGACAAAGCCGTTGGATTCGAAACTTAATCTCATCATTATTCATCTTGGATTGCGCAAGAGAGGCAGTGCAGACAGTGGAGGAGATTTGAACTTGTGACTTGTTCATATCTCGAGCTAGTTTGTGTGTAGCATGTGAGATAGTGCCGAGAGATGTGAGGAGCTTTGTGCTATGTATTGTTATATGTTCTCTATCATTATAATATACAAATATTTGGGGGTTTTCAGTCGTAAGCTTTCCCCATTACATACCGTGTTATATGTGTGCTTGATTATGTTTTAATGTGTGCATGCGATCGCTTTCTAATTTCCGCAAATTGATGATCAATTGTAGAAGAGGTTATGTATTATGCATGAAGCTCAAATAGTGTAATCGGATAATTCTATGAATAATTCATTCATTATTCAAATTTCTACACATTTAGATAAAGTTCCACTATTGTGTAGGAAATATATTATTTAATACATAATCTACCAAAATTCTATTATCGAGGAAAGACCTAACAATCCTCAACAATTTGGGCACACCTTAAATTACCGTCGGCACACACTAACATTTCTTATTACCCCACATGTCTTGGAACATATTTGTACCTAGAACATCTTTGATGACATCGCTTCAAGCACATGGTGGCATGCGCTAACACAACATGGAACTCTCCTAGGTGATGTGTTGGCATGCCGCATATAGTCCCTAGTATGCCCTAGAACACCTTGGTTGAATGCATTGACATACATTAGCACTTGGCACACAATGCCACTTGGCATGTATTGGGACCTATTATTAGTGTGTCAGAATGCCCTTTGAAAAGAATGAGTCCGACTTATTAACCCTCTTATTGGTTCTTCCTTTGTTGCCTTGACACATATCATATACTGCACCCCCCGCGCCACATCCTTAGCACTCAACATGTATTGGCACATTCGGGCACTATTATCAAAGATATAATTAGCACACCTTGGAACTACCAAGCACACTTTGGGAATTCTTAACATGCCTTGATATTCCCTAAAGGCTTACCAATGCTTAAAGGTCTTGTCACTCCCTCCTTGGCATGAAAACTAACACCGACCATTAACACTAGTCTCTCTGGGCAGACACGTTCCTCATATTCATTAACTTCCATGAATTTTTACCTATATGCCCCTTTAATGTTTTCTCCGCACTTTTAACACTCATCAACATTAATTATCACTCTCTAGCACACCTACACCTCTTAGCATTCCCTTCCACTTCATAACATGCATAACACTAGTCCCCGACACATATTGGCACTGGGCATGTGTTGGCGCTGAAAAGTCTTAAGATGTATGGAATACGTTGAGATGCCTCGTATGATTTACATGGTTTAATATTAAATTTATTTGTGATAATTAATTGTTGGAAAGTAGATGAGAAGCAACAAAGGAATACTTGGCACTTAGAATGCACTAAGACTTTGCACTTGGAACCTATTGTCGCCTAGTGTTAGTGGTGTCTAGCATGTCTCTCGAGTGTTGCAATTGATGACTTATTAACCCTCTTATGTGTTCATTTCTCAGAGTTTAAATTTTTTCTCCTTTTGTTGTCTGAAAGTCCTCGATACGCATTGACCCACCCTTGCACATCTTGGCATGCCTTCCTATCACTTGGCACATCTTAGCATGTTTGAGATATGTATTCCCACTATCTGCACATCAAGGTGAAGAGAGATGTAGTCCTAAAGTAGGTCATACTTAGGCCGAGTAAGGGTTGCTAGAGGGAGGTCATGGTCATCCTCCAAGAGCAAGATCATCATGTGAGGGTTCAAAAGAATGTTGCATACCTTAATGGTCGGGCTTGCGCTAGGAAGTAGGATGGCATATTGTTAGTTCTCATCCTGCGTATCAAGTTTAAGAGAGGTTTCTCATGAGAATTTGGGCATGTGATTTCACGATGCCTCTTTGTGTGAAGGCCACATCAAATTAAATGTTACAGAAATTTGCAAGATACAAAGTGAGATTGAAACCATAAAGGACAAAATGCAATTCCACACCGGTGAGGAATTTTGATGCACCAGGAGTGAGGAATGTGGGGAGTCTAATTTATTTTTAAACAAATTGGACAATAAATTTTAATTTCATCTCATAACAACTTGTGTCGCTTAATTAAGTCATGATGACCGAGTTAGAACAAGAAATTCGAGTTGAGGGCCCAATATGGCATCTAGAGGGATTCTAATATTTTTGGGTCCGGGCTGAAGTTGATGCATTAGTGGGGTGCAAGTTTAATTAACTCAATTAAATGAGTTAAAATCAGCTTAAACTTCCAATTTGGAAGTTTTTCCTTCCATTTATTTAGGTCTTCGATAACCCGTGCCAACTCTTGGGAAGTCCTAGAGAGCCAAGCTCACCAAATCATCATCAAAAATTGTTATTCTAATGCTTCCTCAGCCATCCGCACATTGGACAAACTTTGTTAAATATTTTGGAAATGTGTCACCTTTTCCATCTTGATCTTCCCGAGTTTATCTTTGAGCACCAATTTCCTATGGTCGTTGCTACTTTGGAATAGATCCGTCAAAGCCTTCCACATTGCATATGTGGTTTTCCCATGGAGGCTTGAGACAATGTGGTCTCGTACTCCTCCAACAAGAAAATCACCTTGCTACTTTATTTTGCCATGCATCAAGATTTGCATCATCTCGTAGCACTGTGCTTAGGAACACCTTGTCACCAATTCCTTCAACCCATTGTCTTCAAGTATTGCCTCCATCCGTCCTTCCAAGCAATGTAGTTAGAGCCGTAGTTGAGTGCATACTTCAACTCATAAGCCATCAAAGCCATTTCGATCTTGAATCAACTATAGCACCAAGAAAGTCTTTCGGCAAATTCAAATTCTATCCAAATACAAAATCAACTCTCGCTTTCATTGCACTTCGTACGCCGATACTATGTAGAAATATACAACATGCATGTATATCTTGGATTCACCCGATCTAACAATGTACTAAAGTTAAATACACTGAATTTCTTCTACAAATATTTTAATAATTAAAAAACAATCGCTAATCACATGAACATGAAGAAAGACTGGGACCACACAACACATATACTCAGTGAAAGCTTACAACTAAAAACCCCACTATCTTCATTGTATATTAAGTATGTACCATGAAACAATTACATACAAAAACTCTTCTCACAAGAGCCCTCCGCACCAACCAATTACCCCACACCGTCATATGCAAAATCGACCAACACATAGCCAATTCTCGCCTCCGTAGAACTCCGCGCGTTTGCGTTAACTTCGATGGTAAAAAGATCCCTAAAGATACGAATTCTTGCCTACCTTGGACTACGCAAGTATCATGGGCAATTTTGAATGGTGTTTGTTGCAAGTGTGCAAGCCAATAATCCGACAACCGATAGTCAACTTCCCTCTACCTAGAACTCAACTAGGTCTCCATTGGACCGGGCATGCATGCAACTAATAATAGTAAACCTCGCTGCATGTGAGATCACCGATTGTGAATTAATTAATATTTAATTCACTAGATCTCTCACTAGTGTATCTTCGCTACAACTAGTACACATGATTTAATCACTTAACCGAGTTAAACTTATTTACAACTTGCACCAACTCATGCACCACCGTACCTCGAACTCTTAATATAACTAGAATTACTTCCGCATGCCTCAACAACTACCTATAACTCAACCACCAGCTAACCGAATTTCTTATCACTTTCAATTAACCGATTCAAGTCCATTGAAAATAGATTACAATTTAATGTCCATCTTAATCAAGGGATAACCAAAACAGACATGCACCCAAAAATACACCTCTGGGCCCCACCTCAGTCTCGGGTGCTAATGCAACCGGTGCTCAATGCACTAGGTTTCAATGCACCAGTACAAAGCAATTTTCCAAGCTGAATCTCAACAGGCAGTTTTTTTCTTGCTAGAATGACCGCCACAAATGTAGCCCTGTTTTGAGAACCCACTTAAGGTTGTCCTTTACAAGCTCATCATCTAGCAAGGCTACCCCATTAGCTCCAATTTTATCTCGAACTTGATGAATAATTATGAGATATGATGCCACAATATTTGGATTCAATCATCTTGGTGTTACTAAGCTTCTCCCTTAACACCATTTTCTGATTCGATTGTCACTCCGATAGGTTCAACAAAGTGGTACACATATCAAGAGCAATATTTACCCAATATGTTAGGGATCGTGTGATCCTTCACCCCATCCATGATGATACATATGGCCTTCACGTCTTTCAATTTATAAGTCGATAGAGTTGTAACATATGAAGGAGTTGTAACCTATTTGTTTACAAAATCCCGTAGGTTGCTCCTCTTGAGAACCAATGTTATCCTCTCCTTCCATGGACTAAAGTTGTAAGTCCCATTTAACCTTTACTTAAACCTTAGTTAGTTGATGCCATCCGAAAACAAAAATATACTACCTACCAAGTCCTATCGGGTATGATCTCCCTATCTCCCTTTGAGGGTTAACTTATGTCGATAATTGGGTCTTGATCACACTCTTGTGATATGTACCTCCTCAACGCTTGGGATGGGGTTTTTCCATGGTTATCGGCGTTTATCAACTAGCCTCGTCCCTACTAACCACCAACCCCTTGGTTATTTTCTCCCTAAACAACTTCTAATTCTTAGCCTTGGTAGCCCATTTGCCACTTAAACCTAGTGGAAACTCCTACATGATGTTGTTCCTTTCAATTGTTCATTTGCTTAGTGGTTTCTACTAAACTCCTTTGTACAAGTATAGTTCCATCTCGCTAGTCACCTATACACACTTTTATTTCTATCATCGGTTCATTATGTGCAACTATTTACTACAACATTCCATCACTTTCCATCCTCCTCAAATGGATCTCCTATGCTAGCCACCACCCTTGATTACCACACCCGTAGACTTTTCCAATGCCACTCCCCAGGGTCGGTAGCCTTCGTTACCGGGTGACTTAGGTTTTTTCCCCGTTGTTTTTTTTTTGTTTCCGCATTCGATGACTAGTTTCAGCCTCTTACACACTCACCCTGGGTTGTCAACCCCTCAATTGCGACTTACCGAGTTGACATTTGCTACCATTTTGTGCCTCAACAACTATCTATTACCCAATGCCTGCCACCATATTATCTCACTATCTTCTCCACAATATTGTTATTGTTATTTAGCGACCCTATCTTTGTCATCATCAAACTATTAGATTCCAAACCCTATGCCATGAACTTTCTTATCAGCTCATGAGCAAGTTTAACCTACTACTTCCGCGACCACCGCCTGCCACCCCAAACAATTTTGTTGGCACTTTTTTGCCTCGGGCCGCTAGTGTGCTCCTCACTAAATCACATTGTTTCTTGAGTCTCGATAGCCAAATCGCCCGATCGGAGCCGACCGCTACCTACACTAGTGGGCGTGTAGGGGTCCGTTAGCCATAAGCACCTCCTAACCAATAATTGGTAGAGCTATGGGCCACTCACACTTTTTTTTTAATTTGTCTTTAGCCTCAAAAGATTATCCCCCCTCCCCACCCCCCCCCCCCCCCCAAAAAATAAAAATTCTACAATTACATAATACGATCTCGACCTACTTAAAAAAACATTACCTCATACGATTGTGGATGAACCTATCCCTCACAATCATGTACAAACTCGACACTCGTTATTTAGATATAAGTGCTCAACAAATTTTATGTTTTGATACCATGTTAGTTTTTGCCGCAAACCCAACACCGACACTTAATTCCTAACAAAATATTGATCTATTGATTAATTGCATAAATATGTTCGTAACACATTAAATTCATCATAAGAAAAATATATCAATTTCAATCATGAAAATATGACACAACAAATTCTGCCTCCAATCATAATTCTTCATTAGAATTATAAACTAACTTGGGATCCTCTCGGGAAAATGGCCCAATTGCTGAAATACATACAACAACCGGATTCGATCTAGTTGATCAAGCCCTCCTCGGCTGATCCGGGATCCCTCGTCTTCCTTCGACCAAACACACCTACTTCGAGATTCTCTTAATTTTGTGTTGTTGTATGATGTGTCTTCTCCTTCTCCGTAGCCTTGCTTTTTTACAAATTTACATTGAGCGGCTTTCTTAACCCCGATCCCAAAGTGATTGACACCCAATTTTAGACCTCACCTCACTTGACATCAAGGATTGAGATTAAAAAACACAATAAATAAAGTAAATACTTTACTTTTTCCTAAGTTTAATTTAGCTCAATAATCCAACATAATAATTGATTTAGCTCAATCCAAATGTTAAAATGATTGTGTTATAAGTTACAAAAACGAATCTTCACACTAGAGCAACTCTGCTCAAGGAGATATTGGGTGAATTTTACACACCTAGACACTTAGGAATGTGTAGAACTACTTTTCCCAAGCTACAAACATCAACAAAGAAAATGTAAGGTTTAGAGAGTGAATTATAGAAAAGAATGATGAAATGGAAAGTTTTTAGGATAAGGGATTCGTAAACCGATGTGTAGAGAAAATGAAGTGAATGATGAACTTCAATTGGCAAGAAAAGCAACTATTGACAAAAATATCAAATAAACAATAAATATGTAAAAAAAGGAATAAGCTTATTAAAAAGGGAATTCATATACAAAGTCTCAAAGTCTAAGCTTAGGGGAGAAGTTTTGTCTTGTTTCTCTTCTTTTCATCAAGCAATTACCAAATCATAAAAGTATGAAGATCAAAACAATAAAGGACACAATGTGTAGGCTCTCAAACTGTGAAAACTTTCCTTAAGGGAAACCCAACCAAAATTTTCTTCTTCTTCAATAATCAATTCAAAGCGAGATAACCAAGACCTCAGACCAACAACAAACCTTCCTCCATCCACCAAGTCAACCCACCAACACGAGCTATTTCAAGTGAGCTTGATCCAACAAAGTCAATCCAAGTCAACTCCTTCAAACTTCAGACTTACCTCTCGTAAATACTTAATTTCGCCCGTTATAGATTTGCAATTTTCGTTTCTCCTTCAACTCAAAATTTCTTGATGTAGGAGATATTCTTCAAGTCTTAGGTCCTCCTTTTCTTCGATAGGTTTCTTCTTTCTTTCTTGTCTTTTCACTCTTTTTCTCCTTCTCTAGATTGCGTATCCAACTTCTTGAACTCGACCTTATCACAACTGTATTAACCGTAGTAAATACTCACGTAAAAGTGAGATTGACACAAACTTCAGATTTCAACCTTTTCTTGTCCTTTGTTTATTCTAGACCTTCATACTCTTCTTCCTTGTTATCTTACTTTAGATCGAATTTGATTAAATTAGATGCCACAATAGGAATAATGCTAGTCTATATATAGTCTTTGTGTGGTCGAATCACCTTCATGAGGCCGACGATAGATGTTGAAGCCAACTTTAGAGGAGGGACTAGACACATTTTTTATACAAATATATTTTTTTCTTTTCTCACATAAGAAGCCCAAGAAGGTTTGTGGAACATGATGAAAAGGACAATTACTCATGACACAACCTTAGAAGAACTCAAATGGGTGCTTGCCTATAACCATAATAAATAAAGCATGAAACCCATGCTTAAAATGATTTTTCTTTGATCTTTATAATACTTTTATTTTCTTTCTCTTTTGCAAATACAAAAAAATTACATCATGTCATGAGCTAAATCAACAAATTATGAAGGCCGATACTAGTTACATTTTCAACAAATTGGACTTGGAAACATTATTATAATAAAATAGCCACAATGCATTATCTAACACACCATCTTTCCTTTTACAACTTATCCACCTTATATTCTCTTCATCGTTCCCTTCCCCCACTTTAAGAGTATGCTAATATTCATTAATCATTAATAATACTCAAAAGCAAACAACAACATGAAGTTATTATTACCATTATTTTTCTTTCTTAATAAAAATAACGAAGTATAAAGTGTAACTTCTTTATTTTTTTTATATGGTTCTCAAGTTCTCGAGATTAGTGAATGCCACGTCCACACGAATATTTGTACTAGGCAGATCCACCGAAAGGAAGGACTAGGGTAAATCCACCGAAAAAGATCACTTCCCGTTACATCCCGAGACTATCGAGAGAATTGAAATCACGTAACATTTCAATAACAAAATGCTTTTAAGGAGAAAACTCGACCCATTAAACTAACCTTCAAAATTGGTGCTGTTCTTACCAAGGGTAAGGAAACATTTTACAACAGAAAACTGGCCAGATCCGATCAACTAAAATTCAAAAAAATCGTAGTTGGAGAATTTGGAATCAATTTTTGATACGTGGAAATGGATTGAGCACTATCAAAAAAAAAACCCTTAGGGTACTGAAATTTAAAGTTTAACAATCGTAAACAAGATCACAAAACTTTGCCGCATTTTTTTTTTGAAAATTCATTGATTCGGGCAAAAACGTTGCCTCGTTTAGACTACGATTCAAAATTTTCCTTTTCCTTTTTAAATTTTTTATTTAAACATTTTAAATATAAAATGTTACTTGCTTTTTAATTTTTCTTTTCCCTTTAACTTTTTTATTTAAACATTCTAAATGGTGTCGCCTAGGATATGAAGTGGATAGTAACTGGTTAGTGTTGATTTAACAAAAAGACATTCTGTACTATTAATTTATTTTTTTAATCTCCTACTTATCTCCTTTTTAATTGTTATATCGATCTTGCCGACTAATGAAAAATTAACAATACCGGACAATTTTTTGTCGAATATTTATAATAAAATTGAGTTTTTAAACCGATGTTTTTTTCTTTAATATTTGGACAAATATAATTGACTTTTCAAATCTTTGGATACAAATCTGACGATGCTGGACTATGTAACAAAAGTTATATCTTCTCAAGTTAAAGTAGAGTGGGAGAACTTCGTATTTGTATATATTACATCACTACAAGGATGTATTAGAAAGCGTTTCTTAACTTTGAAAGAAAAACACTTGTAGATCACTTCATGTATGTAAATTGTGACTGAAATTCGTAGTTTCGTAAAATTGTGACGTGGACGTCATGAGAGCATGAGATGATTGCTATTCAAGAAAATGAACAGGAAGGTTTTTCCTCTTCCGTCCGCTCGTTTTTCTTTCATTTTTCCCCCTTTTGGATTTAAGAGGTGTCGGGTTCGAATCCCCGTATTTGTTTTTCGAAGGTGATTGTGAACATGGACCGAACGATCAACCGGAAGAAGATCGGGTAAGGCGATGGAACGGCTTCATCTCCCGCCTGCGCAGTGGCTAAAACACAGATGCGTAACGCGAGAATGCGGTCGCATGACTGTGTGCATGCTTATGAACATGATTTGTATAAATAAAGACGAAAGACATTACATCATGAACCATTACACCATGGGGCAAGGCCAGAGGGAAAGATCGACATGCACCTCGGGTAGACGGCGGACCGCTTGCCATCGAAGAGAGGGCTTACGGTGGGGTGAATCATTCAAACAGTGGTGCTCTATGGCCCCACATCAAGGTGGAAGGCAACATAAGCTTCAAATCATACGTAAAGGATGGGGCGCAGAGGGTTTGAACCCACTGTCATAGTTAGGGTCGATAGACCCCGGTTCGTGCCTTCCGAAAAGAGCAGACATGGAAGATCGAACAAGCCCCACCTCAAGTCCATTGAGGCTTACCGAAATGAAGCTCGTATGACTAAAATCTCATAATACCATAACAGGAATGATAAGGTCGACTTCGGCTTCGATGATTGGAATTTATATTGCAAAAGATGCTTCATTGATGTCTAGTGGGAATTTCAGGTGTTTTGTTTCCGAGGTATTTTTGGAATAAGAATCATGCAACAATCGAAAGTCGATGTGGGCATCTTTGAAAATGGTCCCGTTGAGCCTAAAATGTGTTTACCCTAGTGGGTTGTCGATTTTGGTATGTGGGTATACGATTTTCTTTGTGTCCGAGCTCAAAATGCACTATACTTGATCGCATTCATACTGTATGATTTCGAGATTATGGACCACGTTCAATATCAGAAAGGATTCGTTGAGGAAAGATAAAATGAGGGCATTTTAATTGGGTTCCGTATCGGATTGGAATTAGAGGCTTACCTAGACATAGTCCGGACATAATGAACATCAATAGATTATTACGTTATCTTCGGGGAGCCGTGTACATGGAGCCAAAGGTAGGGAAAAATACGACTGTGAGAAAAATTGGCAATGTTCATTCTGTGGGAAATATACCTTGGTAAAAGTTCTTTACTTGCACACCCAATTTGATTTGAAATGTAATCGTTGTCATTGTATACTTGGATGCATTTTAATGGGTGCATACATATTTTTGATTCATTATCATTTTATGTATGCTTGGATGTTTTTTTAATATCGATGGGGACATTCACATCAAACGATGGGGAGAATAGATTGTTCTTCTATCATCAGGAAACGTGTGGCGACAGGTTTTCAAAAAAATTCGCGTCGTGACAATCGACATTCCATGGGATCCGGATTGTTGCCATGTCCATAGAACCGTTTTATGTTTGTCTTTCTGGATCGTAGCCGCAAAGTCAAGCTTGCCACAGCGCTCATCCCGAGTGCCAAAGATGAGCATTTTATGTCGGGAAGCGTACTTTCATTTTAAGTCGGCGAAGCCCGGGGTTCAAATATAACCCACCTTCACCCCGACTTTGGAGGTCACATCGTGTCGCTGTAAATTTTCGATGGTTGCGCTTTATTTGCCCATTATTTCATGATTTTGCCGAGTGACCTAGATACATGATTATGCTCGTATAGGGATGAATGGTAGAAGCTCATTAGTTTGCCTTTACATGCTCGGAAGAAAAGTCGCCCATATATACCTCGTACAAGTGCCGCCTCATTATGAATTGGACTTGCTCACTCTCCTTGTTTATGGAAGGGGATCTCGTGTACCTAGGTTCTTGATAAAACATTCACTTTTTAAACAACATAGCCTTCACTCCGTAAGGAAAAAGACAAATTTTTATCGCATCGTGTACTTTGGTCGGAATTGATTATGAAGCTTGTTATTTGTTTTCCGTTTTGACATTCTATTCCGTTTTGTATTTTCAAGGACCAATGGTTTGACAAATGAGGAAGTTGGCATTAAACCGGTATGGTCATTTCTTTACTTGAAAAGTCATTGAAAACGTGAATTATGGGCTACTCTTGCATCGAATAGATCTCAAACTCCAAAGATCTTGCCTTTAGCCTTTTTTATTCACGATTTGCATAAGTTATTTGCTTCATTCATATGTTGGTGGCACCACATCAAAGTTATCGTCTTGTTCTTTTATTTCCTTTTGTCTTGTATTTGTCTAAGATTCATATCCCGTAATCTGCCTGCCGTATCTTCGTTGCGAAACATTTGCCGGCACAAGTCTTTTAAAATTATCAAGATGCGAATAACTTATAGTAATTTTCCGAAATGGACCTAAAATTGATTGCTCGATGCTTGACAAAATGAAGTAGTGTTGTCCGGACTGAAGAGCTATGGACTAATTAAGTGACACCACATAGTACCCGAGAGTACAAAAAATATATTAAGAAATGAAGAAAACTCCGGCAATGTGCTTCCCCGGCCAGACAGAAAGTTAAAACCGAAAAGTGAATTTCTTTAGACAGAAAGTTTTTTGCAAACTTATATGTGAACCATAAAAGGTAATCAACATTGGACTTCAATAGGTATAGCTAAAATAACCTAGAATCGTCTAAAGTCGACACGCGTATCTGTGGGATCAATATGCACCTTCGTTGCTTCGCAAATCATTCACGGTTTCGCTCATTCTTATATTTCACACCATGAAATTCAGCCTATTATTTTTACTATTCTTTCGTGCTTTTGGTCAAGTATTTTTCTTCATGATCTTTGTATTTAAGCAATGTACAAGCAACTTAATATCTGATGTGATCCTTCTTCCTTTTTATAACATGTACATTTTTCATTATTGTATTTATCTAATGATCTTTATCAAACAGAAAGTGTGAAAACTAAACATCCCCGCCTTGTATGAGTCCAAAGTTTATGCATTACTCCAAGAGAGATAAGGTGAACATACCGTTCTCAATTTGCCAACTCTTCAATGTTATCACAAGGTGTGGTTGTTATATTAAGTTTTGTTTTTCGGTGTTATAATTCATAACTTAATTTTCGTTAAATATATTTTAATCACATTGCAGTTGAACGCAGTGGTATCCCAAATGTAAGATGGTTTGGTGTAGAAGGTGATTACAATGCCATGGTCCTTGATCGTCTTGGGCCAAGTCTTAAAGACTTATTTAATTACCTAATAGAAAGTTTTCCTTGAAGATCGCATTGATGCTTGCCGATCACCTAGTGGTATTTCTTTCCTCAAGCTCTTTTTAATACGAGTTAAAACACTACTAGTTACATTCCTTTTTTCATTGTAAAATGTTTTCACCGTTAGTTGATAATTGCAAAGTCCATTGATTGAAATCTAAATATTCCGAAATCCTATCAGTGGTGGGATTAATACCGTGAACTAAATGACCAAGATTTTGGCTCTCATCGTGGGATGCCGCATTCGAAGGATTGAGTATGTACACGTTTAAGAGCCTTTATCGAGATATAAAACCCGATAATTTTCTATGGGTCTCGGCCGGAAGGCAACCAAAGTTAGTTTGCTATACATTTTTCGCATTAAATGCTCTTATTCATATTATATCCTAAGTTTCTAACATATATTACCGTACCAGGGGTCTCTATCACTAGGATTAAAACTTACAAATGAATCATAGAATAATGGAATATCATTCCATATATGCCCAAAGATTGAAAGTGGTCTCTTAAAAATTCCATTTTCGTTGTCCTTTATTTCAACACCGACTTTCCAAATCGTAGACAATACAATATGTAAAGTGTTGCTCATAACAAGGTCATGAAAAATGGAAAAACATTTCACCCATTAGATTGTCATTATCGCAGTACGACTTGGACAACTAAAGAAATTCTTACTAAAGCTTTAAAATTTAAAAGACATCAATTCGTTTCCAAAAGGATGGTCACTTGAATGTTATCACTTAGAGTCCGTGGGATAGTACAAAGAGGTGCTAGAAGATTCAAGACATCGAGCAACATACAAATATAAGTAGCAGTGTCCAGTGTGGTGGGGTACTAACAGAAGCCAACAACTTGTTCCATTTCTATGAATTTGAAAATATGCAGTGATAAAGTGTAAATTTGAAATTTGGTCCTGTACACCACCCTTAATAGAGCTGGCTATCAAAAAGATTGCAAGAAAAATGGTCTACCAATAAGAGGGAGTTCATATGATGACTTGGGTTCAAACCCCGACAAGCACACCTTATCAGGTTACTATGGGCCCATGATGAAATAACAGGAAATACAAAATTTAGTCCAAAATGGATTTTACATACAAGTATAAAACCCTCAAATGCAATGTACTAGCCAATGGTTCATTTTGTTTGACAATGTTTCTTCCTGATGTTATAGTGGGGAGTGTTTCGATTTTTGGACTAAACAAAAATAACAACATACAGTGTTGTAATATAAAATTTCATCGCAATGATTAGACTATCGAAGGCGGTCTTTTTTTCCATCTTGGTGGTCTCTCATTATCACAAAAAAGAATTATGCTTTGTCCTAATGAATCCTGCATATCCCCTGTAAGTATTTTCCCAATCCAAATCGTCGACATGCCCATTTTGTTGCTACTTCCGTCTTGAGTTTCCACAATAAACCTTGGAAGTTGGGGAGAGACAAGATCTAGTGACATAACCTTTTCCAAGGAATTTGATACCTTTACAGGAAACAAGGATCGCAGGATACAAGAATGTGCTTGTAGAGTAACAAATCCATCATTGAGATAGTTAAAAACCATGATCCGTGACATGGATTTCACCATGTGGCCTTTAAGCCAAAGCTTGCAACACATTGTTCATATCTTGAACCAATGTCCCTGTGAGGATCTTTAAGGACAAAACACCAAAGAAATTCCTTGTTATTGAGAAGCCACAAGTATTACATTTTTGTTTCTTTTTTTGTCCAATTTATATTCATATTCATGATGAGAAAAGCAATAATATTGAACCCTCGAACATAAAGGCGGCTTTGCTGATAGAGTAAGACATCCGTGGCCTACATGATCTAAATTAAAGTGCAACTTAAGACATTGGTGAGCAAGTGATAAGGAAGTTTGATGAAGATGAATGGTCCTCAAAACCATAAAAACATCCCTCTATAGTGATTAATGCATGCGAAATGTTGTCTCCGCATTCTCAATGTAAAATCCTCAAAAGAAATCAATGTCGATCAGATTCTAGTCAAGGAACAGAGACCTAATTACTTACTAGTGTAGCCGTAGTTAAGATGGCTTACTCAAACATTGTAGGGTGTACAGGAACAAGTGGGAGCATCTAAGTCCACGTTCAAAGTAGCCGTCAACCCAAGAAATTTCCTACTTATGTTGGTAATTTTAATGTCTTTTATTCTTCGACATTGCCCTCCCTTTTTTACTTCAATTTCATCTTGGAGAAAGGATGTTTCACAAATTTTTGCTGGCCAGTCAAGGGGATTTATTTAGCCGAGGGAGATAAATGTGGCACCGATGAGCAGCGTGGCTCACAATTGAGGGTAAACTAGCTTTCAACTAAAACACGTAAGTGTGTTCTTCCAAATGACTGGCTGAGAAATGCCTTTCAAAAAGTTGTCGTAAAAAACTCGGGCACAAATTTGGACTAAAATTGACATCGTTGTTGTGCCCTTGGGATTGATTTCTTTTAAGGGTAGTTTATAAGTTGCGTATATAAGGATACCATTTTAGGACTGCTGATAAAAAACATATCCCCGAGCTCACATATTTTTGGTGAATGAAATAAGAGGTAGTGGTGGTACTAGTGTGAGAAAGAAAGACCATCCTCTATGAATTATTCCTTATAGGTATAACTCGCTATAATGAAGGAGTTTCCAGGGAAGACTATCTTCAAGAAGCTACAATGGTCCATCAAAGTGTTTTTCTATTGTCTACTCACATTTGGCAAGAGATGGCTCACCCTGCAAGTGATCCACCAAATATATAATGAGAATTTGTCAACCCAAAATGGCCACGATACGTACTCAAGGGATGCATCAGTGATCTGATTTATGATTTATGGTCGTTTACCTTGTTTTTGGTAGCCGATTGGATTGTTGCCTTAAGGAGTTCAATTCTAGTAAACTTCCTAGTGGAACCATAAAAGAAATATGTTCATAATCATTAAATTCCTTTTCCGTAGGTTGTCATATCAAAGGACTTACCCATGGCATGATCAAAGCAATCGTAAAGAAAAAGAAAAGCAAATCAAGCTTAATGACTTTTTCCATTACAGCGGACCAGGGACAACCTTGAAATGTTTTCAAGAAATTTCTTGTGATGATGCTAAATTGGTCTTGCAAGGCTCGAAGCCAATGGCAATTTAAGGAAATTTCGTATTTCAATAAATGGAAATTTTAGGGGACTAAAATATCTTCTATAAAGTGCAGAGACCAAATACCGTAATGCAAATAATTGTTTTTACACCGTTTATCTAAATTGATGGATAGACTCTTAATTCGTACTCTTCAATCATTGATGATGTCATAAATGATTTGTGCCTTCCACCCAAGACCATACTCAAACATATTCAAGGATCATCTGGATGATATTTAGGCCATTAATGAGGATTGAAAGAGGGTCATATTGGAATCAAATTCAGCATATAAATAGATCTATCTAGGTTTGTACAATAATTCAACTCATCTCAAGGTGGCATAAAAGTCCTTCTGTATCAAAAGCAATGTCTTTCTAATTTATTTCATCATTTGAGTGAATTCAGTATTGTGTCACCGATCTTAAATTCTTAACTCGTCTCGAGTAAAATCACTAACTTCTCTCGTAATTTACCACAAAATACTAAACCGTATAAGTCACCTATCAAAGAAAGAACAACCGCCTTCACACAATAACAGTCTAAGAGGTTCAAGAAGCACACTAAGCTCTTTTCTAGCATTATTTTACAGGGATTCATCAAGCTAACAAAGTATTATGATTTAAAGTACACCACTAAATTGGTAGAGGCATGTTTCTATACTTGGAATTGCAAAGACAAAAGATTTAATGAAGTTCAGCAACATTTGACAATTACTCATGT
The DNA here is from genome assembly GCA_034641835.2 of Pinus albicaulis. Taxonomy (NCBI): domain Eukaryota; kingdom Viridiplantae; phylum Streptophyta; class Pinopsida; order Pinales; family Pinaceae; genus Pinus; species Pinus albicaulis. The sequence goes on along the minus strand of CM076575.1, from coordinate 1,519,857,154 downwards.
GAATGTAACAAAACAAGACTGCAAGTTCACAAGACTTCGTATAGCATGAGCTTCATTCATTTGTGAAGATAAGTATATTTATGATACCAAATCCTTGAAATAGAATTGGGTATAGGGTGGTGGTCTCACTCGAAGACAAAGGGTTCACAACACAGCAAAAAGACACTAGAAATATTGAAGGTTGTGTAAAGTTTAAACAAGGCCTCTTGTCTTGCGTATCTTTAGGTGAATGCCTTAAAAGCGTTGATGACCCAAGGGATTTGTCAATATTCGACAAAAAGGTTGTAAGTTCATTCGTGCTGAGAACTATCATACTTATCCAAACAATTTATGTGCTTGTTATGTATTCAGACTCTACCTACTTTCCTTGTTTATGGTATAACATTTTCTTGGGCTCGTGCCTGCTGGTGCTTATCCTTCCGTTTATAGGACCTCATATTGTGTCTTGTTGATAGGGATGCAGTTGGGATCAATAAACCTAAATGCAAACTTGTCGAAGAATCAATAGGTTTGTGTGTTGAAGATATTTTCAATTATCTATTATCAATGCAAAAGTTAGTTCCCCTTGGTGACCCAACAAATTACATGCTAAATTTTCTCTTTAAATAGGCCCAAATTTTGATAATTTTTGTGTAGATGGATGTCCAACTAAGATAGTATCATTAAAAAATAAGATGCAACTTCGTACACTTTATGTTGAGATCAAAATAGTGATCACAAGCTCAAGATCATTGATGTATATCAAGCCATTAGATATTATTCATTCTCAACATAAAAAGTACTAGGAAAATGGAGAATCAAAGATAGGAAGAATGTGGGAGATGTCCTTTCGATGTCTCTCTTATGATTTTGGGATTTTTTCCTCGTTCTTTGCAAAGCCATGTTGAAAAAAATAATGTTGCAAACATACCTTTAGCTGTAATTGATATGCTCTTAAAAGGTTTCCTCGCATCTAATACATGGGTTCTCGTTTTTCAAAAGAATTTTCCCTTGTAAGTGTGTAATTAGTCAGCCTTCGACATGATAGTTGGAGAGATTAAGCTCTTGCAACTCGAATTTACGTTTATCTTTAGCATGTGTTAGATGAGGTGCCGAGATATTGCGCTATTTCCGGGGATTTTTTTCAAGCTTGTCAACATTTAGTCACTTCCTATGGACAACTTCACTCGGCTTTAGAGATATAACAGTTCATTCGTATGGTATAAAGATAGATAATGTGATGGGCGGTGGGGTTTAGGGCTAGTGGCGCTAGAAGAATTCAGGGTAGAATTATAATGGGAAATGCTACCGTTGTTTCAGCTTCAGATAATGCATTGCCATTTTATTTTTTATTTTTATTTTTTTCTTCGAAAAATATTATATCTGTGGTATCGTATAAGGTCGACCTTCCAACCGATGCACTTGGTAGGAAAACAATATAACATAAAGACCCTAGACTTCTTGTTGCATTACGCAGTACCGTACACATTACTCTTATGTGCCATCTGCAAAGAACCGAGTGACATGACTATATGTTATGCAATGCGTGTAGATTTAGAACTCAGGGAAACTAGTATACATCTATTAGCCTTTATCAAGGAGAAGGTCTTATCTATACTCAAGATAATACTAGGGAAAGTATGTTTTTTCAATGCCCTCCCATTCAAAAGGAAAATCTAGGTGCACATGAAAACCCAACAACAAAATGGATGGTTCTGGGTGTTTCAACAAGGGGATCTATGGCTAAAAGAAATGGTGATAGCATTGTAATAATTCAGACTTCATCTTGGAACAAACATTTTGTCATTATTTCGTAAAGGGTGAAGCTAAATCAGAAAATATCACCTGCTTCCTTTACGAAATACTCTCGCATTTGGTTTTACAAGTGTTCATAATAAATTTTCTAATTTTGAATTTTTTTGTGAAGGCAAGCAAAAGCAACAATCAAAGAGTAGAGGAAGCTAGAAATATCGATCTTTGTCATCTTGAGAGTTTCAAGAACCGAATATAACACATACCCGTAGGAATGAGTATTTAAATATGAAAGTCATTGGTTTGATGTATTGCTTCGTCCGCAGGTGGCCAAGTACAAGTGAGGTTTTCCTTTGGTATGGAAAGTATATGCTTGAGGACCTTGAAAAGATTCCAAATGATTGTTTGTAAATCCATGGTCACCCTAATGATGCTAATTCTAGGTTGCATGCCGACTTGAACTCGCATATGGTAGATCCTTTGATGTATAGACAATTTATTAGATACTTGATGTAACATCAAACTTGATGTATGTTTCATAGTGAACACCTTGATTCAGTTCACATTGATCCGAGGTATATTCATGTGACAGTTGCAAAACATGTTTTTTGATATTTTCGGGGTACAAAATGAAGAGTGGTTTGAAATATGGAAGAGATGGTGAGTTGATGCAACATGTGATTTACCGATTTTTATTGTGTAGGAGAGATGCAAGTGATAGGAGGGAGTACTTTTCCGGTGTCGTCTAATTTGGGTTTAGAAACAATTTTTCTCGGGGCCGACTAGGAAGGTGCGTTTAGTGCGCATTGAGTTTAAAGAGACAAAGAGTACATCGTAATCAACACCACTAGTTGTAAAGCCATATATGGCTTCACAAGTTGATTGCAAGACTAACATGTGAGATGTTGGCTTCACTTGGTCAATTGTGACAATTAAAATTCAGTTTAACTCTATGATAGTCCAATATTCCACAGATTTCTCCAAGCACATTAAAATCAAAGTACCATTAGTTGGGAACATGTTTTTAGAAGGGAGCAATTGATCTAGAGCACATTCGTATAGGTTGCAACATTCGCATCCAAGTCCTTGGCCAAGGGAATTTCAAGATATTCATATGGGGAGACTTGGATGGGTGGAGAACAATTTTTTCAATAAGAGGTAGTATTAAAATATTGTACCTTGGATAGTCTTTTGCTAACTGCTGCACATGCGGTACCTCGGCACATGTATGAATGAGGCATGAGTGCTTAGTTGCGGCATCTCCCCTTTTCGACAGATAGTGAGGGGCACACTTCCTCTTTCCAAATTCAACAAGATGGCACTTTAATTGTGAGGGAGTGATCAATCTTATAGATTGATTGTTGCCTGTTTCAACAATCTATTCTCGCAATTTGCATGTGTTTTCCATGTCTAATAGGGTGCATGCACTTTCATGTTAGTTTTAAATTCATTTAAGTAGTTTGTTAATTTTGACCTAGTCCGAAGTCTAGTTAAGAAGGTGCATGCAATCTAGCGATAGGGTGTAGATCTCAAGGAGATTTATCTCTTCCTTGGAGCACACTAATTAAAATCTATCCATTATGTAGAGATAGGATGCACCCCAATGGACCTTAAAACATGTATCAGTATTTTTAAGTTTTGTATTGTCACCATTATTTGCCATGGGTCTGTAGTATATACTAGCAAGTTGTACTAGTCACTATTATCAGAATTCTAGGTTGGCTTTGGAATAATGGACAATGCGAAAATGGAAAATATGCAGTAAGAATGTCTACAGGTTTCAATCTTCACCTATTAGTATGAACGCATGTAGGTTCGAAACTTTACCTTTCTTATTCCATTACACTTCCCTAACATTGTGCTAGGATAAAAACTCGTACAAAGTTTTGTATCACATTTAATTTGTTGAAAAATATAGAATAAAACTATAGTTTAGCTGTTGAATATCCATATCTAGATATGAATCTGATCTATCCATGCTAAAATTAGAATCATATGCCATTGGTGTTCACGTCTTCTCCTTTTACCCATCTTATTTTTCTTTAATTCTGCTATACGAAATTGATGGTAATACCAAGTAAGGATGGACTTTGTAATGCTTTTTATTTTTTTGTAAAACATGTCTTATATTTTTATAAATTATTCAAAAACAGTAGAGAAAAAAGTGGAGATCATAAACTCTTATCAAAATATAAGAGCATATAAAAATAAACAATGGGATCTAAACATTGGGCATCTTTGATCAATAGTGTCTTTGGCCAAACGTTGATGGTATACCTTATCCCTCCACAGAACATAAGCATAGAATGAGCTATCCTCATGGTGAAAAACATAAATCTTCCATAGATTGAATAATGCCAAACTCTGTAAGGACTGCCATATCCAAAAGAGGGCAATACGAACTAGAGATTGACAATCTCCAAAAGATGTAGAACACCAATGAATCTTTCCTGGAAGCAGAACTGAACATTGATCATCTATATGTATCCAGGAGTGTTTGAAAAACTAACACTCACAAAAGATAGGTAGGACATTGGTCATCAGAAAGGATGGTGGAGAGGGAGGCATTCCATAGGTTCCATGGGATGTGCCTTCCTTGTGGCCGAGTAGTGTGGTGTTTAGGGGTTCAGTGCCTTGGAAGGGCTTGTATCTACATCTTCTATGAAAGAAAAGTTGCAATTGAGTTATCAAGAGAAAGAACAGTTGCAATTGAATTAATAATAGTGAAATATGAACTTTTGTAGTTCTACTTATGTAGTTGCGCCAATATTGACAATCAACTGCTCTAGAGATTGAATTCTTTATGGAAGAAATCCAAGATATTTGTGGCAATTTTCAAGCTTATTATGTGAGTCAATGAAATCTTCCTTACCCATTACTCTTAGGTGCCATCTTGCAAAGAACCAAGTGACATGACTAAATGTTATGCAAGGTTGCTTACCCATTACTCTTATGTGCCATCTTGCAAAGAACCAAGTGACATGACTAAATGTTATGCAAGGTGTAGATTTAGAACTCAGGGAAACTAGTATACGTCTATTAGCCTTTATTGTTGGAGAATGTCTTATCTATACTCAAGATAATACTAGGGAAAGTATGTTTTTGTGATGCCCTCCGATTCAAAAGGAAAATATAGCTACACATGAAAAACCTTAAACAACAAAAATGGATGGTTTGGTGTTTCAACTTTCAACAAGGTGATCTATGTTTTGAGAATTTGTAGGGCTGGAGACTAATTCAAATTCTCTTCTTGATAATTACTTGTGAGTTTACTTGAGTTACTTATGTCTTCTCTTTCTTAGCTTATTTATTCTTTCATGGGAGAGGTTTTTCCCTCACTCTAGGAGCCTAACTTTGTGTCTTTTGTATTTTGGTAATGGATGGTTTGGTGTTTCAACTTTCAACAAGGTGATCTATGTGTTGAGAATTTGTAGGGCCGGAGATTAATTCAAATTTTCTTCTTGATAATTACTTGTGAGTTTACTTGAGTTACTTATGTCTTCTCTTTCTTAGCTTATTTAGTCTTTCATCAAGTCAATTACCAAAATACAAAAGACACAAAGTTAGGCTCCTAGAGTGAGGGCAAAACCTCTCCCTCTTGGAGAGGAAAACCCACGAGAAATTCTTCTTATAGATCTTCAAATGACAAGTACCATGACCAAGACTTAGACCCTTGACCTATGAATGCTTCCAAGACCTCACTACTGCTTCTTTCGCTGCTTCCAATGCTAATCCTTTATATTTTCATCGTCTTACACTAGATCTGCTTCAACATTTAGAGAACTTGGTTTTTTCTTCTATTTTCCTTGGTTTAGTCAAGACACTGCTTCTTACTTCATATTCACTTGAAATATATATATATATATATATATATTACTTTCTTTTGAATACTAAGAATAGGAAGGTAAATCTCCGATTTAGCTTCCTTTCTTTTACTTTCTCTCTATGTAGATATACACCACTTTAGACTTTAGATGATTAACTTGGAAATTCATATCATAGTATCCGCACACTTTTTCAATCCCAATCTATATATTTGTGCACTGGATTCTAATTCTTTAAAGGGTGCTAGCTCAATGGAAGAGCACCTACTTTACAAGCAGGAGGTTGGTGGTTCGATTCCATCGTGCCCTGATATTCATATATAGGGAATGACGAAGATCAATTTTTGGTGACGGATGCTCTTTTGACCATCACCAATGAGTTTATGGTGAGACTTTTCGACCCTCACCAAAATATGAAATGGTGACGGTCAACGAACGCCACCATATATATGCATCAATAGTGACGACCATTAAAGGTCCGTCACCATAAATCGTTGTTGTTTATATGAAATGGTGAGGGTCATTGTTTGTCATTATAGTCATTATTCGTGACAGACTTTGATGTCACCAATGCGTTTATGGTGACGGTCAATGAACTTCGCCATATATATGCACCAATAGTGACAGCCATGAAAGGTCCATCACAAAAAATCGTTGCTGTTCATATGAAATGGTGACGGTCACTATCTGTCATTGTAATTAATATTCCTGACGGACCTTGAATGTCACCACAACACATACTTTCGGCGACGCCACCTTTGGTGACGTTCAGTTTTTTGGTGACGGAGGCTATTGTCCGTCACCATTGCTCATATGAAATGGTGACGGTCACTATCCGTCACTATAAATCATTATTGGTGATGGACCTTGAATGTCACCACAACACCTATACTTTCGGCGACGCCACCTTTGGTGACGTTCAATTTTTTGGTGACGGAGGCTATTGTCCGTCACCATTGCTCATATGAAATGGCGACGGTCACTATCCGTCACTATAAATTATTATTGGTGACGGACCTTGAATGTCACCACAACACCTATACTTTCGGTGACGCCACTTTTGGTGACGTTCAGTTTTTGGTGACGAAGGCTCTTTTGACCCTCACCAATGAGCTTATGGTGACGATTTTCGCCCCTCACCAATGTGCTTTTTTCTTGTAGTGACTTACAACCTCTCTTCACAGTTTCAGAAATTAGTGAAGATAGCCAGATTCTGAATACCTTAGAAAACTTTGAATCCTCTTCGGAATATAAACATGAACAATTTCAAGAAGAATCCAACATTGAGTTTGATGTCTCTTTACTCCATGGATAAATTTGGCAGTTCTACAATTGAGATATTTCCAGGCAAAACTTTAAACATAGACAAGAACCTAGAGAAATCTCAACAAGAAGAGCTAGTCAAGATATTACAGAGACATTTTTCTACATATGCATGGGAGTACATTGACATGAAATGGATAAACCCTAAGACTTGCACTCATCACATCTACATAGAGGAAAATTGTAAACCAATCAGATAACCTCAGAGACGGATGAATCCAAATCTTAGGGATATTGTTAAAGAAGAATTGCAGAAATTGTTAAATGTCAACTTTATCTATCCCATTTTAGATAGTCAGTGGGTTTCTCCTTTGGTAATTATGCCAAATAAAAATGGTAAATGGAGGGTATGTATTGACTACCGAGAATTAAATGAAGCTACTGTTAAAGATCATTTTCCCTTACCTTTAATAGATCAGGTGTTAGATACATTAGCTGGAAAAAAGTACTTTTCATTTCTAGATGGGTTTAGTGGTTATAACCAAATTCAAGTAGCACTTGAAGATCAAGACAAAACCACATTTACCTATCCTTGGGGTACCTATGCTTACCGAGTATTTCCATTTGGACTATGAAATGCACCCGCAACATTTCAAAGGGCAGTACTAGGAATCTTTTCAGATCTAATACATGATTGTGTAGAGGTATATATGGATGATTTCATAGTTTATGGAAACACATTTGAAGAAGCCTTAGCAAACTTGGAAAAAGTCTTAAAGAGATGTAAAGAAGCAAATATTTCACTAAGTCATGAAAAGTGTTTTATGATGTTTACTGAAGGAATTGTTTTGGGACATCACATTTCAGGGGATGGGATTAGAGTTGATGAGTCAAAAGTTGAAGTCATCTCTAAATTATCTATTCCAAGTTGTCAAAAATATGTTAGGAGTTTTCTAGGATTTACAGGATATTATCGAAGGTTTATAGAAAACTTCACCAAGATAGCATCTCCACTTTTCAAATTACTTACCAAGGACTGTGAATTCAAGTGGAATCCTGATTGTCAGTTAGCCTTTGAGACCCTGAAAACAAAAATTTCTGAAGCACCTATTCTAAGGGGACCTAACTGGAAGTTACCTTTTCATATTTCAACAGATGCCTCAGATACAGCTCTAGGAGCAGTATTGGGACAAAAATACCTGATTCCTTATGCCATCTACTATACCAGTAAAAATTTGACTCCTTCAGAGTTAAACTATACTGTAACTGAAAAAGAGTTTTTAGCTGTTTTTCATGCCATAAACAAATTTAGACACTATATAACAGGCTATGAAACTTTTGTTCACACAGATCACTCTGCAATTAGATATTTAATGAACAAATCAATTACTAATGGCAGAGTCATAAGATGGTTATTGCTTTTACAGGAATTCAACATTACCATTCTAGATAGGCTTGGAAAACAAAACACAATAGCTGATTTTATATCTAGACTCCAAAACATCAAAGACAATACTCAAGTTGAAGATCAATTCCCTGATGAATATCTTTTTTCAATTTCTACCCAAACTCCTTGGTTTGCTGACATTGCTAATTATTTACTTTCAGAGAAATTTCCTTCAATAATGAATACAAGAAACAAAAGAAAGATCATTTATGATAGTGAAAAATATTCATGGGTTGCTAATGAGTTATACAAAACAGGTCCATATTTTATCATTAGGAGATGTGTTCGGGAAGATGAGATGCCTGAGATCCTCAAGGCATGTCATGATGAACCTTGTGGCGGACATTTTGCTGATAAAAGGACAACCTATAAGGTCCTTCATTTAGGATAATATTGGCCATCCCTTTTTAAAGTTGCTAAAGAGTATGTCAAAAGGTGTGACAGTTGCCAAAGGGTAGGGAAACCTTCTCCTTCAGGTGAGATGCCATCGTAGCCTCGGGTGCATATAGAACCTTTTGGAAAATGGGCTTTATATTTTGTAGGACCTATTAGTCCTCCATCTAGACAAAAGAAATATATATTAGTTTGCACTGATTATGTTACCAAATGGGTAGAGGCCAAGCCATTACTTTCTGCTACTGAAGCATCTGTAGTTAATTTTCTTTTTGAGGATATTTTTACTCATTTTGGTGTCCCAAGGGAAATTTTACAGATCAAGGAGCTCAATTCACATCAAGGCTAGTGGAACAAATGATGGAGAGGTACAAAATCAGACACATAAAATCTACTCCTTATCATCCACAAGAAAATGGTCAAGTGGAATCTACTAATAAGGTCATTGAAGGGATCCTAACAAAGAATGTTCATTTACATAGAAGAGATTGGGCAGACAAGCTTCCTGAAGCTTTGTGGGCCTATAGAACTACATGGAGAAATACAACAAGTCATACTCCTTATGAACTTGTTTATGGAAAGCAAGTTTTGTTTCCCATAGAGTTTCAGATTCGAACTTTTAAAATGACAATCCAGCTAGGACTTGATCTAACAGAGGCACAAAAGCACAGATTGGAGCAGATTAATGAATTGGATGAAATCAGACAGGATGTAGTCCAGAGAAAAAATATAGTCCAGCAGCAAAGAACTAAAGGGCATGATAAGTACATCAAGGAAAAGAAGTTCAAAGAAGGTGACTGGGCTCTCTTGTTTGATTCAAAGTTTAAAGATTTTCAAGGTAAATTCGAAACACATTGGCTTGGGCCATATGAAGTTATGAAATTTTTTGACAATGAAGCAATAAAAATCAGGACAATAGATGAAGAAAAGGTCACTTTTCTTGTAAATGGTCATAGATTGAAGTTGTATCATAAGCCACTTTCAAGAGAATAATTTTTCAAGAGATTTCAGGAAAACAGTGATGTGAAGTTAATGAAGAAGAATTTTTCTTCTTCATCAACTTAATTAAATTTTCTGAAGACAGATATTTAAAAAAAAATAAATAAAAAAATAAATAAAATAAAGTATAAACATGAAAACTAATCACTGATTAGCATGTTTATACAGAAAAGATAGAGTGAAAATCATAATCCTTCTGACACTCTAGCTTTTCCATTTTGTTTTTTTTAGCAACTATCATAAAATCATAAGTGTTCACATTCCACTTATGATTCATTTCACTCCATTCATCCATACTCTATTCATTTCACTCCATGGTCCACCTCATTTCTATCTCAGAGTTTTAAGATTGATCTCTTTCTGCAACTGAATAATACAAATCATAAGTTGCAGGCCACTTTCCATATTTCACTCCACTTTACATTAATGATCCATTTCATTCCATTACATTCCACTCCACTCATACTCCATTACACCATATTTCATGATCCATTTCATACAACATTCCATTCATGCTTCAAACCATTTCATTTCATATTTTCCACAGGTCTGCTAGACATTCTATAGCCAGTCAGACATTCTGCAGCTAGAGATCCTAAAGGAAACTATCCAGTAATCATTTGATCAGCAACAAATTGATCCTGCATTGACAACACGCGAAATCAAACAACAAGCAAATTCAAAGATATTTCAAAGGAGGAAAAAGCATGTTAAAGTCACAAAATTAAAGGAAAGGCAAAGGTAAAGTTATAAAATTATTGTAATGACAGATTATGAAAATTTTAGTATAGTTAAAAGTCATGTATGATTCAAAAAGTTATTTTGGTTAGTCATGTTGATCATGCCTATTAAACCTATCATAAAAACTTTAGACAACATCCCTTCTATCTTGCCACATCTAATCATCATTTAAAACTTAAAGGTTAAGTACTGAGGTGACCTATTCAGTCACGCCACCAGCCCGAAGCACTTAGTGATGATTTTGAAATTAACACGAGAATTTTCCATGGTCATTCCTTCCATGATGGCCTTCAAACTCATTAATCCGTGTGAATCACCCGCACCTCATTTCACTCATTCTACAACTGCTTCCTATCATCCTTCCATAGCTCAATCCTACTGCATAAACAGAGGCTTCCTGTCATCCTTCCGTAGCTCATTCCTACTGCATAAACAGAGGCTTCCTATCATCCTTCCATAGCTCATTCATACTGCATAAACAAAGGCTTCCTATCATCCTTCCATAGCTAATTCCCACTGCATAAACAGAGAAGGCACCTCTGGGTTAAAAACGACTCTCCACAGTCATTTTCACTGTGAATAGAAGAGGAAAAAAATAAATTGGGTTGAGAAAAAGCTATGGGCCTCATAGTAATATCCGAACCAGTCGAAAAAAAATACTTAGAGGGTTACCCACAGCTAAGAGAAATGCTTCAGCAGGCAGGGTGGTTACAATTCCTGGAAAAATTCAATGGGTTCCATAAAGAAGTAACTAAAACATTTTCATGGTCCTTCAATGGAGCAGAGGTTGAATTAGGAGATGTTAAATTCACTATTACAGAAGCTTTCATTGCAGAAGCAGATGAACTACCCAGGCAAGGATAATGGTGGTTTAAAAATAGGGAATTTCATAATGAGACATGGAGACAAAAGCTCAAGACACCAGGTATGGATGTTTCCATTTTTAAGAAGGGCATTCCTAGCTCAGCACTGAAGAATAAATGGAGGAATTTGTTACTCATTTTGCAAAAAATTGTAACTTGTGAAGGAAGATTTGGTACCCTCTATGTTTATCATATTCAGTTAATGTTTCATTTCTTAGATGAAGAAATCAATTTACCCTTATTTTTACTTCATAGCTTAAAGAGAATGGCCTCTAATGTTCAAAAGAGAGTTCAATTCCTGGAAACCACTTTGTATCATCATGGTTTATTTAAATTTCTAATTGAAAATCATTTGAGGAAAATTGGAGACAATTGGGATGATTTCTTAGTGAGGAATCACTTTGAAGAACCCAAGGAATCTCCATCTGAAGGCAAACCTACAAGAAGAAGCAGGAGAAGGGAAATTTCCAAAGTTGTTGAGATTAAAACTGTTAAGTCTCTACAAGAGGACAGTGAGGAAATGATTTCTGACAAATTGGCTAAAATTAAGAAGTAGCTTGAAAAGGAGAAAATGATAAGAAGGCATGCCAAGGAGAAAGGTGAAGGACCATCCCATCCAAGACGGAGCCACAGACTTAAAGGACTATTGAAGAAAACAGAGGTTAGACAAACAAGAATCATAAAAATTGAGGATGAAGAAACACCACCTACTAGATCACCTGAGTATCAGTATGAAGAGAACCTTGATGAAGAAACTCTAGAGATAGACCCAGCACAGCAGCAAATCTACAATTATGTTGAAGCATTAGAGAAGAGAGCTTCAGAAAGTAGAGAAAGAACTCCCAGCCCACCAGAATCTGCAATTGATGTACTAAGAAGAGACAAATATGAGGTAGAAGTACTCAATAGGCACATAAAGAATGAAAATGACATCTTAAAGGAGCAGGTTAAGCTAAAAAGAGATATGAATGCAACTCTCTCTCTCTACAGATGGATAAATTGTACAAAACTAATGAGAAATTGAAGAACAAAAATAAAAAGTTGAGCAGGGCACTCATAAATTTGAGATTCAAGTTAGTCATAAGGAAGCCCAGGGGGCCATTAAGCATCAGAAAAAGCAGAAGAAGAGGGTTAGATGTCCTAGCAGAGGTCTCATAGTACATGAATTAATTGCATGAGGACATGCAAGAGCCTTGCAGTGGGGGTATGTTGAGCCCCAAAGATGTCCTTATTCTCCACCACATTTCACTTCATTTCCTTTGTCCCTTATCAATTACAGGCTTAAAATTATCAATAGGATTGATTAATATTACTTTAAGAATGTATATAATGACTAACTTGCTATGTTTTCATGGTATTGTTGTTGTAGTAATTTTTTACTGAACTCGGCTACAGAATGCAGCCATTCTGTAGCCAGTCGCCTATTCCACGGCTATCCTCATGTTCATGCAGGTTCCATGTGTCACCTCAAGGAAAAACACATATGGTCATATTCCAAAACACTCCCCCATCATTTCTTGCTTTCCACGAAGTCTGAGTTTGAATCTCCAAGCGGTTATGCACGTGGAAGAGAAGCAAACTCCTACTAGGACAAGGACTGTACAGATATCCTTGAGCCCAGTACGAGGTTTTCACCAGAGTTATAATTCGATTTCAGTTGCAAAAGACACTTATCCCTTTATTTTCTCAAGAATAGTTATGTAATTTTATTATAAGTATGACTCGGGAGACCGAGACACAGCTAGCTAGATTTTGTTTTGTTGCTAGATCTCAGAAGATCGTAATACTTTGTTTTTAAGTACTTTCTCCTTTAATGAAAGAAGCATCACTTTATTGCAAGAGCTGAGTCAATCTTGAGTAGATTTGCGTGCTAATCCGGTGGTAGAGGGCCCCTACTTCCTGAGAATCTTTGTTCATATGGTTTAGATAAGTAACGTTAGCCTTGTTTTATTCTCAACTTCAATAGTTTCTAAACTTTACGTCTTATGCTCATTTACATCAACTGTTACAGTTGGTCTTGTTCTTACGAACTATTCCAAAATATCACTAATATTGAATGAGGCATAGCTGTGGTGCTTTAAAGCTTAGTTGCGTTTTCCTTCGAAATTTATGTTTTATGCTCATTTGCATTGAATGATACAACCAGACTTGTTTTTACAAACTATTCCAAAATATCACTCATATTGAACGAGATAAGGCTGTAGTATTTCAGAGAACTAGTTGCATTTTAGTTTAGTTGTAATACTCCGGAGGTTGATTGCATTTATTCCAACTCTGTCACTAGATTTCAAGTTTTATAATGGCACTCTAGTTAAACTCTATTCACTGCATTTCAAGTTAGATTAATGGCACTCTAGTTCAGCTCTGTTCACTGCATTTCAAGTTTGATAATGGCATTCTAGTTCAACTCTGTTCACTTCATTTCAAGTTAGATTAATGGCACTCTAGTTCAACTTTTTTCACTGCATTTCAAGTTAGATTAGTGGCACTCTAGTTCAGTTCCAAGTTCACTATATTTCAAGATTTATAGATTGCAATCTAGTTCAATGTTATCCATTGCATTTTAAGTTTTATTAGTTGTCAAAATTAGAATGCACGGCCTTCATTATTTACAAACTACTCTTGTTCTGAATTTCTATTAATACATTATCATATGGACAGGAATTAGTGATATCAGTTTAAGGCTTGACTGTTCAACAATCTCTTGCAATGTTACAAATATCCTTTTCCCCAAAACTATTCTAGAAGATCTCTAACTTTCGAATAAGGCCTAGTAGTGACAAGTTGAGTTGCAAAATGGATTAACCTTAGCATCATAAGTTAATTTAGAATAGAAATCTTACTGTGCTACAAACAATATTTCCCAATTGTGTTCCAATAAACTTCTAACCATGGATGAGATTTTTGTAATATTGTAAGTTGTTGTTTGCTTAGGAGAACCTCATTTCATTAAACTTATCCTTTTCTCAAGCTATTCCAATATATTTCTAATGGATGAATTGGAATGAGTTCATGTCATGAGTTATTGAGTTCATGTTATAAGTCATTATCAAGCTTTACATTCTCTGTTCTTTAGTGCCATACATAGCTTAGAATAGGTTTTTCTCTGTTTTAGTGTGACCAACACTTTCTTTCTTTTCCTTTTTAACACAAAACCATAAAACCAAAAACATCAGAAAAACACTAAACACAACGTAGTAAGAGATAGATACCTAGGCACATATAGTGCACCTCACTTATAGTGCAAAAGTCTGACTGCAGGGAGAACATCGTTTCAACCACTTTGGGATTCTAGGATCTAGCCCTCCTGAATCCGGAGAGGGATCTCTCCAATAAGTGCAAAGATGGATTTATCTTTTAAGGTTTTGGGTAATGATATTAGGCTAGTTATGAAGGCCAAGGGTTTTGTTTTGTTTTGGATGGTTGAGCATGATAATTATTCGAGGTGGAAAGTTCTAAATGAAAAGAGTTTCAAAGGTGTGAAGTTGCAAGCAATCAGAACAAGCTTTGGCTAAAAGATAGATATAAAGCTAGTTTTTAGTCTAATGGGCTATGGAGCCATAACAAGGCTTTAATTGAGCAACAACATCAAGAGTGATCCAAGGGACAAGTCATCTACATCACAAGATTATTGAGATTTAAAGTGATGGAATGGACACAATAAAGTGTTGGAGGGGTGGAAACTGATAATAATTTCAACAAGGATTTATAGTCAGTCGAAACAAGAAAATCCTCTTAAGTAACTGTTTAAAACCAACCAAGGCTAGGGCTAGCCATAGACTTCTTGGGCAAGTTTGTATTAAAGCAGCTTAATTGACAAACAATCCAGTAATCTGCATAATTACCTTCAGAAAGTATGAAAACACATAAGAGAAACAGAGTTGTTACACCATTTTTTGGTCATCTAACCTATCATCATTAGATGGACCCAAGTACACCATGTAAGACCAATTTTACCTAAGTAAATTTGCCTTCACTATGTTAAATAACTTAATAAACCATATTTATTAGGTTGTTTATGGTCCAAATAGAAAACCCCAAAAGGAAATATTAAACAAACCTATATTTGTTTGATTTTCCTCATGGAATAATTAATTAAACCATAATTTAATTATTATTCCCAGTCATGTTTAACCCAAAAACAAAGAAATTAATGAGATAAACCCTTAGTTATCTTATTATTTTCTAGGAGTAATTATTTAAATCTTATTTAGATAATATTCCTTGTTAAATATGACCAAATCACTCACCATTAATCAAATAAATCATTATTTATTTGATTATCTCCCAACCACTTCCTTAAAAAGATAAATAAATCATTTATTTATTTATTTTTCACTAATCAAGGGATTTGACCCAAGTCAAACGCCCTTTCCCTCCAACAAATATAATAAAATATTCCATAAAGGTGGATCTAGATTTGGTTAACATTATTTTAATCATGCACCAAGATCTAGAATGACCCAATATTTTGTTATAAATAGGAGGGTTCTTCCCCATCATTCCTCACCTTTTGTTGCCTACTAGATCACTCTGGATCTATACACTTGGTCTCTTTTTCACCATTTGCTCCCATTGAGCTCCATTTTCTACATTGGGTTTTCTACACTTGTAAGAGAGAGAAAGCTTAGATCTGAAGTGCTGAGGACTACAAAGAACCCATCCCATTGAGGAGAGCTGGATACACCTTCTTGTTTTCCTCCCAGGTGCCCTGTAATACAAAAATTCTTTCAAAAATCGTGTTCTTGTCTTGTCTGTTGGATGCATGGAGCAAACCCCTTTATTTTACTGCTTAATGTCTTTCCATTTATAGATCTGTTTGTTGCAGCATTTTAATTACTAATCGCAGATCTGAAGATGTTTGGCAGCCTCTATTGTTGTTAGGGCTATTAGTTATGCGTAGCTAAAGTGATTATTTTTCGTACACTTCGACGAAGAATTCATACTAACAAGAGTGCAACTTAAGATCAGATAAGGTACTTTTAAACCTAGTCTGGTTTCAGCCAACACCAAGGGAAACCTTCAGAATCTGCCTTTGGAGAATAGAAGCTAGAAACAGGGCAGACCATCACTTTTCTAGTCTACCTTTAATAAGAAAATAATGAAAATGACATTAAAGAACAATGTTTAGAGAAAACAGTAGGACGAAGGAACACCAGCATTCCTAACTGCTTAAATTGTATTGAATCATTCTTAAATAAACAATTTTGGAGGAAAACATTAAGATAAAGCTTATCAGTCAGAGAAGGGTACTGGTAAACAGTAAATATTAACTCTATGACAGTTTTTCTTTATCAGAGAATAGTGAACAATGTGGCATACATGAAAGGAGAAACAAATAAAAATGAAAACGGTACTTCACCAGTGATACAAACCAAGATCCCAAGAAACAACTTGTTATTGATGTCAAACCAGTTACAGTCTTCAGGTCCAATGTTTCAGTTCAGCAATCATCTTCACTTTTCTCAGCCTAACTTATCTAATCACAAACAGAGCTTCAAGAGCCCGTGAACACTATTTACAAGTAGGAGTTTAAAGCTCAAGTATATTTCAAAATTCAGCAACCAACCCTTTTCTCATCTTCCCTAGTAGTATTTATAGAAGAATGAGGAGGTGGGATCTGATAAAAGATCTCCTGGGTAAATTAATAAATACTTAATGGCTTCTCGGCCTTTGAGGGGGTCGATGAAGAAGTTTACAGATGTTTCTGTCTGCATTAATTTTTTTCATTTAAGATTAAGCTCAGTGGGAGCTCTTATTTACTTTTGAGGCTCTACATTATGTTAAAGTAATGCTACTGATATTTTTTCATTAAGTTTATTTGTAGAATTAACTTCTCTAGCTGCACTGAGGAAAATGTTTCTTTTGATCAATAACTTCGGCCTATGTTTGAATGCCTTGAGCCACAGGTGGGTTTGTGGTAGCCAGGGGGAATCAATTTTCCTCTGATGCGGCGGTGGAGGCTTTCCTGTTTCATAAAACACTTATGATTTTCTTTTAACTGTGTCTTAATTGGGAGGATTAGGCTTTTGATGATCAATCTTAGCCGTAATCCCCATAGATCTGTCTTCAATCTCCTATTATAGTGTGTTTTGTCTTCGACACTGATACTCTTTGATTGTGATTTTATTCACTGTGTCTTGCTAATGTGCAGGCCACACAGGGCTCATATGGCATCAATGTGATGAAGAGCGAAACCCACTACAATTAGGTTCGTCTTTCATTTACCAAAATGAATCTACAACCTTCATATATATATCATTTCGCAGATTCATAACTCTGAAACTGATCCTGGGACCTGTAGGTTATGGGCCCACATACACAATCAATAGGTTTTAATTAAATTCACATGCCATACCTTATTTTATCCCCCGAGCTCCTTTGAGTGTGATCACCATTCGATGAGACAACCTCAGATCGAACGGCGTACGTCAATATTGCGCTGAGCCCACAGTCAACATTTAACGCGTGATGAGGGAGCGATGAGGTGGTATTGTCCCATCGACGTGGCAACTTTTCACAGCATTGCTTGCTATTGAGTGGTTTCCTTTCCGTACCAAAAGCGATGCAATCAAAACTACTTCTGTCTTTTGAACAGTAAGTGACCGTAGGTTAAACTAGGGTTAACACCCTGCTTCCTATTCACTTTTGTCCATTAAACTCTAGGTTCAAACCTCGAAATTGTGGCTCCATTAAATCATTCCCAGCCTTCGGCTTTCTCTTTAATATAATGGAAAAACCTTTTAATCACCCTTTATCAAATAACATACCCCGGACTTCAAAACTCCCGATAAAACCAAGCTGCATAAACCATTTCAGGTTACAAAAGGAGCCCACTGACGTCATGGTCTTTGTGACCCGAAATTTTTATCAAATCCGCCCTATAAAGCGTATCAGGTCCTTTTTGGGGCCTACTGACGTTAGCCCAAATGTGACTCAAAATTTTTATCAAATCTGCCCTATAACAATTTCGGGTCTGGATTTCATGACCATGCGAGCAACCAAACAAGACCTGCTCCAATTAGTTGCTACCGCGTGTGTGCTGACTAGGCGTTGGGGACCACGGTTTTGTGGGACTGCCGACTGCTGTCGTGGCCGTGGGGACCACCAGGGCGATTGATTTGTGGGCCGTCAATCTGCAGATCATATCGATGGTGGGGAGTGAACCAGAGGGATAACAATCGGGGTTGACAAACAAATGCAGCCAATGAAAATTGTGATGCGATGTAGCACAAGCCGTTTGATCAGTTGTAGATCAACGATCGATATCGTTTTAAACTTTGCACCAGCGGAAACCCTTTATGATATATGAAAGCCCAAAATTTCAATATAATACAAAGTTTTAATGCTTCGAGGGCAGGATATATATTTATGATATGGTTTGGTGCCCGTTTTCGGGGCCATGGTCTATATGAAATGCAATATGATCAGGGGATATAATACACAGGGCTAATCAACATCAGAGTTTTTGTTTAACGCAAACAATAGTGCTCTGTGATTTGCTCCGATGTGATAAGCGCTTGGGATCCTTAGCACTTGGTTCTAGCACTGGCGCACATGGAGGGGAAGTGTTTTTAAGACTTAGCCCAAGGGGGCTTAAGTCCGTGGTAAACAAAACTTATTTTTTATGAATTTTTTCAAGCTTCAATGGATTTTGGGGGTTTCGGCAGAGTTCAAAAATGAGTTTTCAACATGGAAAATGATTTTCATGAATGGAAGAAGGGAAATCATGAAAAATAGATGATTTTAATGGAGGAAAAGGGGAGAAAAATGGAAGTTAGTTTTTCAAGTGAGGAAAGGGAAAAAAGGTGATTTTGCAGTAGTTTCTTCTCATGAAATCAACAGAATTCCAGAGTGTAAAATGGGCACAGTAGGGAAGATTTTGGACAGAGGCATGAGGCCTTCAAGAGTCTTCAAGAGTTAACACTTTTTTGCAATAAAATTTGTTCCTTGAAGGCTCCAAAAAATGATTTAGCCACCTTTTGGTATAAAAATTTTTATAGGTGGCTAGCAATGGCTCCACTTGGGGATGGTGCCTTCTCTAAGGCATCAAGAACTTCAGACTTGCATTCTCTAGGAGGCTGATCAATGCCGCATCCATTGGGCTGCCTTTCTTTCCTTGCATGATCTTCTTTTGGTTTGAAATCAGGTTATCAGCCAAGGAAAACAATGGATCTTTAATCAACAAGCTTTCTTCCTACCCAATCCTATTGATCTAACATTTTTTCTTCATTAGAGTGCACTTGGATTGGCAAACTCTTTTTACAACATTTTATTCTTTTGAAAACAGGAAATCTAATCTATTTCTACTCCTTATTTCTCCACGGACTCAGATTAAATAGTTGAGTCCATGTGATTCTCTACCTAATCTACAATCTGTTGGGATTAAACTGTCCAACAGATTTTATTCACTAAATCCTACAACAGAAATTTAAAAGCAAACAAATCAGCATTGAACAGTCTAACTTGTTTCTGATCTATGGCATAAAAAAAAGCTACACATAGACCTTATTTTGCAGAAAATGAAAACAAAATGGAAGGCTTAGGATCTGAAATTTCAAAGAATTTCCTTCATCTTTTTTACAGCTCTGTTTTGACTTTTGTTTGAGCTGTCTTTCCTTTGTCAACTGGTTCAGATTCTGAGCTAATTGGAACCAGATTTACATCTTTTTTTTTACTCAGAATTTGAAACAAATTTGAGTCATTCTCTTTGGGAACTTAGGTTCAGATTTTGAACATGTTTGAACCTTTAATTTCTGTCCTAAACTATCTATTGATAAGCAAAGATTAAATAGTTTGGCAAATCGAATTCACTATCCTATCATCAGAAAATTTAAAACTAATTAGTCAAGATTAGGCTGTTTGACTAACTAGAAGTCTGTTCTTTAGGAGTGGCATTTGAGCTTGCACACTTTCAAATTTGTTTTTCTTTTTGGTATGGGGCTGTACCTTTCTTGTTTTCACAATCTGCCCTCTTTTCTTTCTTTCTCTGTTTTTGTATTTTTTATTTTTATAACTTTGAATGCAATGATGGGTGACGTATTTATAATGAGAAAAAAGATAAACATGCTTTCAAAACATAACATGGATCAAGATAAGTAATGCTCAAGCATTCTGCCATTGACGGGACCCCCAAACAATTCTGCTCCATTCAACTCTTGCAAGAAATAGGCATTATTACCAGCAGCCGAATGGATAGAGTAAGGGCCAAGCCATAAGTTGTCAAATTTTCCATGCTTGCCCTTTTATTCCCTCCTTGAGTCCCACTTCAAAACTTTGTCCCCAATATTGAAATTGCTGGCCTTTGTTCTTCTGTCGAAAAGATTTTTAATGCTGTCCTACTTCTGCAATGCATTGTTATAAATATCCTCTCTGGTTTGCTGAAGATGAATGGTCTGATTTATTCTTCTGATCATGTCATTATCTTCAGTTTGAAACTCTTGAATCAACTACATCACTGGTATACCAACGCTGGTTGGAAAAATTGCATCAGTACCATACACAAGCTGGAAAGTTGACATACCAATAGATTTCTTCAAAGCCAATCTGTCAGCCCAAAGTGCATGAACTAGCTTTGTGTGCCAGGACTTCTTGTTGTCCTCCAACAATTTCTTGATTATGTTCACTAAACTCTTTTTTGAGGATTATGCAAGTCCATTAACTTGAGGGTAATAGGCTGTGGAATGCCCCAATGTTATTTGATATCTGTGACAGAATTCAACCATCTTCTTTGATCCAAATGATGCTGCATTATCAGTGATGATCTTGGTAGGACAACCAAACCTAGAGAGAATATTATTCTCCATGAATTTCATAATAATAGAATCATTGGCTTGCCTACAAGGAATGGCTTCTATCCACTTAGTGAAATAGTCTGTGGCAGTGAGAATCCATCTATGCTGAGCAGAAGATGGTGGATGGATTTCTCCTATGAAGTCAAGTCCCCACTGTTGAAAAGGAGTTTCAACAGTGATTGGATGCAGAGGTAGGGGTAGAAGTTTTCTTTTTCCTTCAAAAATTTGACATTTATGGCATGCAATGATCATCTTGCGTATATCAGAAAAAAGAGTAGGCCAATAGAAACCAGCCCTCAAAATTTTGTTGGCTGTTGTCTTCCAGTATAGATGACCTCCACACTCTCCTTCATCGAACTCGTACTTAACCTTCTTTGCATGATACTTAGGCAAACATTTAAGCAATACACCACTTGAATTTTTCCAATAAAGACATTTATCTATGATGCAATAGTTTACAACTTTCAATTTCAAAAACCTTGCCTTTGTTTTTGATAAACCAGGAGGTGTGTTTAAATTAAGTAAAAGATAAATAAAATCAGCATACCAAGAGGAATTCATAAAATGATCTTCAAAAATTGGAGTTGAGATTTCCTCTTGTTCGTCCAAAGCATTAATCATATTAATATTGAGAACCTCAAAATTGGATTCAGCCATTAATCTAGCTAGACCTTGGCCTTTAATGAGTTTAGTGGGCTTTATCTCTAAATCATATTCAAGAATAACAGCAATCCACTTACCTCTCTTACCATCTGGGTCCTATGTTAGAATGTCTTTAACAACTGATTTTGGGACAAAGGCAATGATGTGTGAGTGAAAGATGTATACTCTGAAGTCTTTCAAAGCTTTAAGCAAAGAAAAATCTTGATTCTCCATAATGTTATACTTCAAAGGGGCATCCCTCAACGCCTTGCTAAAGAATGCAATAGGCTACTCTTGTCCTTGTGGATTTTTCTATAAAAGGACAACAGCTATGGTATGTTCTGATGCAAACGAAAAAATATAAAAATATTTTGAAAAATCAGGACTTATTAGAACTAGTGTTTTGGTTAACGCTTGCTTTGCCAGCTCAAAGGACTTCTTTGCTTCCAAGGTCCATTTTACCCCTTGCTCCTTCTTCAACATTTTTGTGATATTTCTAAGAAGCTCAGCCAAGTTTGGGATGAACCTTCTCAAAAGGTTAATCTTTCCAATGAAAGATTGCAACTCCTTGATGTTTCGAGGATGAGAGATTTGCAATATGGCCTCAATCCTTTTGGGATCTATCTTAATACCCTCTTCTGAAATAATGTGCCCAAGAAGTTTACCTTCTTGGAGCCCAAATAATGTTTTCTTAGGATTTAAAGATATCCCAAACTTTCTGCATTTCTTGAAAAAATTTCTTAAGTGTTTTAAGTGCTCTTCATATGTTTTTGAAAACACGGTGACATCATCAAGGTATATAATGATGAAGTAGCCCAATTATTCTGAGAATGCTATTTCCATGGCTTGCTGAAAAGTTGCTCCAACATTCATTCGACCAAAGGGCATTTTCACATACATGAAAGTGCCCCATGGTGTAGTAAAGGTTGTCTTTAATTGATCAGCAAGGTGAACTAAGATCTGATTGTACCCTGAGTAGCCATCAAGCAAAGAAATTCTTCTAGACCCTACCACCCTTTATAAAATATGATCCATCTTAGGTAAAGGGTCGTTGTCTTTTAATGAAGCTTTGTTTAAGTCTCTAAAGTCTATACAAAGCCTGATCTCTCCAATTTTCTTCCTAACTGACACTAGATTAGACACCCATTCAGAATATCTAATAGGGAAATAATACCATATTTATACATTTTCATGATTTCCTTCTCAACCAGAGGCAGCTGAACAGGGTTTATTCTGCGTAGTTTCTGTTTGAATGCTTTTTGGTTTTCTTTGAGAGGGATTTTGTGTTGTATTATTTCAGTGTTATATTATTTAAGATCTTCGTAATTCCACGCAAAAACATCATAAAATTCTTTGAACAGCTCTATGTATTTGAGTTTAATGTGAGTTGTTAAAGTCTTAGAGAGTTTGATCATTTTCAGTTTAAGTTCACTGCCTATATTGCACTCTTCCACTTCAGTCTCTATAGGTTCCAATTTTGGCTTCCTGGCCACATCATTAAAATCAAAAAACTCTTCTAAAGGTGCCAGATAGCTTGGAAAACTTTCATCTTTAGAGTGCAGGGTTTCTAACTCCTCTTTTTCTAACTCTACGTTCATCTCTGTTTCATTTTCAAGTTTGCTAGATAACAGGTTTACATTAGCAAGTTTGGGGGACCTTTCTTCTTGATCAAGAAAATTTTATTCACTAGGGCAGTCGATTTCATAATCTGAATCTGAACTTGGTAGTTCGAATTCGTTTCTGAACTGCATGAAGTCTTCTATTTGTTTGTCTCCGTCGAACACCTGCCAATATTTTTCGTTATCAGGAATGGCTAGTCTAAATTTTATCTGAGTTGTGTAGTCTTTGGTTTCATATGGTGTTAAGCATGTTCTAGCTACAAAATCTAAATTGTGGGTGACAATATTTCCTTTTCTTGGGACAAAAATCAGTTTAGACTCCTTGAAATTTTTTAAAAGGTCCATGGCATCGTTTTGATAGGCCCTAAGTCTAGGATGATTTGTGTTATACTCCCGATTGACTTGCCTAATGACTAACTCTGAATCCCCATACACATTGATTCCTTTGGCTCCTAACTTCAACAATCATAAGCCTAAGAGAAGGGATTCATATTCCACTATGTTATTCAAACACTGGAAGTTTAATCTACAGGAAAGGCTTTCTGTGTGGTTATTCTCAGTGTTGTGTATCTAGACACCTGCACCAGCGTTGGTCTTAGTGCAAGACCCATCGAAGTGCATACTACATAGAGGACTAGTCTCGATTTTATCATTTGGGTTACTATGCTCTTCAATAAGTGTGTTATCGAATTGTTCTTGGAGGTCAGCACACTGTTGAACTTGTTTTAACTCCTCAGATTTTTTATTGGGTTGAGGAATTCTTTCTTGACTCTCAATGTTTAAAAGCAAAGGAAAAATGATTTGTAGATCAAGACCTGTATTTTGTTTGCTAGAGTTTACAGGTTCAACAAATTGTTCTGAAATATTCTTCCTCCTCTCTATTTGGCATTAAATCAGACAAGGTCACTTGTTCACCGAAAGTTTCATCATTGAAAAGGATAAATGAATCCAGGCCCATGTTTACAGAATAAAGGGGAAAGTTATGTGGTCTGTCTTGGCTATTCACCATGTATTGCATATGAGACTCCTTGTAAAGTCTTCTTGTCTGATTGAAAATAGGGATGCTCGCATAGGTCATGTCCATCTGCATAGTTCCTTGTAACTTAGCTCCCCAAGACCTAGATAATAACATTCCATACTTTGGGGGCACTTCAGCCACAACAATATCCATGACTAAACATTTGGATGGAATTTGAGCTAAGTTAATACAGAGGTCTTTAATTAATCCTAAACATTTTACTCTGCTTGAGTCAAAGGATTAAAGGTCTTTGTAAGGTCTAGTGATTTCAAGGCCTAGTCTCTCCATGACAGCTTTGGGAATTAAATTATGAGAGGCACCTGAATCATGAATAACGTTATGTAAAATCTTTTCATGAACATTTAAACTTACATAAAATGGAGGAACAGGTCCCTCTTTATATCTACCTTCAATCTTAGGACCAAAAATGAGCTCTGGCTAGTCATCGTTAAGATTGACTGTGTCATTATGGTCCTCTATGTTTAAAGCCTTCAAAATTTGGGTTCTATATACATTCTGTGTAGCTAAATCAGTCAAGGGAACAGAGATTTCGATCTTTGAAATTTCATGCTCTAGGCTTAAAGGAATTTGGTTCTTTAAAGAACTTGTCTCAGCCTTACTAGCTACTAGTCTATCAGCAACATCAGCTTACTGATTTGTTCTATTTACATTTGAGAAAATGGTTTTAACAGGATTACTAGTTGAAGTGTTAGTACTACTAATGTCCGCACTCTGTTTTTCATTGTTTTGAGTGCCTTTCTCTCTACCTTTATCAGAATTAACAACCACTATTTTGTCCTTTTGTTTGACAACTTTAGGCTTGGTTGCAGTGTTTTTTTGTGAAGATTTGTCAGAGGTTTTAGTGTTGGGAGTTTGTAGATTTTTCTTGCTTCCAAGGTCATACTCCTTTTGAGGCTCTATGATAACATTTTCCATGTCTTCATAATAACTTTCATCATCATCTCTTTTGTCATCATAAGGTGTATAAAGACCTTGTTTTCTATCATAATGGACTTCAAAGTCATCATTATATACTCCCAACATATTTATGTCCTCGTCCTCTACTTGCTCATCGATTTCTTCAACCTCACTCACATAGTTTTGATGAAAGGGAGGAGTGATCTATTGATCATCTTCCCTCGGTCTGTTTGGAGGTTGGTTCCTTCTAAAATTCTAATTCTGGTTTTGGTTTCTTTTTTGAGGAGCAATTTGGTTTTGACTTGCTTGTGCTCTCTCGAGGATGCTCATTTTATTCATCATCTCCTCCATCATTCTCTCCATATTTGAATTGGAAGTAGAAGGTGTATTTTCTTCTCTAAATGACACTCTCTTCTCATTTTTCATTCTTGCTCTCTTTTCCATCAAGCTGACTTCCACAGCAAGATCACCTTTTTGCATCTCTTCAAGAGTTGCGGGATCTCTCTCTCTCAGCTGATAGGTCATCTCAGGGTCAAACACTTCAGGAAACTTGTTTAAAGCTGAGCCTTGTGGAGGTTTTAGATCTAGGGAAAGTGCATTATATACACTGTTAAATCTGGTACAATAAGCTTGTACACTTTCCCCCGTGTTTCTATGGAGGTTCTTGTAATCAGAAAGGACTTAGAGAGGATTATTCTTTACTTCCCATTTGTTTAAGAATGTCTGATGGAAGGCTTGGAGATCATTGATACTATGGGGGGTTAAGCCTTTAAACCATTTTCTTACTTCTCCCCCTAGAATCTAAGCAAATAATCTAAGCTTGAAAGAATCATCATCAATTTCATTTCTGTCAAAGTAGTCATTCATCTTATCCACATGTTGTGATGCAGTTATAGCATTGCTAGCATCATATAATGGAATTTTGGACTGATAGTCCTGTGGAAGATTGACTAAGGGAACATGAAGGACTAAGGGAGCATACCATGCTACCATGATATGTGGTGGTGGTGGATTTACAAGAGGTGGATTAACAAAAGGAAAAGTGGGCTAAAGTGGAGTGGTTTGGAAAATGAAAGGTGGATGAAGGGATGTGGATGGAAAAGCAGTAGATTTTTGAGCTGATCTTGGATGAGAGACACCTACATTGTGAAGGAAATGTAAATCAGGAGGTGTTGTTTCCCTACTACTAGGATGTTCACTTATTTCAGGGGATGAAAGTGAAAACTAAGGATCTAGCTAAATTATATCATCAAATGACCTAGTTATAAAGGGACTTACTAAGTCAACTTGTGATTGTTGTAGAGCTGAAAGATTTTCAGGAACTGAATTAGTTCTCAAGGGTGATCTAAAAACAGTTGATAATTTAATCCTAGGAGACTTCCTAAGGATACTTTCTGGGTTATCAACTATCTCAGGTGGATCAGGGTCAGGATAGGCTCTAGTGTGAATCTTTCTAGGAGCCACTATGCTATGTTTTTTAGACCCAAATAAACAAGAAAATTTCAACTAGGTATGACAATCTTTAAAAGGTCAACTAATCTATTTACACAAATTTTAATCCTACAGTCCTCTAACTGAGTTTGAATGGTATTATAGTGATAAGGGTTCTTCCTAGTGGAGTCTTAAGGTCTGTTCAAGGTTGTGGAGTCGCCAAGTGGAAGTTTTTAGCTCTTTTTCAAAGGTAAAAGGTTTTATGGTCCACTACCATGTTTATTGGATACCAATCTAAAATATTTTTTGGTTTTTCTAAGCTATTTTTCAGTCCTATTCGTTGTTAAGAGTGTCCTAAATTTGTTTCAAAACTTAGCTACGGTTATGAGATAAAGACAGTCTACTCTTATGGGTAAGCTAGCTGATATTTCAAGGTTTAGACAACTCTTATGGGAATCCTAGGTTTTGCCTGGTTTCTCACTGATTCAAACAAGCTTCATCATGATTACCATTTCATGGTAGTGCTTGAAAAGGCTAATTTTTACTCACTAAACAATGTTTGTATGAAATTTTAAGGGGAACCAAAGATTCTAGGTTTGTTCCCCAGCGGAGTCGCCAGAAATGTTGGCACCCTGTAATAAACAAGATTGGCAAGAGTCCGACTGTAGGGAGAACATCGTTTCAACCACTTTGGGATTCTAGGATCTATCCCTCCTGAATCCGGAGAGGGATCTCTCCAATAAGTGCAAATATGGATTTATATTTTAAGGTTTTGGGTAATGATATTAGGCTAGTTATGAAGGCCAAGGGTTTTGTTTTGTTTTGGATGGTTGAGCATGATCATTATTTGAGGTGGAAAATTCTAAATGCAAAGAGTTTCAAAGGTGTGAAGTTGCAAGCAATCAGAACAAGCTTTGGCTAAAAGATAGATATAAAGATGGTTTTTAGTCTAATGGGCTATGGAGTCATAACAGGGCTTTAATTGAGCAACAACATCAAGAGTGATCCAAGGGGAAAGTTATCTACATCACAAGATTATTGAGATTTAAAGTGATGGAATGGAGACAATAAAGTGTTGGAGGGGTGGAAACTGATAATAATTTCAACAAGGATTTATATTCAGTCCAAACAAGAAAAGCCTCTTAAGTAACTTTTTAAAACCAATCAAGGCCAGGGCTAGCCATAGACTTCTTGCGCAAGTTTGTGTTAAAGTAGCTTAATTGACAAACAATCTAGTAATATGCATAATTGCCTTCAGAAAGTATGAAAACACATAAGGGAAACAGAGTGCAACTTAAGATCAGATAAGGTACTTTTAAACCTAGTCTGCTTTCAACCAACACCAAGGGAAACCTTCAGAATCTGCCTTTGGAGAGTAGAACCTAGAAACAAGGCACACCATCACTTTTATAGTCTACCTTTAATAAGAAAATAATGAAAATGACATTCAAGAACAATGTTTAGAGCAAACAGTAGGACGAGGGAGCACCAACATTCCTAACTGCTTAAACTGTATTGAATCATTCTTAAATAAACAATTTTGGAGGAAAACATTAAGATAAAGCTTATCAGTCAGAGAATGGTACTGGTAAACAGTAAATCATAACTCTATGAATGATGTTCTTTATCAGAGAATAGTGAACAATATGGCATACATGAAAGGAGAAACAAATAACAACGAAAAAGGCACTTCACCAGTGATACAGACAAGGATCCCAAGAAATAGCTTGTTTTTGATGTCAAACCAGTTACAGTCTTCACGTCCAATGTTTGAGTTTAGCAATCATCTTCACTTTTCTCAGCCTAACTTATCTAATCACAAACAGAGCTTCAAGAGCCCGTGAACACTATTTACAAGTATGAGTTTCAAGCTCAAGTATATTTCAAAATTCAGCAACCAACCCTTTTCTCATCTTCTCCAGTAGTATTTATAGAAGAATGAGGAGGTGGGATTTGATAAAAGATCTCCTGGGTCAATTAATATAGACTTAATGGCTTCTCGGCCTTTGAGGGGCTCGATGAAGAAGTTTACAGATGTTTCTATCTACATTAATGTTTTTCATTTAAGATTAAGCTCAGTGGGAGCTCTTATTTACTATTGAGGCTCTACGTTATGTTAAAGTAATGCTGCTGATATTTTGTCATTAAGTTTATTTGCATAATTAACTTCTCTGGCTGCACTGGGGAAAATGTTTCTTTTGATCAATAACTTTAGAATGTGTTTGAATGCCTTAAGGCATAGGTGGCTTTGTGGTAGCTGGGAGGAATCAATTTTCCTCTGATGTGGCGGTGGAGGCTTTCCTGTCTGCTAAAACACTTATGATTTTCTTTTAACTGTGTCTTAATCGGGAGGATTAGGCTCTTGATAATCAATCTTAGCCATAATACCCACATATTTGTCTTCAATTTCCTATTCTGGTACGTTCTGTCTTCGACACTAATACTCTTTGATTGTGATTTTATTCACTGTGTCTTCCTGATGTGCAGGCCACACAGGGCTCATATGGCATCAATTTGATGAAGAGCGAAACCCACTACAAGTAGGTTCGTCTTTCATTTACCAAAATGAATCTACAACCTTCATATATGTATCATTTCACAGATTCATAACTCTAAAACTAATCCTGGGACCTATGGGTTATGGGCCCACATACACAATCGACAGGTTTTAATTAAATTCACACGCCATACCTTAGTTTATCCCCCGAGCTCCTTTGAGTGCAATCACCGTTCGATGAGCTAACCTTAGATTGGATGGCATATGTCAATATCGCGTTGAGTCGACAGTCGACATTTAACGTGCGATGAGGGAGCGATGAGGCAGTATTGTCCCATTGACATGGCGGCTTTTCATAGGATCGCTTGCTATTGAGTGGTTTCCTTTCCGTACCAAAAGCGGTGCGATCAAAACTGCTTTCGGCTTTTGAACAGTAAGTGACCATAGGTTGAACCGGGGTTAACACCTTGCTTCCTATTCACTTTGGTCCATTAAACTCTAGGTTCAAACCTCAGAACTGTGGCTCCATTAACTCATTCCTAGCCTTTGGCTTTCTCTTTAATATAACGGAAAAACCTTCTAATCACCCTTTATCAAATAACATACCCCGGACTTCAAAACTCTCGATAAAACCAAGCTGCATAAACCATTTCAGGTTACAAAAGGAGCTCGCTGACGTCAGGGTCTTTGTGACCTGAAATTTTTAACAAATCCGCCCTATAAACTGTATCAGGTTCGTTTTGGGCCCTGTTGACATCAACCCAAATGTGACTCAAAATTTTTATCAAATCCGACCTATAACAATTTCGGGTTCGGATTTCACGACTATGCGAGCAACCAAACAAGACCCACTCCAATCAGTTGCTGCCACGTGGGTGCTGTCGTGTATGCTGACTAGGTGTTGGGGACCTCCGGTTCTGTGGGACTGTCGACTGCTGTCGTGGCCGTGGGGACCACCGGGGCGATTGATTTGTGGGCCGTCGATCTGCAGATCAGATCGACGATGGGGAGTGAATCGGAGGGATAACAATCGGGGTTGACAAACAAATGCACCCAATGAAAATTGCGATGCAATGTAGTGCGGGCCGTTTGATCGGTTGTAGATCAACGGTCGATATCGTTTTAAACTTTGCACCGGCGGAAACCCTTTATGATATTTGAAAACCCAAAATTTCAATATAATACAAAGTTTTAATGCTTCGGGGGGGGATATATATTTATAATATGGCTTGGCGCCCATCTGCGGGGCCATGGTCTATATGAAATGCAATATGATCGGGGGATATAATACACAGGGCTAATCGGCATCGAAGTTTTTGTTTAACGCAAACAACAATGCTCTGTGATTTGCTCCGATGCGATAAGTGCTTGGGATCCTTAGCACTTGGTTTTAGCGCTGGGGCACATGGAGGGGAAGTGGTTTTAAGACTTAGCCCAAGGGGGCTTAAGTCTGTGGTAAACAAAACTTATTTTTTATGAATTTTTTCAAGTTTTCAATGGATTTTGGGGGTTTCGGTATAATTTAAAATTGAGTTTTAAACTATGTAAAAAAAAGATTTTCATGAATGGAAGAAGGGGAATCATGAAAATAGAGGAGTTTTATGGAGGAAAAAGGAGAGCAAAATGAAGGTTAGTTTTCTTAATGGTGGAGGGGGAAAAAGGGATTTTGCAGCAATCTTTTCCCATGAAATCAACAGAATTTCAGAGTGTAAAATGGGCACAGTAGGGAAGATTTTGGACAGAGGCATGAGACCTTCAAGAGTCTTCAAGAGATAACACTTTTTTGCAATAAAATTTGTTCCTTGAAGGCTCCACAAAATGATTTAGCCACCTTTTGGTATAACAAATTTCATAGGTGGCTAACACAATGATTTTCTGATATGTTGATATAGAACACCACCTGGTCACAACTTTGATCTTGTAGTATTAATGTGTAGCACTAAGGCTTATTCCCTTAGCATATTTCCATATCGTCATGCTACAAAGATTCATAAATTTCTCGATATTCTGAGCACATGTAGCTCTTGGTCATAGCCTTGGTCACAAGGGGGCTTAATGTTTAGCACCTGAGGGCTAGGCACCCTCGATTTATCGCTATATTGACGTTTTAACAAAAAGTGAAGGATCCTGGAATCTCCAATATTTAGGAATATTGGCCCCCAATCACCGCCCTAGTCACAAATTGCTAAGGAGTAACACCTAGGACTTAGAGCCCTCGGCATATTATCAAACAGAAAGATGTAGAAATGCAAAGAACGTTGAATCCTCCAATATCCCGATATCCTTGTGCTTGGGCCTGTTAATTGACATAGAATTTGCTAACATTTGATAGAGATTATTGCCGTCGTTCGTACCCAAAAGGTCTTGGTTTTGCTATGGTTTTTAGTGTTAAATGATTTCTAGATTTCATCGATAATACCGATATAATATTGCCACATATTATGAGCATATGTTGTAGTGCTAAGCCCTATAAGCACTAATATGTAGAAAGTTGGATTGAAAGGAGTTCCAAGGTTTGAAAGAATAGTAAGCGCTAGCACAATGCTTGGTTGTATGTGGTTGGATTGAAGGGGGCGTCGAGAGTTTTAAGAGCATATCGCTTGGTTGTATGTGGTTGGACTAAAGAAAACACATATATCAAATTAAATAAAGGTGCTGAACTGATGGTATAAGTGCTTGGCTCTTGGGAGGTGGGTTAAAGGAAGTGCCTTGCTATACTGTAGCTTTATGAAGGAATGTTGGTTTAGAAGTTGGGTCTAAAGGAAGCGGCTCGTCATTTGACTGGTTAAGAGTACGACGTGCGTTTAGAAGCTTGGATTAAAGGAAGCGCTAAGTTATGTAGAAGCACCGTGAATTGGTAACACTGGAAAACTGTAGTTTTGTATATGTGGTTTGAAAGAAGAAACTTGTTCATGTGATTGAGCAGATTGATAACCAATATAGTATATAGTTGGCCATTGAAGTGAAAAAGCAATTTACAGAACAAACAAGCAAAGGGGATTGGTGTCTCTTGTAGGTTGGTGCCTACAATAGTACAAATAACTATCATTTAAGGAAGTTTTCTGGTTTTCTCCTAAAATGGTTTCCACGTATATCTTGTGTTTCATGTTTTGCCTATGAGATTGATGTTTTATGGTGCTTGAATGTTTAAGTTAAAAATTATATTATATTGATTTCCCCCAACAAAAGGTTCCCAAATTCAAACTTATGCATCAGTGGTTAGATTTGGGTACTTTAATGGGACAATGTTGTCAAAGAACAATCCCCAAGAAATGATGAAAAAGAAGAGCACATTGAAGCCAAGCGATCCGGTAAAAATGCAATTTGGGCAAGAGTCAAAGATCAACAAGCATGAATCCTTCTTAGAACTTTACCTCCAAGAATCCCACAAAATCTTCACATGAACCTCTTCAGATCAAATGAAGAAAACAAAGGTTTCCGTTTTGAAACTTATTCATGTGTGGTGAGAGCTGGGAAGTAAATGGCACGAGGTTGTCAAGGAAAAATCTCCAAGAAATGATGGAAAAAAAGGAGCATGTTGAAACCAGGTGTTCTGGTAAAGATGCTTTTTGGGCAAGAATGCAAAGATCAACATGAGCACTTCAAGAAAGCAAACCATGAGACTTGACCAAATGCTTTTTGTGCAAGAGGATCAAAGGGACAAGGAGTGCCCCAAATATTACATGTGACAAGATGGTCTCCCCATCATAAAATAATCTTCCACCATGAACATATATATTTACCATTTGAATAAGGAATGGAAAAGACACAACATTGAAGTTCACATATATCTCATTCTCTATATGTGTATTATTTTTTAGCATGTCCTGTCACCTAGAATATGGTTGTCTCCCTCTAATTGGTTGATTTCTACAAGAGGAGAACAAGCAAAAGGCCACGAAGGATTTGATTGATGATGGTTCCATGATGTATTTATAGAAGAATAATGTCACCCATTTGCCAGCTTGTCAATGGAATAGTTACAAGAAAAATGAGTGTCGCAGCTAGAGAAGAAGTCAAGGGAGGCCCAAAGCCCATGAGAACATAATGGTGGATGGACTGTATGTCTAATTGAGAGGGAAGATTGCTATGTCAAAGCCCATGTGAACATAATGGTAGATGGACTGCATGTTTAATTGAGAGGGAAGATTGCAATGTTGGCACTGACTGTGCCTTTGTAGGAGATATGCAAGAATTTAGGTTGATTCAGTCAAGAGCCTCTCAACATATGCCAGTACATTGTGGCTAATAATTCTTTCTTGCAGCATACTACAACTGACGTTATGATTATGGTAGATAGGGGATCCTTGGTAGGAACTTATCAGCAATGACATCTCTGGGCCAACCATATATTAGTCATACAATTACTGCCATTATATAGTAGGTTTTCTAGGTATATATTAGACAGAGCATAAATATCAGGGAGCGCTAATTTTACGATGCTAAACCAAGCCCTTTTCCTTGTACATAATGCACGAGGGCTAGTTTTACTAAACTACTAGCTACTATGTTCCTTGTCCTCAATGTCGTTGATATTATCATTATTCTTTCTTTATACATCATATTGCTATGGGGATGTATGTATTCTGGGCATTGATATTATTTATTTTAATATCATCCCAATCTCATGGTACAGTTATGTTGCTGGATCTTCAATGGAGTCATTGCTTGATATTGCATCGCAGTCCGAACCCTGTGATAAATGATATTCATTGTTGATGAAATAACTATCTTGAATTGCTGAAGCATTTTTACTTTTGACTTACCGATTTAGCAGGCCCTCATAAGGCAATGCCTTACTGAGATCCCTGGCCAAGACAAGGTGAACATCCATACTGACTGTGGATGATGATGTTACACTACTTTGTAGCATGAAAGCAGTGTTTATTTTTTCATGGAGGGGAACCTTGGTTTGAATATAGGATTTGGATCTATGTTGGAAGAGATTCTCGATCCTCATCTTCACGACATCCTTGTGACATTATAAAAGGAAGGATGAGTTATTGAGTCTGAAATTTGGAACATTTTGGACGATGTAAAGCAGCAGCCTGAAAATATATCAACATAATGGAGTTAATCATACATCATACATGTGCTGATTACCATCTAACAACAGAGTCATTTGTTCAAAGTGTTGGAAAAAAACTGAGAGAGGGGGGGGGGGGGATGAATCGGTATTTAGTGCAGACTAAAACTTTTACTTTTTCTTTTCTAAAAACCCATACGCTACTTTCCTGAAGACAACTAGCGTATATACGTGGATATCCTTTACGGAACTCGCGTATGTCCAGAGATTTGATAATGCACTTAATTCTTAACTTAGATCATTGCATTATTCATTCATCAGATGTTTTAGAAAACAGTAAACAAGTGCAGAAAGAACAGAATAATCATCACACATAAGCAACACACATGAACACCAGGATTTAAGGTGGAAACCCAAGTCGGGAGAAAACCACCGCTGCCGTCATCTCTGTCTTCAATATTTTTATTATAAAGAAAACATCTTACAACCATGTACTGGCGCAGACTCATACCAGCACGCAGGCACCCACCTGCAGAAGGCTACAACCTTCTCTCGTTTACCAACCTCTCTTGGAAGGGAGCTACAACCACCTGCTCTCGTTTACCGGCCTCTCCTGAAGGGAGCTACCACGATATTGGCAGAAAGCTTCTCGCCTGTCACAGGTAACACAACCTCGGATCCCCGGCTACGGACCACGTTCCTGTCAATTTTTCAAAAGCCCGGATCAGCAGAAACAACACAACCCTTCACTTATCAAGCAAACATACTTTTTCCCCATTGCTTCAAGCAGACGGGTAAAACCAACAACAGTCTCAGAGTTAACGAGACTTCGAATCAATATGAAACACATTCAGCCATATGAGCAACCATTATATGAGTCATGCTCTGCTTTTATTCAATTGACTGCGTATCTCTGGCAGCCACTAATAAATAACACATATATACATACATGCATTGCAATATAACCCTAAGCGTCTATATTTGTCTAAGCGAGATCCATTGTATACATTTCTGCAAAATGAACACAAGTATAGATCTATAAAAGATAAACTTTTCACAACAGACCAGATCTATGAACTTACCCAGATTTCTTCAACTTCTTCAACAGATTTGCGCCAGGTCTTCATTACTTCTTTTCAGATCATCCAAGAGATTCACCATTTCAAGATCTAGAGATCTTGAACCTTCATCATGTTCATAGACACAACATAGATTCAGATCTATCTATTAAGAGCAGAGTTCAACCATGCAGATATACCTCAGAGTGAAGTATTCATTAAAGCCCAGACATTTTCCCCCATTTGCACAATGAATTTCTTCTCCTTATATAGATTTAGCCTTTTTCAATACCATGAGTCAAAACCACATTACTTCCGATGGTTTTCCTGGACGGGATCAAATAGACGATCCAGTGCTCAATATAATGGGTCAATACCATGGTAATGCCCCTTGGTATCCTAATTTTGGAGCGCAAAAGACCATATGCGACTTGGAACGTACTTTTCCGCGTACATACGTGACTTCCCTCTACTAAACTCGCGTATGCCTTGTGACATACACTTTTCATCATTTTTCTGGCCCATTCTGGAAATTCTTTCTTCTGCTCCTTCTGTACTGATTGTAGATACATCAGATGTACATCATTCACAAGCTCATCAAGTCAAGAACAACTTCATCAAGTAGATTGCCATCATCTTCATCAAGTGGGTTGCCATCAAGGACAACACTCTGCTGCATCATATTGCCAACAATGCCTTACTGAGATCCCTGGCCAAGATAAGGTGAACATCCATACTGACAGTGGATGATGATGTTACACTACTTTGTAGCATGAAAGCAGTGTTTATTTTTTCATGGAGGGGAACCTTGGTTTGAATATAGGATTTGGATCTATGTTGGAAGAGATTCTCGATCCTCATCTTCACGACATCCTTGTGACATTATAAAAGGAAGGATGAGTTATTGAGTCTGAAATTTGGAACATTTTAGACGATGTAAAGCAGCAGCCTGAAAATATATCAACATAATGGAGTTAATCATACATCATACATGTGCTGATTACCATCTAACAGTAGAGTCATTTGTTCAAAGCAACTTCACTCATGTCTTCCAGTAAGCAATTTTTGAGAATGCATGGCCTGATGCATTTGGATGGCAAGTTCATTCACCAATGAATGTGACTTGCCTTCTCTGACCTACAAAAGGGTCTTTGACTGTTTAAGGATCTGTCTTTTCTCCAAGGAGGAAAAGCTAACTGGTTAGATACCTCCCTTTGTTCGAGAAAGTAGTAGTGTTAGTTGATAAAGTGGATGAGTGCCAGCATGCTTCTTATGTTTGGACGCAAGCAAAATTTGACGCATTGGTGACACTGTCAGTGGCAGTCTGACTCAAAGATCTCTTTGAACCTTCCTGTCAGTTCCTAAAGATTTAACATTGAATTTTTAAAGGGATTGAGGAAGGATGTTTCGTGCACCAGTCATGCAAAATCTATAAAGGGCTGCCGTAACCCTTTATGGATAAACAGCGGTCAATGGTCCCACTAACTTGCAGATAGGTGTCGATCACACCTTGGAAGACAGGAGGGTTCCATTGAATCAACTTATTGAATTGTATGTGTGCCTGAGGCGGTGTCTCGACTCTCAATCACCTGTCTACCTTGAATATACAAAAATGAAAGACCTCCTCCTTTGTTTCTGATAGGGATGGTGAAGCTGGAAGTAGTATGTGGCGAACAATCTCGGATGCTCTAACCGATTGACACATGCCTCTTGGGTTACCCTCCTTATAATGTAATTAATTTGCTAAACATAGAATCTTTTTCCATGTAGCAATATATCAGAGTTATCAGATATGTTAAAAGAACTGATTTTGTAATATGTATAGTGTAATAGAATTTTAACTTAGCAATATATATGAAAGTTAGAGGGTTCTGAAGTTTTTTGAATTTTGTATTTTTGGCTTCTGTTTATGGTTGGTATTAGTCATTTGCTTATTATTTTATCTATGTTGCATGAGTTTCTGGAACGGGGAATGTTGTGAATTGGGTAGGGGTGTCTGTGTTAGAAAATCAGAAAGGCAGAAAGATTTTCTTTATCTTGATAATTACTTGTAGTATTCTTATGTTCTTATTAACTTTCTTGGATTCTTCTTTTATCTTAGTTCATCAAGCAATTATCAAAACCATAGCACGAAAATCAAAGACACCAAATGTAGGCAGATAGCCAAGGCAAAACCTCAATCTAGGGGAAAACCCAGTCAACAACTCTTCCTTCAATAGTTTCACAAGATAATCCAAGATTCCTTTGACCTAGACACAAACTTCCTCCAATCACCAAGTCAACCCTTCCTTCTCCTGCAGATGATAACCTTCCAGTAATAACTTCGATCTTAAACTTTGACCTTGCAGCAATAACTTCGACCTGGTAGCAATAACTTTGACTTGTTTGCAATCACTGTACTTTGACCTAGATGCAACACTTCGACCTTGAAGTAGTACTTGGACCTTGACGCAACACCTTGATGCAGCAGTAACTTCGACCTAGCAGTAGAAATTTCGATCTTCCAATAATAGCCTAGTAAATTCACACGTGTGAGAGAGATGACCCAGAAAAATTTGATCTTGTGATCCTCCTCTTCCTGCAAATTTCATACATTGCAACTACTTGTGCTTGTATATCGAACTTGAGTGAGTCTTCCAAATGAATCGAATTGCACTGTATATATAGCCTCTTCTGGAGTTCGAATTCCTTCATGTAGGCTGACTTGAACAGGTAAGGGCCGACTTGGTGTGGAGGTGTCAAATTACATATTTGACTCAAAAATAGTTTTTTTTACATGATTCAAAAGCCCAAGAAGGGTCTTATTAAATGTACAATGACTCTAATGACTCAGTATAAATCCTAGAAGTCTTCCATGAGGACTTTGACCTAAAACATGATGACCCAAGCATGAACCCGTGCTTTAATAAGTCATAATAATAATAATAATAATAATAATAAAATTTTCTTTTCCATTCTTTTGATAAGTACATTTCATAATGACTCAAATGAAGACCGAACCTAGTTACATTCTTTAACACTCCCTCTTAAATGGGGAGGTATTCATAATGACATATACAAGTGCAAGGAAGATCTCAAAAAACATTAACCATGAAGAGTTTAGGCACCGCGATGCCATGGACTAGATTCCTGAAGAGGGCAATCTATCTAGGTCCTTGAACAGTTTAGGCACTCATAGTGCCACGAACTAGATTCTTGACCAAGGTAATCTATCCGGGTGGGACTAAGATAGACTAAAGCTTTCAACCACTCT
Source organism: Pinus albicaulis (assembly GCA_034641835.2). NCBI lineage: Eukaryota > Viridiplantae > Streptophyta > Pinopsida > Pinales > Pinaceae > Pinus > Pinus albicaulis. Next base: position 1,519,818,637 of record CM076575.1, on the reverse strand, counting down.
AGGTACCATCAGGCTTACTTGCTAACCATCAACCCAGGGATCCAGGCGCATAATGCAAGGTCAAAGCTCTATAACCAACACCACCCTCCCTACCTCGAGAACTAGACATCAACACAGTGTCGACCAGATGTCCTCCTAGGCAATATGTATCACACACAAAGCTTCAACACTCTCGATTATTCAAATCGGTAGCAAATCCTTCCCGATCAAATAGATCAATAACAACAAATCTTTCCCAATCAAACAAATTGGTAACAACAAGCATGTAAAAGATGCTTCCAAAACTCCGAGAGATTTACCTGTACAAACACAACCCCAATCAACAACAATCTTTCAAATGCACATAAGTAAAAACACAAACCTTTGGGGTCTTCAAACATCTTGATGTTGCTTCTCATCTTTTCACAGCAAGACTTAGATGCTTCCCAAACGAATCTTGACATGAGATTCCTCAACCATACAACTTCCTTTCCTACTTCTCATGCAACAACATATTCTACAATTAGATCCTGCTTTTTTTCTTTTTTCCTATTCAGCAGCACCTCAATATACATTCTCCAATTTCTTTTTCAAGGTATTCATCGTGACTATAATATGCCCTCCCTCTTAACTAGGGAGATTTCTTCTATCTGGGCTCCCTCTTAACTTATGGAGATCAACTACTTTCTATGACATCGGAGAATCTTTCAGGACTTCAATCCTTCTTATCTTGATCATCATCATTCATATGGCTTCCTTCGTCATGCTTATCAATCAAGTCAACTTTGCTTACGAATATCTTCAACATCTTGAAGATTATGTACCTGCATACCTTGAACAATAAGTAGAACTAAATACATATATAAAAGCATGAAGTTTAACTTTATCAGAATCATACAATAATGGAAGCATTAGACTTTAGACGCCAAATACCTAAACTTAGTTAGGTTCATGATCAGTAAGAAACTCATACTTCTATACATCAACTTTTGCACAGGATTTGTTACACACTCTGGATCACATCATTCAAGATATGAGATTATATATAGGGTTTCAATATGCATATCACAACAACATATATCAGACAAACCCAAGACACAAATATCAATATATTAAAGTTAGACATATAACAATTTTTGATCAAGCTAGGGTTTTGATTAGACGAACAAACTTACACCTAGTGTTTTATTCCTAGGAACATACTATAAGGGTTTTGTTCATAAACCCTAATTTGTTAAAAACTCTAAAGGTCTAAGATTTAAACACAAATATTATCATCCAACCCAAAAGGACTAGGCTTTCATAGCAACAGTAAAACTTCAAACATGACTTTACCATCAAAACCCCAAACATCAAAAGAATAGCATTTTCTAGATTTCATCAATAACCCTACGAAGTTAGGGTTTTGACATAAGCATTGACATACCCTTAGGTTAGGGTTTTTACATAGAACCTTTTAGGGTTCCATAAGAATGATCAAAGATATGAGGAGGGTAGATTTATCTAATGATTAATCACCCTGACAAGAATCTTTATGATTCAAAAGAGCTAGACACAACGTTGTTAGTAACAAATCATTAAAATGAATGAATATATCATGAAAAGAACAAAGCTTATCGTTTAAGTCATACCTTTGAGTTGTTTCTTAACAAACCTTGTAGGACATCAATTCCAATGCTTTGTCTTGTGAGGTCTTCTCTATAACCTTTGAGCAGATCAACAAGCCTTCCTAAACAAAGAAGAACATAAAAGAAATGTAATTAGCATATAATACAAACATACCTAGATAAGAAAGGGAAACGAAATATAAAAAGGTAATACAAGGAGTAAGATACATATCTTTGGAAAATGGTGAGGGCTTCCTCTTACTCCAATCATGAGGGATACCTACAACTTTATAAAAACAATTAAAAAATGTTTTTCCCAATCATGTTAAACCTATACATACTAGAAATCAAATCATAAATGAAAACAATTAAAACTTGGAGTAGAGGACTTAGTAGTGTAAGTCCGTTATTTCTAATTCTTTGGTCTTGTTCTTCTTTGGAGATCCTTCTTCGACAACATTTTCTTGATTCCTGTTTCTCTTCTTGTTCTTAGGATTGTTGGGACACTCACTTTTATAGTGACCCATTTTGTGACACTGATAACATTCTATCTTGGATAGGTCTACTTTCTTGCTTGGCCCTTTAGATTTCCTGAAGTTTCCTTTCTTGTGATGAGCAGAGTAGGCATTTGAAACTTTCTCTTTGTTGGTTACTAATGAGATTCTCATTTCCTCTTGACTACATGCATTCCTCAATTCCTCAAATGAAGGAGTTTCTTTCCTACTGTTGATTTTTGAAGTAAAGGCACTCCAAGAAGGTGGAAATCCCTGAAGTGCAACAATCACGAGCTCTTTTTCAGGTACTATCTCATCTATGGCTTGGAGATCATCTATAATTCTAGCTATCCTTACAAAGAAGGATGCCACAATATCATCCTTTGTCATTTTCATGGCCCTTAGTTCATTCTTAAGACTTGCAACTTGACCAAGATTCTTGATGGTGAATAATTTGGATAAGGCTTCATACATCTCTTGGGCAGAGTCAATGTCGGAAATGTATGGGATAAGATTATCCTTTATACCATCTACCATTAGGCTCATAGCCAATATTTTAGACTCTCTAAACTTAGCTTTATTTGCATCACTTGATCTTTCTGTAGGTTTCTTCACTTTTCCTTTGACTAGATCTAGGACTTTATTCTTTTCGAGGATGAGATCTATCCTCTTCTTCCATGCCTTGTAATTGAATGCTCCTTCTAATTTGTTCTCTCCCTTTATTGTGTTAGACATTGTTCTTGAAGATAGTAAGCTTCTTTTCTTATATGATCCCCTCTGATGACCCCTTACTCAAATTTTTGAGATTTTCTTATTCTCGTTTCAATAGATCTTCAGGCTGCCTTTTTCCTTCTTCACCTTAGCTCTGATACCATGTTAGAAAATCAGAAAGGCAGAAATATTTTCTTTATCTTGATAATTACTTGTGGTATTCTTATGTTCTTATTAAATTTCGTGTATTCTTCTTTTATCTTCATCAAGCAATTATCAAAGAGATAGCACGAAGATCAAGGACACCAGATGTAGGCGGACAACAGGGAAAAACCTCATTCTAGGGGAAAACCCAGTCAATAACTCTTCCTTCAATAGTTTCACGAGATAATCCAAGACTCCTTTGACCTAGACACAAACTTCCTCCAATCACCAAGTCAACCCTTCCTTCTTCTGTAGATGATAACCTTCCAGTAATAACTTCGATCTTGAACTTTGACCTTGCAGCAATAACTTCTACCTAACAACAATAACTTCGACTTGGCAGCAACAACTGTACTTCGACCTAGATGCAACACTTCGACCTTGAAGCAACACTTCGACCTTGAAGCAGTCCTTTGACCTAGAAGTTGCACTTCAACCTTGAAGCAGTACTTTGACCTTGACGCAACACTTCGATGCAGCAACAATTTCGATGCAACAATAACTTTGACCTTGTTGCAGCAGCTTTTACCTAGCAACAAAAATTTCGATTTTCCAATAATAGCGTAGTAAATTCACACGTGTGAGAGAGATGACCCAAAAAACTTCGATCTTGTGATCCTCCTCTTCCTGCGATTTCGTACACTGCAGCTACTTGTGCTTGTATATTGAACTTGAGTGAGTCTTCCAAATGAATTGAACTGCACTGTGTATATAGCCTCTTCTGGAGTTCGAATTCCTTCATGTAGGCCGACTTGAACATGTAAGGGGCGACTTGGTGTGGAGGTGATAAATTACATATTTGACTAAAAAATAATTCTTTTTACATGATTCAAAAGCCCAAGAAGGGTCTTATTAAATGTACAATGACTCTAATGACTCAGTATAAATCTAAGAAGTCCTCAGTGGGGACTTTGACCTAAAACATGGTGACCCAAGCATGAAACCCCTGCTTTAATAAGTCATAATAATAATAATAAAATTTTCTTTTTCATTCTTTTGATAAGTACATTTCATAATGACTCAAATGAAGACTGAACCTACTTACATTCTTCAACAGTCCGGAACAGCTAAAAGTTTCTCCAAAATTTACAGGCAATTGCTGATTGGGAGCAACAATATTATATAATAAAAATTTAAAAATATATATATATATATATATATATATTTTTTTAATTATATAATTTTAAATTCAAAAAAATCATAATCAATTTATAAAGATTGAAGCAACCAATTTAATATGGGTTATGGGTTATTGGAGTTAAAGAGACCAATTTGGCTTTTAATATAAATATGCATAATCAAAAAATAAATTGATGATATGAATTATGAATATGAAATAAATATGAAGTACAGCAAAAATAATTCTTTACAATCATGTATTGGTGAGGAACTGAATTTGAAATCCAAATATGATGAATGACATGATCTTCATCCTTGGGGTGGGGTAGGGTGGTGAGTTAACACACGCAAGGCTGAAGAGAGTATGTGGGGCAGTGCCAACATTATTTCAGTTGTTTGGTCAGCATGGACAATTGGTGTCAATATTATTTAATTGGTTTAGTCAGCATGGCTAAATGGCGTTGTTTGTTAGGCCATTATCATGACTCACCGTTTCATTAGCTTCAGGTAGATGGCCAACTCTTCTCAAACTTGTTGCTTGCACTGTATGATGCGGCTTGCATATATATTACTTCAAATTTGTTTTGTGCTCCTCCATCCCTCCCGCACTGCACTTTTGCTTATTATTTATTACATGAATTTTATGTAAAACCAGATTAATAAGCTCACTATTGTTTTATTCTCAATTTTAATAGCACAGCTATATACAATAAAAATTATTTTCCCTGAAGAGCTCTTTGAAAAACTAGTGAATGCCTATTAACCACTTCCAGAGAACAACTTATGCTGGCTTCTCATAGGTTATTTTATTTCGAAATTCATCGATCTGATGGAGGATCTGCTCAGCCACATTAGGTTGCACCGTTGCACGAACATGTGAGTGCTGTCAAGTACTTTTACAATAAATTTTTCAGGAGGCCTATCAGAATTCAAACTGATAATAAACTCAGTCATTGTTATATCACAGGAAATCAGAAGGCCTATGATGTCATTCAACATGTTGAACTTTTTCTTTTGATGCTGAAGAGTTGCACCATGCAGTGTAAGCTGGAAAACTTCCAGTCCTGTAAAACACGACCAGAGACGGAAGCAAATAGCTGTGTCAAAACGTCACATACATATATTGTTTGAGCGAAGACAAATATGAGGATGTTAAAAACTATTGAATGGGCGAATAACTGTGTGAAAACGTCACATACATATATTGTTTGAGCGAAGACGAATACGAGGATGTTCAAAACTATTGAATGGTTCCCACAACTGAAATGTTGAAAGCACGACTACCAGCTTCCTTCCACGTTCCAGAAACTTCCCCTCGCTCCCATTGCCGTTCCTCAAGAAAAATGAATGTTTTGCTCCCATTCCAAAGCTCCTAGGAATGCAGGAATGGCTGGAACGGGTTCCCTACATGCCCGGAGCGGTTCCCATGTAACTAAGTATTTTATCCTAGCAAAATGATACTTATCTCTCAAAACTAGTTACAGTTTTGAATTGAAGATTACGAAGCCAAAGTTTTTGCTCTCTTGGCATATTGAGTGAAATCTTTGAAGACTTTGAAGAAGACAATCTTAACCGGTAGGATAGCCTAACTTTTATGTCTTATTCAACTTCACCAGAAGCATGATACTATTGAAAATCCTCCAATTTGCCGTCAAAATACTAAATGCAATTTCTCAACATTTTCCGACTAATGTGCAAAAGCTTGGTTCTAATGTCGGAGTATTGGATTGGTAGTTTAAACATTTAGTTGTGACATATTTGTCTTAGAAATCGCAAGAAACACAGGTGGCAGATTATGCTTTTATGTGAAGTACATAAGATGGGTGTATATAATATATACAATCTATATATCAGATCAGATATCTCCTGTTGTTGTGGCTAGATTTGCAGACATTTGGGGTGACGGGTCCACTTAAGGTTGCTCAGGCTTAATTTTTAATTTCTATTGAGTAAATCTCTATGTCAAAGGCCTGGAATGCATTTACACTAGAAAAAGGTAGCAAATTTTCATTTCATAAAACCCACAAGATATTTTTGTGTAGCTGAGTTATTAATCAAGATGTTTTCTTTCATCTGTTGTATTGTGCAACCATCATAGATTATCATCTTTTCTATCCTCTTTTTAGGATGACAAAGATTTATCTAAGTTTTTATGAAGCATCTTTCACACCATGGGAAATTGAAAAATTATAATATGCACTCTTGATGGAATAATTTTGTCTTAATTTCCATTGTCTTGACTTGCAGGCTTTACCCTTCACTGATGCTTTGAAACTTTTTTCATTCTTGAAAGAGTGGATTTCAGGTGGCAATAAGGTAATATCATTTTCTCTAATCCCAAGGAGTTGTGCACAAATTGGTTCATGATATTTGTTGAAAGGATCCATCTTTTGTGTTTTGGGAGAAGAGGTTTATGATATTTATAATGTTATTGCTTTAACCAGTATGATACCTGCCAAGAAAACACATTGTAGTTCCCTACTTTGATATGTCTTCCTAAAATTCTCCCCTATGGAATCTTGCAGGTCGAGCTTGTCTGTCGTGTTGCTATGTTGCTTCTTCAAATACATCATCACCAACTTATTTCGACTCCATCAGCTAGGGCTATCCTGACTTCTCTGCAGGATGTTCTTCGTAGTAGGGTCAAGGTATCTCTCCCTGATGCATTTGGATTCTTTATTTCTGAATCTGGTGTTCTCCTACCTAAATATATTCTATCATGTCTTCCTGCAGGGGTGTAAGGATATATTGGGTTTTAATCTTGCAGCGATGGATCACCTTAAGGTATTTCATATTTGTGACTCTAGTGGAGACCTTGCTAATTTATTACGTCTTTGGGGATTTAGCAGAAATTCTTAAACCATAACTTCTGTCATTTTACATTGGCATTTTTCGTTGATGGTTTTGCTGATATTCTCTCATTATTTAATATTTGAAATATGCTTCGCAGCAATTACTCGCAGAAAGATCTGATGCTCCATTCAAAGAGGCAAAATCAAAGCTAATGGATATCCGTGTCCGGCTGTCTAAAAGAATAGACGGCGAGGCAAAATCTGATAAAAAAAGGCAGAAAAGGCATAAAAAGTTTCATAAGATACATGATGGGAACCCTGGAAAAAAGATTCATGATGGAGCATAATTTCTTCAATGGTTGGGTGGTGGTTCGCAAAAAACCAATGACCTGCATTTTTGTAAGAGTGTATAACAGTATAATTGAATGCTATAGTTTTGTAGAATACCACATGCCTGCTAATTTGGCAGAGAGTGTAACTTCATTGTTGAGTTGTATTGTTGAGCTTCACTTATTTAAGACCAACATAAAGTGTAATCCGAGGTATACATGTTTGAGATCATTTGTGATCCATGTAATTTGAAAGGAGGACTTTTTATTAGCAAGAGCATACTAAACAGTATGGACGTGTCTTATCCAAATTGCAGTGGTGAATGGTTGGTGAGGGGATTTTTATTTATTTATTTATCTTGTAATTACAACGGAATTTAGGGGAGTCATGGTAAGCCAGATAAATATTTAGCCTACGTTCTAATCACATCTGAAGGAAACCTTTAAAAAGGCATGCTCATTTTCTAATGGCTGTAAGCATGTCTAGAAGTAGGTTGCATCTTCCACTGAAACCAAAATACTGCTATACTGTTTTACTATTTCATTTGCTGGTTAATCTTGATACTTAATTGCTTTATAATTGCAACACTTCACATCACTAGTGGCATAAAGTAGACTATGTGCACCACTGATACACAGACAAACGGTGTCGTCTGGGTATATATGGTGCCACATGGGTTCACAATGCCAAGAATTGCAAGGCATGAGTCTATGAGCTTGAACATACGTTTTTTTGTTTGAAAAAAATGTATAATTACTATTTCAAACAGAAATTCAGATCATAATAGAATGCATGACATGGCACTACAAAAATTGTTCTTACAATTTTTTTGTTTATCAGAGCATCCATAAAATACTTTCCATCACAAAAAATCTCCTATCAGAGTCCTATTTAAAACAGTGACCCGACAAGAAGCCATTGGTTTTACACAATCATTCAGGAAAAAACTTGTTAAAATAAACAAAATTTCTTGCATCTTTGAATCTGGCCTCATTCGGCTGGAGAACCCAGTCAAACTAGGAACTGTCTCTGGCTTTAATCTAGGATCCACCTTATTCATTTTGCGACCTGTAGCGTCTGAAGAAAGAGAGAGAGCCTCTTTAGAAAGGGAATCAGCCCTTGCATATTCCTTTTACCTCTTATTTTCTTCATTATAGAAGAGAGGGTCATACGTACGTAAATTGTTTTTAGCACTGATCCTAACTATCACAATTTTGGAGCCCCCCATGACCTCTCCCGGTATATGTAGCAGCCCGTAAGCCACATATACCAGAAACTCACGACTTTTGCAACGACCGAGGCGTCCAGCATTGGGGGCGTCTATCTCTCTAGTTTGGTCCTTACGAGCAATAGACAACCTTACCTATCGCTGATTTTGAACCTGTGACTTCCCAAGAGAAATCACAAATTTTTAACCATTGAGCCCACTCAGGTTATCTGATCATAAAGCATTTAATTCTACTTCTGAACCTTCTCGCAAGGCTCTTTTGAAAATAATTTTATGACCCTCGAAGAATAAAATGCCTCCTGCCCTTAGAAGACTTTGGCATGGGCCATCGAAATATACCCCATTCATGTGATTTATCAATGTTAGGGATTTTAATCACCTAAGGAGGTTGTCTTAGCAGGCTTCGAGGTCCCATATTAACAATTTATTTGATGAATAACTGAATGACATCATTTATTTGTTTCGATAAATTACATCATTTTGTGCCAACTTCTTCAAGGCAAGACTTTGTGTTCCCTTACTGTTTTGTCCTTGAACCACAAGTCTAAGCATACTCGTAATGCTTAATATTATCGTAATGCTTAATATTATTATATTAATCAATATAAGTAAAATTAAAATAAATAAGATAATAATATATAAAGTGAATTATTATAATAAATAAATAAAAATATTAGTGAGATATTTTATTATTTGATTATCATAAAATTGTTGAGGTGTTTGTTATCTTAGTGATATATTAAGTGATAAATAAATCCCTCGCTCAACCATCTCGTTTGGCAGGTGGATTAAACATGAAAGAAAAACAATGATGATCTAATGTTTATGTGCTAATGTGCTATTGGATGTAGTAGATTAGTTTTGTAAGGATAAACAAAATGTGTAAAGTGATGATAATGTTTATGTGCTATTGGATTTAGTAGATTAGTTTTGTAAGGATAAACAAAATGTGTAAAGTGATGAAAAAAATTATGGGATTTAATTTTGATATTGATGATTGAAGGAATGATAGTAAGATTAATAATAGCTTAATGACAAAGTTCACTAAATTTCCTTAGGGAGAAAGGAATACATGCTTAGAGATTAGGGCTTAAGATGATGATGCTTGAAAGTTATGTACGTTATTTAAGGCAAATATATGACAAATTGAGCATATGTATATGTGACTATACCCACCTCATGAGTGGAAATGATAATTGGAAAATAATCTATCTTGATGAGAGTTTGACACTCATAGTACGATGACTTAATCACACTAAAAAACATAACTAGGCAGATCCTAGAGGGACGCTCAATGATATTATTGCATTAAATGTAATAGTTGGTATTCATTGTTTATTTATTTATTGAATTGGTTTTATTGTTTATACAAAATAATGTATTCGATTTTGTTGATGAATCATCATAAAAACATTAATGATGCTTTGTGGCTCTGTGTGGTGAGTTAAGAAGATTATCATATATATGATGTCAAGATGTGACATTATATTAACATGTGGTTCCATTTATTATATTGATGTAAGGTTATATATTTGATAGATATATGTGGATGATGTAATAATATAATAGTATTTCATGATGAGATGGCATGTGGCAATTGCATGTAGCATTTATGCACATGTGTTGTCTTGCTATTCATAATGTGGTGATAACATTGATGTAGTGCTTTCATGATGATATGCAAGAGTTAGCGTGTGATGATGATAATGTTATGATTATAACGAATGTATTGGTTGCATGTTCGTGAAATAACGGCTAAGAGAGAATCCACTAATGGGTTGAGATGGCTAGTTTATTTGATGATCTCGTGGGAGCTCATATCTATGAAAGAGAATATGTAACATCTTACGCATTTGAGACAAATCGGTCAATTATTAATGCTAATGTTTCTTTTGTCTTGGATAAATCTTGATGGGGTATGAGACCATTTTGGGAAGGTAGAGTCCTTGATATTAGAGTTGTGATGTTAAATTCAAGAAAAGGGATGTTGTGTGTGAGGCCTTGATGTTTGAGGCTGTAGCTGGTAAGAGTTGTGGAGAGATTTTAGGTCAGTCTTTTGAGAAACCTGTGGTATGTGAATACTTGCCTACCTTGGGGTTAATGAAGTTTGAGTTATGGGGCTTTGGTAAGACCAATATGTTTTAGGCGTGGTTTTGAAAGTTGGAAAAGAAGAGTTTGTGAGAGCTTGAGCTTTTCATGGTGCTTTAATGTAACTTTCGATGTCAATGGTTATTTGGGTGGCTTTTATATTAGTTACAAAAAAGGGTTTGTGTAGAAGATATGGGAACAAGTAAATAAATTATAGTTAACTTTGGAATAAAGTTCCTCGAAAAAGAGGGAGTATGTAATGTCCTATATTATTAGATTTAAAAAAGAAGAAAACAATAAATAAAGTGAAGGATCATAATAAATAATTACAAGTAATTACTTTATTAGTAAATAAAAATTAGTAAAAATAAGTAAAGATAATTTGTGGAAAAAGATAAATCCAAAAAAGCTTGATAAACTTAAAAATATAAGATGCCATGTGAATTATGTGCATCTAGTTTTTATTTTTTTCCCTCTTCATAAAGTAGTTATATTTAATGGAGGAGGAGAAAGATGTAAGGTATATTTTCTTGTAAGGAACTATGGGGAAGTACATATTAGTCACTAGAAAAAATAATAGATTGAGGGCTTGTGGATGGCTAGATGTAAAATGACACAATGTAGTTGAGGTTATGGTTGAGTGGAGAGTCGTCTCCCACACATTGGTTATGGTAAGTTAGATCAAGGATTGCAGTGCAACAACTAAGAAATTACAAGTAAGTTAGTTTCTTCATTTTGCAGGTAAGTTTCTCACCACTCATTGCTAATGTGGATTATGTACTTATTTATTAATTAATTAATTTTTAATTTTTTAATTTATGTTTGTTGATTAATGGTCTTAGATTTTAGTAAGTATATTGTGTATAATTATGCTTTAAGGGTGGGCCATTATGTTTAATGTTTGAAGTTGGGTTATTACATATGGTACCAGAGCTTAAGTTCTAATCCTTGGGACTTATGGGTTTGCCACGATAAAAAACCACTACAAGTACGGACCTAAATTACATAGGTTTATAATACAAATTCTTGTATATCTCAAATGGTGTAGCACACTAATTGTATTTTTATCCCACCTAAAGGCAAGGTAAAATTAAGCATGCAACGCCAAACCCTAGGTTTTGAATCTCTTTATTTAGGCCAAAATGGTTCAAAATGAGGGCATGCAGTGAGTTTTATGACCAACAAATCTAGAATTTCCTATTTAGAAGCTTTCTTTGGTTTTCTTGTTCAAAAGCTTTCTTTGGACTATTTTTTTTAAACAGTAATGAGTACATTCCACTAGGCACAATCGATAACTTCGTAGAAACCACTGCCACTATTCCACCATTAGTAGAACTATTTCATAAATGCCACATGAGCCAACATGTCTCTAGAAACTTGAACCCACGCCATTTGGAACACAAATCGTGAACCATACCACTTGAGCCAAGTTCCTTTGACATGTTTCGACGACCATACTATTCTTCAAATTCCTCAATTCTCTCAATTATTTCATCATCCAATTTTATATCTACATTGACATCATGTCAAATTGAAAATTCTCCAAATTTATTTGTAGTTTGAGGCATCGTGTCAAAGTCTACAAGAGCCCCTCTTTCTCAAACAATAGTTTACTTTATTTTCATTTATTAATCTAATAAGATGGTGGATAGTTAATAAGAGGATAGTTTATAAACATGTGAGATAAATTCTTCCTTTTTTTATGTAGAAAATGGATATTATTGTACCAACCTCTGTCCACAACTATTGGAGGTTTAACTTCTATTTTCAAATACTAACCAAAGAAAATATATTTTAAAGGTGCTTTGATTTTCTAGATGGTCTTTCACCATCACTTCTTATCTCCTTTTTCATTCTTAAAGTTTCCTTGATAGCCTAAATTTGTTGTGAATTTATTTGATGAATTTTTTTTTTAAAGATACGAACTCATCATCAATATTTCTAATTCTTATTGCACTTTTTTATTATAAAATTGTTACACATATTGAGTCCAAGTACCAACTTCCTCCCCTTGTAATCCCACTGTGTTTGCTGTTATCCATCCTTGTTCCTAATAGATTCAATGTTCATATGCATAATTTCCTCTATTAAGAAATAGTCTCCTTGCATATTTAGAGAGATTTCAAGTGTTCTAGAAGTTTGAACAACCCTGCACATTGTATCCAAGGGCCCTCTCTTACTCATTTCCTACTCTCCATGCCAACTAGTGTCCCATTATTGAGAAAGCTCTTCACAAGGCCTTTTATAATATGGAACCTCTAACGAATTCTTCTTCAATTCTCAACAAATAGAGCAATGCATTTCTGCAACATCACTTCCTTCATGGTCCTCTTTTAATTAGCCTCCAAAGGCTCTAGCTTGCAAAGGCTTATTGAGATTATACTCCCTTTAATATTAAAATAATTTATGAAATATATAAATGTTATTCAAATAAAAGTTTCTAGTGTATTTTATTTATTTTCATATATTTTATTTATTCTTGTGTCTCTAAGCCTTCATTTTTACTAAAAGTATTGGATTTCATTAACCAATTTCTTTTATCACTTCATCTGATTTTTAAAAATAAACAACAAACCAATAACATTTTTCTATTGATTATTTGTTTCTTATTGATTATTTTCTTCACGTGCACTCTTTTTCTATAATTTTTTTGATTTATGTTAGATGAACAAATATTTGGGATTCACTAATCAATTTTTTTCTTCATATTATATTTTAGAATAGACATAATAAATTATTATTATTATTATTATTTATTTTTTCCAGAGGAAAAAAAGGTTGGTTTTATATTAGATATAAAGTCGAGTATATTTGTCCATATACATCATGAAATCCTTGCAAAAATCTAGAGGAGACCACATACATCTAAAAAGTTAATGCACAAATCAAGTGAAGAAATCCCCATCCCCATATAAGCAAAACATATATATACTTTACATTCCCCAATGTTAAACAGAGCATATAAGCTTCATATATCCAAAATTCTACTTATATCAAACACAATTTGAAGAGACAAGATAATCAAAAAATGAATCTTCCAAGTCACTCTTGTGTCGTCTCGTTATGTGTTCAAAGGAAGCATCAACTCGTTTCAGCCATCTGTAGTCCTCATTGACCATTTTTCATTGGCCATCCTTGTGCTAGTTGTACTTCATCATCTCATGACTTCATAAATTCACATCATCTATCGATATGTTCCATGTTGATTGACGGGGGATACATCAAGGCCCTCAATTATCTTCTCTTGTCGACCTCAACTCATTATCTAGGAGCTTCATCTAGGAACCAATAGTACCTTGGAGCTTGTAGTCCTTGGTGGCAAGATTCCTCATGATCAACAATGGGATTTCCTCATTGGCTCCTAATCGGTCGAGTCCGCTAGTGTTCAACATCAACTCCTCCATTCACACTCACTGGACTGTACTAGGTACCTTGTGGTCCATTTTAATCATTGGTCGGTTCCCTCACGTCTATTAACACTACACCTCATTGATTGGTAATCATGCAATTTCTACCAGGCTCGACATCAACACATCTATTCATATGATGTAGGTTCGTGCCATCGAGGTTATGCTGAAGAACTTGGGGTATGGACATGTCACTCTTATATGGTACCCTTCCCAGCCTACACTAGAGTTATGTATTCTGTATGTACTATGAGGACCATATGAGAGGTAGCTCGCCATCCTCACTAGATGTACCATCCATAATATGGCTGTAGCGAAGAATACCCTGAGTAGCATGAAGTCCTTTCTTTGATAAAACATCTACTGTCGAAATTATACAAACAATATGTATACCAATGGATTCAATTCGATCATGCAATATTCTAGAGCAAGATACTGAATCCTTCTACAATTAATTTTCAGAAATTAAACACGATCGCACAATCACGCCAAGTAAGAGAAAGAAGAAAATCAATCACACAACGCAAATATTTTTCCTGGAGAAAGCTTGCTGCTCAAAACCCATCTATATTTATTGTATAATCAACCAAGGAATCATGAAACAATACAATGCACTCTTCTCTTAAGAGTCTGTCGCACTCTACCAACTGTCTCACACCGATCCCGACAAAATCGACCAACACTTAGCCAATTTCCTGCCTCTGCTCAGCCTGCCTTTCTTGCGCAATTCTAAGATAATTAAATCCCTGTTATTTAGGAATTCAAACCTTCCAAAACTGTGCAATACATCATGGGCATCCAAATGGTTGTTTTGATTGCGCTCCGCAATCCGTTAATAATACAACTAATAGATAAAATCCCTTTAACCTCTGTCTCAACTGGGTATTCATCAGAACTGACAATGCAACTATTAATAGTAAATCATCAGTGACTTGACAAATCACTTCATGTGAATTAAATCTGATTTAATTCACTTGATCTCTCACTAGTGCAACAATCATTTACAAATAGTTAGACTAAATTTAACTCACTTAGTTGAGTTAACTGATTTATCATGCATTAAACTAATACAGTAACTGCAACTTGGACTCTAAAACAAATAGAATCACTCTACATGCCTCACCAACCACCCTCAACTTGAATTTTAATGAGCTAATTGAGTCTATCACACTCAGTTAACTATTACAAGTGATTATGAGATAATATTACAATTTATTGTCCAATTTAATTAAGGGAAAATTAAATTAGACACACATTTCTTGTTGACTATTCAACACTCCCTCTCAACAAGAAAGGGATTATCAAGTACCTTGATCCTGTCTCTGTGGTATTCAAATTTTCTCTTGGCGAGCGCCTTCGTCAAATTATCTGCATTTTGATCCTCCATGGGAATGTACTGAAGTAACATAATGTGTCTCTGAACACAATCTTTGAGATGGTGGTACCAAATGTCAATATGCTTGGAACGCTCATGGAATATTGGATAAACCGAGAGTTTTATGCAACTCTGGTTATCACAATGTATCAGCGTCGGATCCATCTAATGACCAAACAAACCAACAAGTATCTTCCTCATCTAGATGGCCTCACATGCCTCCTGATTGACTGCCATGTACTCTGCCTCGGCTGAACTGAGTGCAATTGATCTCCGCTTCCTGTTGTACCAAGAATCTATTGTCGATCTTATGCTGAAGATCCCTCCTTATGTGCTTTTCCTGCCTGATGGACTACCTGCCCAATCTGCATCGGTGAAGCCTTGAAGCTTCACTCCCTCTGTCTGTATGTACCATAACCCATACTTTGTAGTGCCCCTGAGATATCTCAATACATGCTTCCCCGCCTTCCAAAAGAGCTTGGTCGGCTTAACCATAGCTTGACTAAGCTAGTTAACTGCATAGCATATGTCTGGTCGTGTGTTCATCAAGTACATGAGTGAACCCACAAGCTGCCTGTAAACAGTAGAGTCCACTACCTCACCTGAAGTAGCATCCTCCTTCCTCCAGTTTCCTGCAAGAGGAGTCTCCATGGGTTTACAACTCTCCATGTGGAACTTCCTCAGAATATATTTGGCATACTTTCCTTGAGAAACAAATAGCTCCCCATCCCATTGCCATATCTCCAAACCAAGGAAATAGTGAAGGAGTCCCATGTCCTTCATCTCAAAATCTCTTGCAAGATCCTCGTTGCAAGAAGTTATGAGTTGCTCATCACCTGTCAAAATAAGATCATCTACATAAAGTACAGTAATCATAAGCTTACCATCAACCACAATCTGGTATAGGTCCGCATCCACTTCACTCTTCGTGAAGCCCAACTCGGTGAAATAACTGTCAGTCCTGGTGTACCAACCAAGCACGAGGTGCTTGCTTCAGCCCATAGAGTGCCCTCTTGAGTCTGCACACATGCAAATCACTGTCAAAGGTCTCAAAACCTTCTGGCTACTCAATGTGCACTTCTTCATCAATAACTCCATTGATAAATGCAATCTTCATATCCATCTGATGTATCTTCCACCCCATCTGCGCTGAGAGTGCACAGATAGATCTAATCGATGAGTACCTTGCAACCAGTGCAAAATTCTCCTCATAGTCAATCACCTCAACATGTGAGAATCCCCGAGCTACAAATCTAGCCTTGTAATTATCCACACTCCCATATGTTGCCTGCTTCACCTTATAGATCCATCTAGATCCAACCACTCACTTCCCGACTAGCCTTGGGAAAACTTCCCATGCACTATTCTTGACGATTGAGTCATACTCCTCAACCATGGCGTCAACCAAAGTTGGTTGCTACACTGCTTCCTCAAAAGAGGATGGTTCTGTCACAATATACTTGCTAATAAGAGCCATGTATCCAGTATACCTGTTTGGTGAGTGTCTCTATCTGCGCTATGATGTAGGTGCTCCTACATGTTCTGCCGCATCAAGTATCAATCTTTCAGTCTCTGTGGTGCACCTCCTACCATGTCTGGTGGATGGCTCTGCATGAGTGGTTTCTGCCACTCCATGATCCTCCTCATGTGGCTGCTCCACACCTTGAGGTTCATCCTTTGGAACCAAGAGTTTCTCATTTGCATGCAAATCAAGCTCCCTCTCAAGGGACAATCACATGGCTTTCTCCTCATCAAATTTTACACCCCGTCTGACAACTGTCATCCTGCTGTTCGAAAAATACACCCGATAGTTGTGGGGAGTATCAGTGTACCCCACAAATATCCCAATCTCTGTTGTTGGTTCTAGCTTCTTTATGGAATCTTTGGTCACATGGAAATAGACAAATGAGCCAAAAATTTTAAAATATGAAACACCAGGTTTCTTGCCAGAAAAAACCTCCTCTCGTGTACTCGTGCCAAGTATCCGATGAGGACTACGTTTCTGCACAAATACCGATGTGTTGCATGCCTATGCCCACAGATGCAATGATAGGACATGATCATGTAATATAGCTCGTGCCACACCCACAATTGTTCTATTCTTTTTTTCTGCAACCCCATTCTGTTGCGGGTTTTGAGGTGCAATCAAATCTCTCTGAATTCCTTCTTTGCTACAAAAGTTCTTGAATTCATTGGATATGTACTCACCACCATTGTCGCTCCTCAGAGCATTCACCTGCTTCCCTGTATATTTCTCAACCAGTGCTTCAAACTCACAAAATTTTGAGAACGTTTGATCTTTCTTCTGCATAAAGTAGATCCAACACTTTCTAGAAAAATCATCAAAAAATATCACATAATACTTGTGCTTTGCTGTAGAAGATGTAGAAAATGGTCCACACACATCTGAGTGAACTCTCTCAAGGATTTCCTCTGCTCGGTTCTTCTTCTCGTGAAAAGTGGCCTTTGTATACTTCCCCATGGTACATCCCTTGCATGTGTCTATCTGCGCAAGAGTACCCTTTGGAAGCCCCATATAAATCTGTTGCATGACCTTCAAGGCATTGTGGTGTAGATGGCCCAATCTCCTCTGCCATAACTCACCCTCATCCCGACTCACCACTCTATCTGCTTTACTCATCAATGCTGCGCAACCATCTACATCAAGTTTGTAGAGGTTCTTCACACGAACCCCAATCTTCTTAACCTCAGCTCACTACTCTGTCTGCTTTACTCATCAATGTTGCGGAACCATCTACATCAAGTTTGTAGAGGTTCTTCACACAAACCCCAATCTTCTTAACCTGTCTTGTGGCTTTGTGACGAAGGAATGATTTCCCTTCACTGAAAACCACATCATATCCTCTATCCTCCAACATAGCAACTAAAACTAAATTCTTTTTCAAGCTTGGTACATGCATGACATCTTTTAATAAGAATGGCTTACCTCACTGTCTCTAGAAAGTAACTATACCAATCTCGGTAGTGCTATCCCTCCCGTCAGCACCCATCTCGATGTGCATCTAAAGATCCTTCTCCTCCAAGCTACTAAAGAGTTCTTTGTTTCCCATCATGTGGAAATATGGACCAACATCCAAGTACCACACTGATCTCGTCGCACTAGACACCATGCATGTGATGAGTGAGAAGTCCAACTCGAACTGTGAAGCCAAAGTATCACCTGCTGTAGATCTTGAAGCCTTATTGTTGTTGTTCTTCTTCTGTGGAAAATTAGTGACATAATGTCCATGCTCGTGACAGTGAAAACATTTAAATCTGTACATGTCACATTTCTTGCCTTCTTTGTCGGTCTCAGATTTGGAATAGGATTTATTTCCCTTCCTCTTCTTTGCCTTACCAGCCAAGGTGCAATTTTCCTCATCATCTGTCTTGGATTAGGATCCATTCCTGGTATTCCACGTGAATTCTTCTTGTAGCAAATCCGACCAAAGTCACTCCCAATCTGGCAGCTTCTCCCTCCCCTTGACAAAGTCTTGATAACTATGCCAGCTCTTGGGAAGGCCTAGAAGTGCTAGGCTCACCAAGTCATCATCCGCTACAGTAATATCGACACTTCCAAGCTCATATTGACATTGGATGAACTTGGTCAAGTATTTTGGAATAGTGTTTCCTTTCTCCATTTTGATTTTCTTGAGCATGTCCTTTAGTGCCAATTTTTTGTGGTCACTGCTGTTTTGAAACAGATCTGTCAAGGCCTTCCACATTGCATATGGAGTCGCCTTGCCATGGAGACTCGAGACAATGTGATCTCGAACTCCCTCTAATAAGATCATCCTCGCCTTTGCAACCTTATTTTTCCAAGCATCAAAAAGAGTGGTGTTTGCTGCTGCGAGCCTTGGAATATCAGTGTCGATAAATTATTTCAACCCGTTGTCCTCCATAACTGCCTCCATTCTGACTTTCCATGCAATATAATTAGAACTGGCCTCGAGTGCATATTCCAATCTTAATCCATTGAAATCCATCTTGATCCGCTTGTCACACCAAAGAATATTTTTGTAAATTCGAATGTTGTTCAACACAAACACAATTTCTTCTCCACTATAGTGATTATTGGTGCTCTAATACCATGTCGAAATTATACAAAGAATATGTATACCAATGGATTCAATCCGATCATGCAATATTCTATAGCAAGATACTGAATCCTTTTACAATTAATTTTCGGAAATTAAACACAATTTCACAATCACACCAAGTAAGAGAAAGAAGCAAATCAATTGCACAACACATATATTTCTCCTGGGGAAAGCTTGCTGCTCAAAACCCCTCTATTTTTATTGTAAAATAAACCAAGGAATCATGAAACAATACAATGCACTCTTCTCACAAGACTATGCTGCACTCTACCAACTGTCTCACACTAATCTGGACAAAATCAACCAACACTTAGCCAATTTCCTGCCTCTACTCAGCCTGCCTTGCTTGCGCAACTCTAAGAGAATTAAATCCCTATTATTTAGGAATTTTAGCCTTCCAAAACTGTGCAATACATCATGGGCATCCAAATGGTTGTTTTGATTGCGCTCCACAATCCGTTAATATAGATAACATCTTTTTAACCTCTATCTCAACTAGGTCTTCATCAGAACTAACATGCATGCAACTATTAATAGTAAATCATCAGTCACTTGACAGATCACTGTATGTGAATTAAATTTGATTTAATTCACTTGATCTCTCACTAGTGCAACAATAAGTTACAACTAGTTAGACTGACTTTAACTCCCTTAATTGAGATAACTGATTTCTCGTGCATTAAACTAATACACTAACTGCAAATTGGACTCTAAAACAAATATAATCACTCTACATGGCTCACCAATCACCCTCAACTCGAATTTCATGAGCTAACTGAGTCTATCACACTCAGTTAACTATTACAAGTGATTATGAGATAATATTACAGTTTATTTTCCAATTTAATTAAGGGAAAATTAAATTAGACACACATTTATTATCGAATTTTCAACATCTACGACAACGTTTGATTCCCAATATATATGTTGAAAGGTAATGGCCTCGAATGACTATTTTAGTTGCATTATATGGTCTAGCTAAAAAAATAGATTGGGGGGCGCGAAGTTGGTCTAGGCCAAGATCCCATTGGTGAGAGCCTTTGAATCCCCATAAACGAAGACGTGATCTAGTTGTAGTCTTTTTTCAAACAATAATAGTCCCCAAAGTGCTATAATCTTAGCTCTGGTGTTAGATCTAGGCCCGTCGCTCGAGTAAAGTTTATAATGTGACAGAGAGCTGATTCCGAGCCATGCACCACAACCACATATGCTTCCATGTGCGACACCATAAAAAAACCCCACTAGAAAAAGCATCTGAGTGTGACTTGATCTGATGCCAGGAATTTCTTCAATATGTTTTCGATCCCCTTGTGATTTGTCCTTGCCAAAATATAGGAGCATATCCTAAAAACATTTGCAGGAATCCCCACAAAGATACACAAGTTTCTCACATGGAAGAGGTCCCACAATATGAGTAAGGGGACAAACTTGTGCTTCACTCTGCTGGATACCCACCATTTGAGACATAATTCCAATGTGGTGAATCATCGGAAAGAGGGAAACTTTAACACCAATAAAACCTGAGTCCATACTTGCACAGTCAATGAGCAGTGCAAAAAATATGAAGAGTTGATTCCAACAATTTCCTGCAAAATGGGCACTATCCCAGTCCTTGGAAACCCCTTTTTCATAAATTGTCCCAAGTAAGGACCTTATTATGCTATACTAACCAAAAATAAATGATGAACTTCAAGGGAACTCCCCATTTCCAAACTTTTGAAAGCAACATATGTTAGTCAAGTAGTATGAGGATAAGATATACATGTAGGCTTCCGAGACCACCACAGATCCATGTTGTAATTTCCCATACCATGTGAGGAAAACCTTGCTATCTTTTCCGCACATACCATCCAATTGTATTCGTTGTATGTATTGTTTCTATGTCATCCCATATTCACCAAATAAGCCATTTCTTATCACATCCTTCCAAACTAGATATGAGTTGTTCCAGTGAATGATAACTTGATCCAAAAGAAAAAAAACCTTTGGCATGTAGAGTTTTGATTAAACCCTCCTGGAGGTAGTATGCAGAGCATACTCCTATCACAAACTCTATGCCAATCACAATTTGATTCCCTTTTCCAAAATACCACTGGAGCATATGTAAAAACCATCTTTTGACTTTGTGGAAGCTCAACCATATGTATGAGCTTGATCTAACACTAATCCCCCCCCCTTCTGAACCATTCCATTACAATATTTTGTTTAATGTATTTCACACTAATAATTTCCTGCCATATCCCCTTACCATAAAGTACCCGCCAAAGGGATTTAATGAGAAGTTCCTAGCTAAAAACCCGCAAATCCAATATACCCCAACCACCACTCTACTAATCCTTCGAAATCGCTTCCAAACTTACCAAATTAATTTTTTGATTATCACTGGTACCAGACCAAGGGAAGCGCGTCACTATAGACTGGGTCCTCTTTATTATAGACACATGAAGTGAAAACAAATGTGTCCAATATGAGCATCTAAATGAGCATATAATAATGTCGCTAGTTGATGCAGTCGACCCAGGTTCCATGCATTCATTAGATAATAGTTCAGAGTGTGGGCACAACTACTATTCTACATAATACGACCAATAGTCTACTATCAATAATATATGATATCAATAATTCTTTTGCACATCTACGTTTTTTTCACTTTGCTGAAGTTAACATATATGTAAATTGTAACAATAAATAGAAATACGTTGGTGCATATTCAACTTATAGTGTCAATATACCGATAATTGTTGTAGAACATACTGAATAAGAGTATATCTACCACCCAAAGTAAGCCACTTGTGAGTCCATCTATTCAATCTGTTACAGAATTTATTCAGAAGCCAGGTCTAGTAGCCAAGTCTGTATTTATTCAGATTCAGTTTAAATCCTAGGTAGGTGAAATTGTCCTCCAATTTTTGTTCTCAATCCATTAGAGGAAATTTCAGCCTAAAAGTGGCCTTCTAAGGAAAAATAATAATATAAGAGTTATGAATTTTGGAGGGGAAATAAGAAAGTAATTTTTTTAATTGCATTTTTGGCTTATATCCTTATATCTTTACTCAATTTTTAAGTGTAGACACCATTGGATGTGGAATTAAATTCCACATCCAATGAATACCCATTCAAGTGTACTTTTGAGAAGACCCAAATTGATAAAAAAATGAAGATACATTGAAAAATCCTCTTGAGCACTTTTTTTTTAATGTATCTTCAATTTTTATCAACGTGGGTTGTCTCAAAAGTATGCATAACAGGTACTCGTTGTATGTGGAATTTAATTATGCATCCAACAGGTGTTTACACTTGAAATTTGAGTAAACATATAATGATATAAGCCAAAAATTACAATTGAACAAATAAGTTTTTCTTCTTTTCCCTCTAGAATATTTACATCTACCTCTTTTTAAATTTAAAATATTTTGATTGGTTTACATATTATGACATGGAAATTACATGGAAATTTCATGGACACTTTTAGGCTAAAATTTCTTCTAATGCCAACAATCTCGAATATGAATTCTATCTCCTCCCTATCGCTAGTGGAGTATAGAAGGGTTGACTTGCCACTATTCTCTACCATACTGGAGGCCACTCCATATCTCATTAATATATAATTTAATACAAACCATTGTGTCCACGAGATATGTCTAAAAGTGAGAACATAATCAACAAAGAATAGGTGTGATATCGATACTCTGCGATCCAAATTGAGTCCTCTGAAAATATCAAGTGATCTAGCCTCTCCATTCCTCTTGCCTAAACCATCCATGACTAGTATGAAGAGAAGAAACGATAAGGAGAAGCCCTGTCTCAGTCCCCTGCCAGCCTTGAAGAAATATGACGGAAAACCATTAATCAAAACAACAAAACTTACCGAAGTAATGCATGTCATGATCCATTCCACATCGTGCACAAAGATTCCAATTTTAGTAAGAATTAGATGAAGGAAGGCACAATCAACACAATCATAGGCCTTCTGAAGATCTAATTTTATGACCAAGGCCTCCAAATTCTTGGTTTAAATCAAATGTATGCTCTCCTGGACAGTGGAAATTGCATTGTGTATTAGTCGGTTTGAAAGGAATCCAAATTGTTCTTGAGAAATGTGCTCAGAAAGAGTGGCTTTGATACGACCTGCAATGATCTTAGATAAAAAATTATAGGTAATTTTACAGAGGGACATCGACTTGTAATCCGAGAAGGTGTGAGGATGTGCGGCCTTATGAATGAGAAATAAAAAGGTGGAATTTATAGCCCATGTTATGCAACCAATAATGCGAGATTCCTCTACCATATCCAAGAGTTATTGTCCCATCAACTCAAAAAAATGTAGAAACAACTCCAATGTCCAACCATCTGGACCAGCGATTTTTTACTTCGTGAAAGACTTGAGGAATAGAAGAATTTCATCCAAAGAGAGGGGGCATAATAGGGAAACATTTATAGAATCCATGAACATAGTGGGATAATTCTCAATCCACCATAGCTGGTCCTCAGTATTGACCCCATCACGGGCTGAGAACATGCCCTCAAAATACCCGACTGCCTCCCTTTGGATATCTAAAGTGGAGTGTACTCTAATCCTTGATGCCAACTCAATGTTCCATATAGTATTATAGTTCCTTCTACTATTGGCATATTGATGAAAAAATGTGTATTTTTATTGCCTTCTTTGATCCAGATTTCCCTTCTTTTGAGTCGCTAGGAGGTCTCTTGTATGGCTAAAATAGTCTGCTTATTTTCCTCCATCTCCTTCAAAAAAATTAGGTCCAATTATGAGGGAGCCACAAGGTCCATAGAAAGTATGAGTTTGGATATCTAATCATTGATCCTTAGTAAGTCAAAACTCATTTGTTTCTTTTTATTGTGCTCCCAATTTCTGATAGTTCTTTTCAATCTGTTGAGTTTCAGTGTAATTAGTTGCATAGCCGAGGCCCCCGAGGAAGTGGTAGTAGTGCTCCAAGATGAATACACCATCATGATAAAGTAGTAATCCTCCAACCATGCTCTATTTAATTGGAAAGGAATCCCCTTACACATATCCTCTCTTCTCCATTGTAATATTATCGGGAGGTGGTACGATTCATATGTTTGAGCCACCCAAGATATCAGATTTCCCAAAAGCTCCACTATATTCTCATGCACTAAAAAACCATCAAGATGTGTACCAATATGATCATCCCTGCCCTGCCATTACTCCAGGTAGGTTATAGAGGAAAAGGGATTATGTCCACTAGATGATTCTCCTCAAAGAGACCATGAATGCACATAGCCAATGGGTCTCTACGACAACGGGCACCCCAACTTTCTTCCATTGAAACTGTAGCATTAAAATCACTCGCAACGAGTAAAGAACCAATCTTCATAATCCCACAGGAATCCATTCGTTCCAAGAGATATGTCTGTCCCTACATGGGGTGTATATATTGAGAAAGTGGAGGCGACATGAGATACATTGAATGTACCTAGACAAAATGATACCTGTAAAAAATTTGTAAGCTCTCAAATTAGCCTATCTAGGGTCCCAAAGGGCAACCAATGTACTCGATAGACCACATGAATAAAAAACCACCAGGTGCCAACTTGGACATATAGAGAGGAAATACTAAATGGCCTTCGTCTTAGTCGACATGATCTCCTGAATGAAAATGATGAAAGGACGAACATAAAGGATGAGGTTTTTAAGGGAGAGTCTTTTCATGGTGTCCCCCAGGACACGTAGATCGAGGGAAATAAAAATCATCTTGTACCCCTAGTGGCAGGAACATTAGTTTTACGAGTATGTGAATCAGAAGTAGAGATTATGGTGTTGAGAAATTAAGGGCTTTTATTAAATTTCTATTCTTGATAATTACTTGTGATTTACCTTAATGTTCTTCATTATATCTTGTCTTCGTTAGATTATTATTTTATTCTCATCAAGTCAATTATAAATTATACAAGAGACACAAAATATAGGTTTTTGAACCAGGGCCAAAACCTCTCACTCTTTGAGAGGAAAGCCCATTCATAAACTCTTCTTATAGATATTCAATTGACGAGTACCAAGACTATGAAAAAGACCCTTGACACAAGTGTTCCTCCAAGACCCTTGTCACTATCCTTCACTTTTCTTCTCATCTCCTTATTCAATCCTTCTTTTCTGCACTGTACGCTAGAGAAACTTGGTCTCTAGGTTCTAGTACTCCAAGAATAGTGATCTTGCTTGGTTACCTTTGATATTTTCTCAGCTTCCTTAAGCATCATTCTCGGTCTCCTTTACAGACCTTATATGTATCTCTTTTTCCCAAGACCAAAATCTCTATATGCTATAATAGCCCTTGAATTCCTTTCTGAGATATGCGAGATAGATATCAGACTCAAGACTGAACCATATCACCCTTATCACTTCATTGATCTACCTCCTTCTTTTCACCTTGACTTCGTTGTTTTTTTTTTTCTCTTTATGCACTGTACTTCGCACTCAATTGCATACTTATCCGAATTAGATGTGCTACAATGAGGTCGTATCACATTATATATGGTGACCATATTCTGCATTTAGGACGACATAATATTTTGTAGGTAAGCCAACTTCATGGTGGAGGATCCTTATGGTGTTTACGATGACTTGGAGAGGCCTAGTGACAAGGTCTTGGAGGGTTAATTTTCTATAGACAATCATGTATTCTTATAAGTGTAACATGAATTCATTTATCTGACAATGACTCCATTATATTTATGACAATATGGCTAAAACCTAAAGACATTAAGAAGAAACCTTTGACCTATAAATAAAATCTCTTGCTCATGAAACCCATGATGCAAGCAATACAATAAATACATTTTATTATCTTTGTATTCTTCAGTACATAAATTCATAATTACAAGTCATTATGAAGACCAAACCTAATTATACTTTTCAACACTCCCTCTTAACTAGGGAGGTATTTATAATGGTACATGGTTACTCTCAATCTGAATAATCTCATAAGAAGAATCCGATTGGTAATACCATCTATATAGTATCATATTAACCAACATTGTCATAGTGCAAGGCCTTGACTAACATCTCTATCTCTCCACGAGATCTTTTAGCTACAATGCTAGTGAGACCAATGATGAGTAGACACCCTCATCATTATCTCTCTTGGATCATATCCCACCCAGGTTCATTAAGGATATGTCCACAAGGAATATTCTTACTGTTGGATTCCCAGACGTAAAATAATATCGGTCCTTCCATGACTACTCTTATCTTGGATGTCTTAATACACCCTCAAAGAGTATCGGATGCCAAATGACTACCCAATCCTCCATTTTGTCTTCCTAAGTGAAGACCATAATGACGTGTCTATCTCTCCCTCTCAGTTAGGGAGTAAATATGTGCTCATTCCTATACAAGGAGTGTACCTAAGCTCCTTCTCGGCTCAGGAATTACCAAGTTTCTTTCAAGTAATAAACTTATTTCCAGGCTCACTTTTAATCAGGGACCTACAACAACACTTCAGGAAAAATAATGGGACATCCAATTGCTCAGAAGAACTCCTTCCTTTGATGTCATGAATTTATTTGTTGAGGAGTCTTCATCTTTGGGATCTCTTCATAGGGCACAAACCATCCATCACTTTCATTTACGAGTCATGTCTTCATTCCATCAGAAAGTGATCCATTAGTATTCTCATATGGTCTATCTTCATGTCATGCTTATTTTCTTCATACCATATTTCTTCCAAGGATCTTTCATCCTACCATATGACTATCAATTGTGGAAGACATATACTTCCCTTTGATAGCCCTGCATAAACTCATCCAGATCTTATACACTTATAAATATGAATACTTAAATCAAAGATTACCTTAGTGATGATCTTTCATCATGAAATCTTCCTGTAGGCATCACCTTCATACAAATTGACACATATCCTAAAGATATGTATTGTCAAGGGTCTCCATATTTTTTAGGCTTTTATCAGAGTCTACATATCTTCCCAGGATATTTCCTAGTTAATTCCTCTTGGTTTCCTTAGATGTTGACTGCCTTTTATCATGGTAGTAGTTCTCACAATATGTTCCTTTCTTTCTCCCCACAATTTTATTCCTAGGAGCTTCTAATCAGAGTTCCTTAATAGTTTCCAATCATCTGATACTTTATATGAGAATATATATGTTGATTTAATCTAGTGTGAACCATAACTTTTGACATCCTCTTAGAGGAGGAGATCCCTTTCTTATGATCATGCTTCTCAGGATAGAAGTAGTGATCAATGTTACCTACAACCATATGACATGACATTATAATATTAAATATAAGCATACATACCTCATTTACCTTCGGGTCATCTAGGATTATTTCAATGAATTCCTTGATTGAAGTGTCTTCAATACCTTGATCCGCTTCATATTCTTATGTCATCATACCATCATTCCATGAACTCCACAAGTTGGAGTTCCAGATGAAATACTTTCTTTTTCTCTAGATCGATGAAACCTTCGATGAGGATTCCATCAGAGAATCTTGAGGATCTTGAATGCCCTTATCTTGGAAAATGTTTCCTTTTGATGTATGATGAGCCTTGCCCTGGATGAATTATTTCTTCCAATATTCATCCAGAGCTATATCCTTTTGATGTATGACATTCTCAAGAGCTATATCCTTAATATTTGATTTCCATGAATTTAGTTCCTCTTGACCACATGATTCCCCATGGTGATGTCATGAGCTCTTGCTTCTAATGTTTTCATGATGTCACACCATATCTTATTTTATTGTATCCATATCCTATATAGGATTTGGGAGCCATGAAAAGACCTTTTGTGAGAGAGACTATCTTAACCATAGTAAAAATTTATTACTCCCTCTTTCCTTAAACTTCTTTCTTCAACTTCCTTCATCCTTTCTGGTGGTATGAGCTTTCTTCTTGTAATGTATGAGTCCTTTAACTTACCCTCAACTTGTCTTCTTCTATCTAGCATAGAATACACAAGTTTTTAGATGAGGTAACTTTCTTGTCCCATTGGAAATTTGTTACCTTTCACATCCAAATATTCATGATTATCCTTTTATCATTTCTCCGAGATCTCCTAATTGAGATGACCTTCTTTACTGCATATTCAGAGAATATATCTTCTATCTTATCATATATTTCTTCGATGTCTCCACTTATGCCATATAGGGATGAGAGGACCTTTGACTGATTTCATAAGAATATTTAGAGCCCTTTGACCCCTTTGCATGTATTCAAATAATGCTTGACCTTTAGAGACTTTTCCATAGATATGATGAGTGATTTCACTTCCTTCGAGGATTATGTCTATGCAAGAAAAATTCTAAGATCCAACCAACTTATGGATATTCTTGCAATCATGAAGTCATTTTAAACAAATTTTATTATAGAATGAAAAATACCTACTTGACATGTGAATATGAGATATTCCCCTTTGTCACTTTGATGGTGATTAAAGAAGATGTATTGATGCTTCCTCAGATGATCTTCTTTAAGGATGAGATCCTTGTTGTAAGGATATGTGTAGTATACCTAGGGGGATAATATGGGGTATTCCTAGGGCGATCATATGGGGTACAGAGGAAGGTACCCAAGTAAATAATGCAATGTAAGGATAGTAAATACATGGTCCATAATTAATAAATAAAGCAGTTAACCCACATTATGCAAGGGACCACAAGTAGTTAGGAAATAATGTGATAAGACCATGATATTAGATGTATGACCCATGGTAATTACCTATGGTATTGTATGTATGAAACATATATAGAGGATAGAGACTCTCCATTGAGGATGTCAAGGATTATAGTATTGACAAGCATATGGCTTGTGGAGTGATCTCCTTCCTTAAGGAGTAGTTGTATGGTGTTACCCTACCTCACGGGTTTTCTTATTAATAAAGATTTGAAGCTTTTATAAATTTTTTCTTGAAGTTATTTGGCATGTTTTCTATTTTTATTATATTTTTAGTTCAGATCTATTACAAGTGGTATCAGAGCACTTTTTTGGGCAGAGTTGGGGAGATTGTTTTTTCATTTTTGTAGGACATTTTTGGGTGGCGAATTTGTAGAACGAATCTAACCACTTTGGTGATTTTTTTTAAGAAACTAATATAATATTTGGATTCTTTGCGAAAAAATAGTCAATTAAAAAAAATCAGTCGAATCAGAGTCTGGATGAGGGACATATCGTTGATTTAAAATCAACAGTGTTGCAGAATTGTTTTTGATGGAAATTCGTGGATGACGACTCTCTTGACATTTTTTGCACTTTTTGGTGCATAATCACAGACAAAAAATTATAGATCTGAGATCCCCTTGAAAAATCACCCGACTAAAATTAAAATCAGTCGAATCAGAGTTCGGATGAGGGAGTTATCGCTAGTTTAAAATCAACCATTTGTCCAGATTTTGTGACGACAGGCCAGTTGCAATGTGGATCTGAGTTTCCTGAGTGCCCAGATCAGGATTTCAATCACATGGGCAGATGAAAAATGTTTGTTCCATTTTATAAAACAAAATATAATAAGGATTCAGAGTCATATTGACAAAGTTGTGGCAATTTTAAATTTTCGCCCAACCGTAAGTAATTTCTAAAAACACTCACTCTATTTTTATGGGTTCTAAAATGATATATTTTACAGGAAAAGATGATGGCCCGAATATTAAAGAATTCCTCAAAGAGAAAAAGCTAAAATTAAAGCAATTATGGAGATCTTTCTTACCCTTCACTTTTAAAGATGAGGCTGCCACATGGTGGTACTCACTTGACACAAAGCAGTTGGAAAACCTTCCTGATGAAGAATTTGGAAAAATGGTCTCATATTAGAAAGCAGGAAAATCAGAGAAATAAAGGGTTATTTTCTACAGGTAGCTCCTTATTACAGGTTCATGGAGGTATTCATCAGAAGAAGATCATTGTATCTATCAATCCAAGTTGCAAGCATAATTTTACCAATGTTAATGTGGCAAGACAATTACAAGTTTCAACAAAAAACATTGCAAAAACGCAGGTTGATAATGAGGAGGTGCAAATTTATAAATATTTGAAGATTTCTATGGATAAGTATGTGTTGCATTCTGGTTTTTATACTTCAGATATGGATAATGTGGAAGTTGTTTTGGGTTACCCTTGGATGGAATCTATTGGTATTGTCAATATTAATGTACAAAAGAAATTCGTGAAGCTCTGGTATAAAAAGAAGAAAATAAGTTATAGGATATTTCCATTAATGGCCAGACTATGATTAGGGAGGCAGAAGAAAAAATATCTCACGATAGTGACATATCAGATGATGAGCCTTTTATGGTTGAAAACCAAACACAAACATAAAACTCGATACTAGAAAAAGCGTCGGTCACCACTCAGACATTAATAGTGGAGGTACTAGAAAAAACACTAGACACCACTCATGCACCAATAGTAGATGAATTAAAGAACGATCCTCCATCAGTTCAATCTTCAACGTATCACCATCCGCATCACCCAGCAGGGAAACAACCAACAAGATGGCAAAGTATTAGCAATAAGGACAACAATCGATGACCCACCCACAACACATCAATGCAGAGGAACCACCAGAACCAACGTCCATCTCAAGCGAGCGAGGCACCAGCTAGATAGAGTGTTCACCTTTCACTAGGATGGATCGATGCATGTGCATGGTACCAGTGGACTACCCTTTTGAATAGATATTATTATTTGTGTTCTTCTCATGTTTCAGGGACAAAACATGCTTAAGGGGGGTGGAATGTAGTATACATAGGGGGAATAATATGGGCTATTCCTAGGGGGATCATATGGGTTATAAAGGAAGGTAGCGAAGGAAATAATGTAATGTAAGGATAATAAATACATGTGCCATAATTAATAAATAAAGTGGTTAACCGACATTATGCAAGGGACCACAAGTAGTTAGGAAATAATGTGAAAAGCCCATGGTATTTACCCATGGTATTGTATGTATGAAGCCTATATAGAGGCTAGAGACTCTCCATTGAGGATGTCAAGGATTATTGTATTGACAAGCATATGGCTTGTGGAGTGATCTCCTTCCTTAAGGAGTAGTTGTATGGTGTTACCCTACCTTAAGGGTTTTCTTATTAATAAATATTTGAAGCTTTTATATCTTTTTCTTAAATTTATTGGGCATATTTTCTATTTCTATTATATTTGTAGGTAAAATCTATTACAATAAGAAGCTTACATTATGATAATTCCTTATTGCCTTCAGGATATTTTGACTTCATTGGTAGTGAATAAATGTAGATCATAAATGATTCTCTACACTTTGGATTGCCTTGCTTCGAAGATCTCTTCATCTTAATGAGGGTCTTTGGGATCCAACAATTCTTACTGAAGAAGACTTCTAGTCACCTTTATTTTATTGACAATCCCAAGACTTATTCTTGAGGTGGAATTTTCTACTTCAATGTAGATCCTTCACTTTTCCTTGACATTGAGACCTTCATTATTGCTCTAATATTGATATCTCCATTACTGATTCGAAACAAATATATTTATCACTGAGACTATTGTATCACATATACCATTGCCATGGTTCTGATATCATTGATATACGTTGAGATTTATACACCTGTGATCATTGTTGCTATGTAATTGAAAATTAAGCCTTTTAGAGGGATTTGAAACTGTCTTACCACTGAGAATCACAGAGATATCCAAAGACTATGATCCGAGCTCATCTTAGTGTTATTCCCTTGCTAATTCCTTTTTTTCCTTGCCATCCTTTCACATATTCCATCTAAAACATTGGTCCTTAAGTTCCTCTTAGATCCCCCTCCTTTGACTTTAGCACCATAGATCTAATACCATGTTGAGAAATTGGGGCTTTTATTAAATTTCTCTTCTTGATAATTACTTGTGATTTACCTTAAACTTATTGATTATATCTTGTCTTCGTTAGATTATTATGTTCTTCTCATAAATTAAATTGTGAAATAGACAAGAGACACATAATATAGGCTTGTGATCCAGGGCCAAAACCTCTCACTCTTTGAGAGGAAAACTCGATAAAATATTCTTCTTATAGATCTTCAATTGACGATTACCAAGACTATGACAAAGACCCTTGACACAAGTGTTCCTCCAAGACCCTTGTCACTATCCTTCACTGCACTTCTTGGCTCCTACTTCTATCCTTAATTTTTTCATTGTACTACACTATATGCTAGAGAAACTCGGTCTCTAGGTTCTAGTACTCCAAGACTAGTCCTCTTGCTTGGTTATATTTGATCTTTCCTCGGCTTCCTTAAGCATTCTTTTAGGTCTCTTTTATAGAACTTATATGTATCTCTTTTTCCCAAGACCGAAGTCTCTATATGCTGTAGTAGCCCTTGAATTCCTTTTTGAGATATGCAAGATATATATCAGAATCAAGACCGAACCATATTACCCTTATCATTTCACTGATCTGCCTCCTTCTTTTCACCTTAACTTCGCTCTTTACGCATTGTACTTCGCACTTAATTGTATACTTATCTGAATTAGATGTGCTACAATGAGGCCGTATTACGTTATATATAGTGACCGTATTCTACATTTAGGTCGACATGATATTTTTTAGGTAAGTTGACTTCATGGTGGAGGATCCTTATGGTGTTTAGGCCGACTGTGAGAGGCCTAGTGACAAGGTCTTGGAGGGTTACTTTGCTATAGAAAAATGTGTAACATGAATTCATATACATGACAATGACTACATTATCTTTATGGAAAGATGAAAAAAACCTAAAGACATCACGAAGAAGTCTTTGAACTATAAATAAAATCTCTTGCTCATGAAACCCATGATGCAAGCAATACAATAAATACATATTATTATCTTTGTCTTCTTCATTACATAAATACATAATTACAAGTCATTATGAAGACCGAACCTAGTTACACTTTTCAACATATGGGAACCTCTTTCAGATCCAAATCCCTACCAAAATTCAAGGCCGAGCCAAGACTAATGCTCGGAATGGAAGGGGAGTCTTCGATCTTGTGAATGAAGAGATTATGCATCAAAAAATATATATCACTTTTGACAGAGTTGTGGGGAGAGGATTCCAGAGGGGGATCAAATGGGGAAGGAAAGGGATGGGAATCCTCAAGAGGGATGAGAGCACACATATTTAAAGTCTCCTGACATGTGGCAATGGGAGGTAGGGAGGTTGCATGATAGAGTTCAATGGATGTCCAAGGGGGAGGTATTTCATGAATACCATGGGGAGGTACGAAATGGAGGGGAGGAGCAAGGGGGGAATGAGGATAGACAAAGGATTCAATATAGGCAGAGGGACACATTATCCAAGTAGAGAAAACCCTACAACATCCCCCACCCCCAACAGTCAATCAAGGTCACCGAAGATGAAGGGATTGAGGAGGAATAAGAGGAAGGAAGCCCAAAAACATGCAAGGAAGCATCACATGCTAAAGGACCTGTACCTTGATCAATGTGATTCTGTGGAGGACCCGAATCATCTCGCATGTCACCCATGCAGCTCATGTGAAAAACTTTTTCCTCCAACATGAGCACAATATTTCCGCAGGAATATATCCATGAGGTGTCCCATATGGTGAAAAATGAGACAACATAAGAGAACACCCCAGTAATCAAGGTGTTGTATGATCTTAATCGGCCCCCACTCCAGATCAATGTTTTTAGGGAGACCTCCCGTCGATTTTAATTCAACCAATAACTATGCCATTCACTTATCTTGAGCACCCAAACACCTAGGATCTAAGTAGATGGAACGACCAATTGAATTACAAATCTCCTCGAAATCTCGATGAGTCGAGAATTCAAGTGGCAGCCTAGGGAGTTTAACCCATATAATATTGTTATGAGTGTAAAAGAGGGGAATGAAACCAACATACCAATTTTGGATTATAAGGAAGTTTCACCTGCGTACCCACGGAGACCGAAGAATACGTTTTACATTGCTCTTATGTAGAAAATGAAACCGAACTAGGAATTGAGCAACATGTTGACCTTAAGGGCATAGACAAGTAAGGGTAACCATTGTATATTTACCCATTCTGCATACTGATTTATGAGAAATCCAAAAAATCCCAACAACCCACTAGAGCTCTCTTTTGTAGGTTGACCACCCAATCCCACAACATGTCATCGAAAAGGCTCAAGAGTTTAGTCTCAAAAGTAGTATTAATTGATTTTCCATGTTTCTTACGAGAGAGACAACCCCATGGTGCCTGGTGTGTTTGGCTATTTGAATTTTCAAATCTAGCATGGCCAGGAGAGGGATCCCCATATGCCAAATGCCCCCCTTGCATGTGTGAGGGCCGCATATGACCGAAAGGTGGGAAATATTTTTCATATGCCACTTCAGCCACCAATGTTGCATTAATAAGGGCCTTAGGGTTAGAGTCATCACTCAGTCCATACATCCTTCATGCAGACACAATCTGATGCTCGATCTGTCATAATATCCCAACAAACCCAAAAGGGGAAATATTACCAAATTCGGCCCAAATCCAATAATATTAAATGATAGATAAAATGTCATTAACCCGATCAGGAAACAAAATTTTCCCCGAGGGATCTACTTAATGAGAAAATTATCACCTGAAGCAATGCAAAAGATATTTTTTCCTGTTGAGAATGACGATGGATATATAAAAAGAAGCCTCCCGAAAATGTGAGCTAGAGACATATGTCGCCACCCAAAAGGGGAGAAAATACCAAAGAATATAATCACCCTTTGAGGATGCCTCAGGCACTCGACAAGGGCGTACAAGAAAACAACGTATCTTAGCTCCTAGGGATAGTCAAGGACTTGGAGTAAATACTGCTAGAAAATAGTTTGAAAAATGATATAAACTCGTTAGAAGTCGAAGTGTGTCACCCAACTGATATTGGTAGAAGGAATGATAAAATATGCCTCACCACCACCTCAAAAAAATAGCAACAAAAGTCATCCACACCCAACCAGTACAGTGAAGAAACAAAAAATCCAAGGAACACCCCCAAAACTAAACCTACATCTAGTTTCTAGGAAAGGATACTAACAACACCAACATCTACGCCAACAACCTAGACACCTACACATCTATCGTAGCAGTGTAGCAAAAAATCTTTGCACGGTCTGGTTATGACCAAGATATGTGCACGCCCCTTTCTCCTCTGTGGAGCCTATGGACCCCCAATATCACCACCAATATCCTATGAATATGAATAAAAATACTTCAGGAAAAACGCACTTGTCTACCAAAGCATAATAAACGGAATACCAAAAAAAAAGGAAACGAAACAACGATCATTGTCTAACCGAAATTGTGGCCTGGTTAGTCTAACTGGATTTCAATAACAATTGCAGGTCCCTTGGCAATCTGTACCATCCCTTTGAACTCCATGCTCTCCATGACAATCCTCACCTCCAAATTAATTTGATTTTATCTACTGATTTTTTCTTCAAATTGACTTATTTCTATAATAATTCTTTTTTGTTGTTGTTGTTGTAGGAGAGATTATTATTGCACTCTAAGTCATTTGGTTTGACTTTGAATTTGTGTTCGCAGACGTTGAAGTTTGAAAAAAAATCGATATAAAAAAATTTAGTAATAAAATTCAACATTAAATCTAAATTGTGAGTAATACATAAATGGAAATGAAATTTAAAGTTTAAGTGAAAATAAAAATAAAACTGGAAACTTTTTCTTCACTTTGTCTTATATATATGTGTGTGTGTGTGTTATAGGAACAATTATTATTACACTCTAAGTCATTTGGTTTGAGTTAGCCGACCTTGAAGTTTGACAAAAAAAATTGATATAAAAAATTTTGGTAATAAAACCCAACATTAAATCCAACAAACTGTATTATAAATTGTGTGTAATAAGAAAAAGAAAATGAAATTAAAAGTTTAAACAAAAATCAAACTAAAAAATCGTAAGATATACATAATACAAATATTAATAAAATACAAATTTTAAATTGTAAAATAAAATAAATACAATTAATAATAAAACAAAAACTATAAAATCACAAAATTAATAATAAAATATGAAATCACATCATAATATAAGTAATATAAAATAAGCCCCGAGGGTTAGTTTAATTGGTTGAGTTCCATTGCTAAAATACTTTCACAAGGTCAATTATACTCAATGCTCTCGAGCTTAGGCTCTGCTACTAAGCCGACTGGATATGATCCACTGCAGATATTTAGGAAAAAAAAGAGTAATATAAAATATAAAATTACAAAATATAAGTAATAATAAAGTATAGATGTACAAAATAAATTTATTAATTACAATAAAGTTGTAAAATTATAAAAATGGCAAAGAGAAATTTCTTTCTTCGATTGGTCACTAGCCAATGTAACTAAAAAATACTGTAGATAAAGAATTTATTGCCATTCCTTGGAATGCATTCAATTGATTGTGAAGCAAATGAAAATACAAGTGAATATAGTCGTTATTATCGCCATTGAACCTTAACCGTAACCTATCAGTGGTCACCAATGAAATTTACGTTGGGTTTGTATCATATCATTGAATAAACCTTGGTCCTTGGTCCTTATCCCTGTTAGTGCATTTTAGCGTCATATCAATGGGCACCACATAATGTTGACAGGATGTGAACATAGAGGCACAACTCTGGGCTATACAAGACTTTTCACTAATGTTTAATGAGGGGCTAAACAACAATATGCATCGCCCTGTCTCAACAGATGAATTGCTATGGGTCCTCAAATCATTCAAAAAGGATAAGTGTCTTGGTCCAGATGGCTGGACGACCGACTTATACATACATTTTTTTGAGCCGATGGGGGAGGAACTTCGAGATATGGTGGAAGAATCACGCATTGAGGATAAGCTCTCTGGTTCTCTCAACCCTTCCTTTATTACACTGATCCCAACGGTGACTAATACTACTTCCTTCTCCAACTTCCACCTGATATCCTATGCAATACCTGTTACAAGCTAATTTCTAAGATCATTAGATGAAATTTCAGCCTAAAAGTGCCCATGAAAATTTCATGTAATTCCATGTCATAATATGTAAAACAATCAAAATGATTTAAATTTAAAAAGAGGTACATGTAAATATTTTGGAGGGAAAAGAAGAAAAACTACTTTTTTTAATTGTATTTTTAGCTTATCTCCTTAAGTTTACTCAAATTTCAAGTTTCGACACTCATTATATGTGGAACTAAATTCTACATCCAACGAGAACCCATTATGCATACTTTTGAGAGGACCCCCATTGATAAAAATTGAGAATACATTAAAAAGACCCCCATTGATAAAAATTGAGAATACATTAAAAAAACGTGTTAAAACACACTTTTTTAAAGTATCTTCAATTTTTATCAAGGTGGGTATTCTCAAAAGTATGCATAATGGGTACTCGTTGGATGTAAAATTTAATTTTGCATCTAATGAATGTCTAAACTTGAAATTTGAGTAAACCTATAAGGAGATAAGCTGAAAATACAATTAAAAAAATAGTTTTTTGTTTTCCCTATAAAATTCATAACTCTTATTTTATTATTTTAACTATTATTTTATTATTTTTCCTTATGAGGCCACTTTTAGGCTGAAATTTCCTCTAATGCATAGCAGAAATGTGAAAGGATACATTAGGCATATATATTTCTCAAGAACACTTTAGTTTCCTGAATAACGGGTTGATACATGACGTTGTTGCTATAGTACATGCGGCTATACATACTATACAGACAAAGAACATGGAAAAAATGGTTATGAAGATAGATCTAAAGAAGCCATGTGAATGTGTTGATTGGTCTCTCCTTTGTATTATACTCACTAAAATTGGCTTGTCTGTCCAGGTTATTGAGTGGATTATGGGTTGCATATCCTCTGTTCAATATGCAGTGTTGGTGAATGGATATCCATCGATTTTTTTCAAAAGCGGGAGGGGTCTTAGGCAGGGGTGTTCCCTATCGACTTTGCTCTTTATTTTAGTTATGGATGGGCTCAACCTCAAGATAAAGGAAACACACAATACATGTTTATTCAAAGGTATCAATGTGGGGGCACATACTATTTTCACTCAACTTTTTTGTTGACAATTTTTTGGCATATGGGATGGTGGATAGAGCACAATGGACAATCATGGACCAGATTGTACAAAGATATAGAATTGCATTAAGGATGATGGTAAATGAAGAAAAAAACCATAATTATTTACTCTGAAGGTCAACAGGTGGATATACTACATATCACTGATCTATTTCATTTCAGAACACAACCGTTGAAGGAAGGCTTCACATACCTAGGGTTTTGTTTGAAACCAAACAAATACATTATTGTAGATTGGTAGTGGATAGTAGAAAAATTCAGTAGGAAACTCCATGTATGGTCCAACAAGTATTTTTACCTTGGTGGTAGATACATATTGACACAGGCTGCGCTGCAACAAATTATGGTGTACTGGGCACATCTGTACATACTGCCTACATATATTTTAAACAAGACTAACAATATTACGGAAACGTTTATTTGGGAGAGCACTGATAACAAACACAAATTCCATCTTATCAGCTGGAGTAAGATCACAATCCCAAAGGAACTAGGAGGATGGGGTTTACTTAATGTTAAAATATTTGGATGGGTGCTTATCATAAAATCTATATGGAGAGTGCTATTCAAGGATAGTATATGGAGAGATATAATTGTATCGAAATGTTTGAAATAGAGAGAGGCTGCCGGGTGGATAAGAAATGGACAAATTCGAGATACAAAGGGTTCCTGTATATGGAATGGTTTCAATAAGATTAAAACATGGTTTCGTCAGAGGATCACATGGAATTTTGGTTCAGGTAATCACATTTTGATCTGTGGTGATATAAATGGAGCGGAAGTAAACTACATATTATTTGAACAGACCTTGTAGGTAATTCACGCAAGGGGTTTTTTTTGTTTTAGCACATGTGATCCTCGGATGAAGAGGATTGTTTCCCACATGGAGTAGCACAAAGAACATGGGATTGAAAACAAGAACGAAAGAGGAGTGGAATTCATATATTAGTTCTTTGGGACATGCTAGACTTTAAAAGAGGATGGAAGGTGATCAACTTGCATGGGCAGGTTGTCTGAAGGACAACTCAGTGGTAGTTGCTAAGGTATACAAGTATATTATGAAATCCCTTTTCACTATTGTACCTTTATGGTTTATTAAAATTTGGATTTTCAAAGTTCCTATCAA
Source organism: Pinus albicaulis (assembly GCA_034641835.2). Classification (NCBI taxonomy): domain Eukaryota; kingdom Viridiplantae; phylum Streptophyta; class Pinopsida; order Pinales; family Pinaceae; genus Pinus; species Pinus albicaulis. The sequence goes on along the minus strand of CM076575.1, from coordinate 1,519,779,025 downwards.
AATCATATTATATACATGGTTAGTATGGAAAAATAGAACTCTGACATGGGAGAACCTGCCGAGAAGAGGCCTGTACGGTCGAGGTAGATGTACTATGTGTAAAAATGAGATGGAAACAAATACACACGCTCACCTAGAATGACCCATCTCAATACAAGTTTGGAAACACATTATGAGGCGCAAAACTATTCCATTTAGATGCTTCAAATTCATATAAGAGTGTATGAAATGGTGGATGAACAGGGGGGAAAGTATACAAGCAGTTCCAATATATATTTTCTGGGATATATGGAAGGAAATGAATAAGATTATATTTGACAATTATGAGGCAAATCACAATTGGATCATTATTAAGGTCTACACATGGATCGACTTATAGGTGACATGTACTTAACGAATAAAGGATCTCTCCATCTGATGCATGCCTCCCACGATGGATTTTCCAGCTAGTTTTTTTTATGGAACCACATAGAGAGGACGATGTGGCTGTGGTGCGTGGCTTAGGATCGACAACAAAATACATTACAAAATTTCATGGTTCACTGATGTGGGCACAAATACCAGGGCGAAGGTTATGGTGCTCTGGGGGTTACTATGGTTCACTAGAGAAAGGGATATTGATATATTGCACATCTTTGGAGACTAAACAACTATCATATATGGGATCACAAAAAACACATATTTTTCCCCTCCTCATCTTGATGACTGGATTGCTCAGATTAATATACTTAGACAAACTTTCAGACATATCACAATTCAACATATTTACAGGGAGGAAAACATTGTTGTTGACTCTCTACCGAAGAAAGGTCTGTGAGATGCATCAGAGAACATGTTCTACTCTCACATGGAAGACAACACTATCAAGGAAGAAGGATATATTAGATTTCCTTAATTTACCTTTTCTGGGCTGCCTTAGTTTATGACTGTCTTAATATGTTTTTCTGGAATATGTTTACACTATTCGGATCGGTGTTTATTATATGACATCAAAATAGACTGTTTGATTTTGTAATCACAAACTGATGTGGTGCTTTCATAGTTGGAATATTAGCAGATGATGTTTTTTGTTGTGGATATGTATATTGACATGCATAATGTTACATGTGTTGGTACATAATATAAACCAACTATTTTTTTCATCTGATAAAATAAAAAATATATAAAAAATGGCATAAGATAATCTCGCATTCAAATTTTGATCTTTAAGAATGCTTAACGGTTACTTAGAGAAAGACTTTGCACAATAGAAAGACAAAATCTACACGATTGGTCTAAATTTTAATAATTTCTAACTTTTCAAAATATTTCCAATTCGAATTTGCAAAAAAAATCATAACTATTTTTATCGATTTAGACAAATTCTATGTCAAATATTATTTAAAGTTAAATTCAATTTAAAACACATTTTCAAATTTACCAAATTGAATTGATTTATTTTGAAATTTGACCAATTTTAAATTTAAATATTGAAGTTCACCCAATCTAACGAGTGTGATTAATTCTTGAAGTTCACCCAATCTAATGACACTGATTACACTCGACAAGAAAATAATTTTAATAGATAATTTGAAAGTGGAATCTCTTCAACTATTTTAAGAGCTTCCATGTGGGCTTATTTGTTGCAGCGTAACTTTGGACTTTAACATGAAATTAGGGCTCTATTTGGGCTAAGATACACCTTTTCCATACTTTATTTAATTACCAGGTGTGCCATTTGTCTTTCCAGTGTGATTTTTTTTGAGTTGGGCACAACGAGAAACGATCCTAATGCCAAGGTAACAAATTATTGCCATAAAATGTATATGTATTTAATTATCTTTTCAGATAAATGTGGTTAAAATATTAATTATGATATAGAAATTTAATCTCCATAAGTAAAAAGGTAAAATTTTAGGTTTCATGTTTTGAGCCACCAAAGCATTTGGCTTTGAGTGAGTTGTTCGATATGAGGAACAAAAAGTAACATGGTGGCCAATTTCGTGGCCCCGATAAGTAATCTGCTTGGAAATTTATTATTGCATAGATTTTACTTAGAGATTATCTGGTTTCATTCTGTTTTGAAGTTCATTTAATATGGGTAAGAGGAGATTGCTCATAGACTTCTAAATGTGCAAGGTTGTTTTGGTGGGACTTCAACGTGGACGAATCTCCTAGAGAAGATGATACATATGGTATATCTTATTAAAAAGAAATATTTTGTAAATATCTAATTTGCCAGGGATCTAAAGACTTCATTACCTTCTATATGAAATGTATTCATGTTTTTGAAACTTTTGTTGGGTGAGACCCTCGTATTCCTATTACTAAAGCCACCTCAATTGATTTTCCAATCTCTCTTTGACCACACTTAAATTATTTTAATTTTACTTTTAAAAATTTAATGTCTGTTTCATTGTTTTAAAAAAAAAAAAAAAAAAAAAATTTATTTAAGAAAATCATTTTTTATGTGTTTTATGAATTTTTTTCAAAGGAAAATTATTCTCTTTCTTATTCTGAGGGCAAGAGTGAAAGCCAATATAACAATATTTATAAGTATATAGTTAAATATGGTCGATCATAAGACCCATGGGTATTTATATAAATTTAGACAATAACAATTTCGAATTTTACTACAAAGTTTTAGAATAACATGATTACTTCAAATTTCATGGATCTAATTCAGCAATACGTGGCATGAATTTCTTATGAAAATATTTGTAATCCTTTAGTTTTATTCTCATGATATAATCCATTGTTTGTGCAATAAGAATCCCGCTTCAAATCACATGTTCTACCACTGGTGCTCTTCCATTGTTTCACTGTAGGTTTGACTAAGTCATTGCAATGACATGGATGGATTTTGGTTGTCCTCAACAGGTGGAGATCCTTCTCTTAGCTTTTATCCATGTCCTCTAGTATTGATTGTCACTGCGTCGTGTCGAAAACTATAACAATATGTGATTTGGCTAAGGAATGTAAAACCAACTATAAAATGTGTAAGTTTTTGTAGCTATGTCATTTGAATTGTTTTTCAAAGAAGCATACAAAACTCTAAAAGAATGGACACAATTACCTTTAGAGTTTCCACTTGTAACCTCTATAGCTCAAATATGTTTGTTATGCACAAATGATAACATTGGATTGTAAGATGATGGTGGTAGCAAGCTTCTAATGATAAAATAAGCAAAACTAGGATTAGCAAGATGAAAAAGATAGTTTATTTTCAAACCTCAAAAATTACAATAGAGCTAATTATGTCATTTGAAGGAGTTGAACTTGGATGGAGAGGATAACAATCATTCCTCCCAACCACCTAAGATAAACCCCATTGGCTAATGATATAATTAGTATATCATTAGTGAATCTAGTAAGACTACAATTCAACATATTAATGTTATGTGTTGTGTAAAGACAAACAAGAAAAAGTATCAAGTGTTTTAAGAATGAATAATATTTGAGAAATCTACAAGTAAATAAAGATTAGAAGAACCGTTGAATAATGACTTTTAGATTCTATTGCAACTCTTATTTGTGTTATTATTCTTCCAATCCTCGAGTAATGTTTTTTATTGTCAATTTCATATTTTTTGGTGCCTCTCGAATAATATTTCTTAATATGGTCAATTGTTTACTACAATTGCTAAGTGGCTCCATCTTAACAACTTTTCTGTGAATTTTCTCTTGCTTAAGTTTATATTCATTGCTTCACCTTTTTCACACATCATACACCATATTCATAATTTCCTTAAGTTAAAATTTTAGGGCCCTATTAACTTCTATCCATCTCTTTGATTACCTTAAAAATAATTAAAGAATAGTTCCCTTAAGAAGAATTACATGGTTTTTTGTAATTATCTCTTTTAAGAAAAGTTGTAAGTGGGTGATATTTTAAACCAATATTATCTCCCTATTAATGTTTAAATTAAAAGGGAAGTGAAAGGAATTTTAAAAGCTTAATATTATTCATCCTGGATTTCATGACTATTTTCTCAACATACTTATATTGTGAATACCCGACCTTGCCAGTTTTTAGTTTTTTTTTTAGTGCCCAAAATATATATTTTTTGCTCCCAAATCCTTCATATAGAATGTCTTAGCCATATGATCCTTCAACCTATTGATCAAATTCACGCTTTTACCTATAATGAACATATTGACAACATATAAAACCAAGATAATGAATATACCATTCAAACTCTAGAAGTAAACGCAATGGCCATACTCACTTCTACTTATCATGAAAGAATGAAAATCCTTGTACCATACTTTGCTTAGGAGACTAATTCAAGGTGTACAATAACTTCTTGAGCTTGAAAACTAGCCTTCTTTTGATATGTTTGACAAATCCTTGTAGCTATTCCATATATATATCCCATCCAAATATGCATGTAAAATTTTTGTTTTAATATCTAATTGTTCTAACTCCAAATCAAGCAATGCAACTATTTCCAACACAATACAAATAAATACAAGCATAACAATTGGTAAAAATATTTCAGGGGGATCTAAATCTTCATTTGAGAGTTTCCCTTTGTGACCAATATGGATTTATACCTTTCAACATCACCATCAACCATTTTATTTAATTTATAGAGCCACTTACACCCAACAACATTTCTATCTTTAAGAGCTTCTACTAAGTCCCAAGTTTTGTTTTTCTCCAAGAAGTCCATCTATTATTTCATTGCCACCTTTTATTTGGTATTATTGATATCATCTATTGCATCCTGATACTAAGAAAGTTCCCCATCATTAATGACCAAAGAAATATATAAAATAAAATTGGTATACCTTTTAAGAGGATTTCACTCTCGTGTAGATCTTCTCATTATTGGTTTTGGAATATCCACATTTTTTTAATATATTCAACATATATGATTTATTTGTCATCATAAACTTCTTTTTCTTCCTTGTGTCTAGGGAAGCTTGAGTTTCCAACTGAATTTGTTAATTGAATGGTACATGTTCATGTTTCAAATAAACTTCTGCACAATATAATTTAATGAGAGGGAATTTATCAATTATTACATATCTATCAATGATTTTGTGGGTACTGGGATCTCACTATCTATACCCCTTACCTACATCATCATAACCAACAAATAATTATATCTTCAATTTGGGATCTAACTTAGAACGTTGATTTTTAAGAGTGAGAGTGTAAGATTCACATAATAACAAATTAAATTTGAATAATCAAAACAATCACTTGTCCATATCTCTTTTGGGATTTTATAATATATCAGAATCAATAGAGATAAATCTAAAAAATAACAAGAAGTAATGGTTGTTTCTTATCCATATCACTTTAGGGATTTTACAATATATCAGAATCAATAGATATAAATCTGCAAAATAATAAGAAGTAATGATTGTTTCAGATCATAACTCTTGTTGCAAATTGGTATTGTTGATCATGCTCCTTAGTCTTTCTATAAGAGTCACGTTCATGTGTTATACTACCGAATTTTGTGGGGAGTATACACAATAGTTTTTGTCTTACGATCCCAATGCTTTTGTAATATTTATAAAATTATAAAGGCATGAACTTATCTCTGTTTTCCATTCTTAAACATTTGATTGTTCTGCCAATTTTATTTCTACCATAACTTTTGATTTTTTAAATGTATTAAACACATCAACTTTTCTTTTCAAGGCATAGACCCACACTATTATGAGAAATCATCTATGAATGTTAAAAAATATGGCAATCCTCCAAAAGAATCTATAGGGGATTACCCCCAAACATATGAATGGATGTAATCAAGAGTACCTTTACTAATATGATTGCATATTGTAAATTTATGTCTACATTGCTTTCCAAATATACAATGTTTGTATAAATTCAAATTGAAAGATTTTAACTTTGGGATTAATTTATGATTTGTGAGTGCTTGAATCCATTTCTTTCTCATATGACCCATTCATTGATTCCATAAAAGAGTAGATCCATTATCATCCTCATACCCCACGATTGCTTCATTTATTTGTGTACTTCTTTCCAACTTGTAAAACTTTCTAGTACTTTTAGGCTTCATAACCACCAAAACACCCTTGGACACAATCAATGCTCCATATTGACATGTTAACATGTAATATATAGAATCCAAAACTCCCAAATACTTTTATTTTTTCTTATAGTTTAGGCACATGTCAAACATCTATTGGTGTCCTTATAATACCATCAAACATTTTAATTCTAATTCTTCCAGCCCCAACACTCTTACAAGAAAAAATACTCCTCGTGAGAATAATTCCACCATTAACAACTAAGGCTTGAATTTGGGAGAAATTTTTTTGGATGGAACTGAATATTTAGGGCAGATATTCGAACCCACAACCTCCACCAAGGTTTTTCTCAAATCAAACATCATTTTTTAATGGATATGGTGCCCTAGTGGGGGGGAGGAAACAATCCCTCCTTCAACAACATTATAGTAGGAAGAAATCCCAGGAATACAAATCACAGATTTGACAACCATACTCAAACAAGGATTAATTAGAATCCCCACCAATGATAATGGAGCAGTGAGAAGAGGAGTAAAATGAAGCAAGACAAAAAAAATAAATAGGTCAATCTTCCAAGGAACACAAGAACCTACCTCTCAAAAACAATTAAAGCCCCAATTTATAAAATTATGTCAGAAAAAATACGGAAAAAATACAATACATGAAGGACCATGCAATGATATATAAATTTGCAAGAATATGGTCATCTAAAAGAATCCTTTTGGCTTGGATTTGCAAAAAATGGAAAATAAAATGGGATATGTAACTAAAACTGGGTTCAAATGATTTTTTTTACAGTTATATTCAATAATGTTTAATACATGGACAACATATTCCAAGGGGGGCCTTATTCCTCAACTCTACAAGGCCATATATGAAACCCTGGATCGAAATATTCAACCCTAATAAGGAGGATTTCAATTCATACCTTGTGTGGTTGTGCCTATACTCATTTCCATAGAAATTTTGGGAACCAGACATCCTGGAGAAAATAGGAAACATCATTGGCTCCTTCATGCTTTCAGAAACCACCAGACTAGGTTTGTATATGTTGTATGCCAGATTATGAGAATATTTGGACCTAACTAAATATGTGATAGTAAGCATAAACATTATTTATTATGATGAAGTATGGCAGAAACCCATAGACTGCGAGAAAATTCCATTATGTTGTTGAACATGTCATGAATATGGACATTTAATAAAGGAATGGCCTCATAATCAAATACTGAATGCAACACAAGTAGAGCAACAGAGAGATCGACGAGGAAGGATTCACAAAAGTGACCAAGAGGAAGAAGGAAATAAGAAAACAAACAATGAATCCTTCCATATCGAAAGAATAAACAACAAAATATATTCGTCCCTTCAAATGGGAGAAGAAATGCAACAACACCAGGAAAAAAACCAAGAAAAAAATGAGAAACAAGGGTTTGACCCAGAAAACATGCAAGAAGAAGAACAAGGTGAGAATTGAGAAGCACATAAAAAATAAAAAAGCATCTTGGAGGATGTGGAAATGACTAAAGAAGAGCATGAAAAATTAGAAGACCCGGAACCAAAGAATGTGGATTTGAAAAAAATAACACATGAATGGAAAATGAAAGATACGGTCAGTATACCAGAAGAACAAGTGTAGTTGATAGCAAGAGTTTACTTCAATAATCAAGGGAGAGAGAGTAAGAAAAAAACATCTAGGTAACAACTCAAATCCCAACCATTATTCTTTAGGGGTTAAAATAAATATAAACAAAGATCATCTAAAGGGAGTGTGGAAGGGGAAAAGTGGGTAGAAAAAGTAACAAGCAACTAATATAGTAAATGGGGGGCTATTTGGTAAATTTTGTAAGGGATAGGCCAATGATAGAGACATTTTCACCCTCACAATCACATCCACAATGAAAATCACATCATGGAACATAAGGAGCCACAATGGAAAATCCAAACAAAGACTTCTAAAATGAAAAATTAAAAAGAAAAGAAAAAAATAAATTTTCTCTGGAAACCAAATGTTCTTTTAATACTCTACAAAACATATCTAGAGCCATCTGAAATAACATGCCAAACCATAGAAAATGATTCCATTGGAGCTTCTGGAGGCATATCTACGTTGTGGAACTCTTCAAAACTCCCTGTCCACCCAACATACCATTATAACCCAATTCCAACCCTTAGGACAGACCGAAAAGGGTTACATTGCCAATGTTTATGGCCCTACTTATCTAAGAGAGAAAAATATCTTAATAGACAACCTTCAAAACCTAGAGAAGACCGTTAAACACCATCATTAGATTATTAGAGGAGATTTTAACCTAATAAAATCTCTTCAAGAGAAAAGTGGGGGCACTAGGAAATTAGATGAAGAATCACAACTTTTCATGGAATTCTTACAATCCTCAAAATTGGTAGACCTTGAAACCAACATTGGTATATTCACCTAGAATAATAGAAAGGAGGGAATACTCAAGTGGCCTCCATATTAGATATATACTTTATCTAAGAAACCCTTCTCATATATATATATATAGTCTCCATGCTACCATTTTGCCCTGTTATGGCTCAGACCATTGGCCCATATAGTTGTTTGTAGATTAGGCTGGGACACCAAAAAACAAAACCTTTTGTTTTGAAACATTCTGGATAAGACACCCTACCTTGAAGAGAAATATTGAAAAATCGTGGAAAGAGATGATATGGTAGAAAGGAACTCTATGTATAAATTTCAACGAAATTTGAAAGTCATAAAGCAAAATATTAAAGCTTATAACATATAAGAATTTGGAAATATAAAGGAAAACAAAAGGAGGTTGGAGTAGAAAATGGAGATATTCCAACAAGAAATAATGAAAAAATGAAGAACCGAGGAATTAACAATAAAAGAAACAAATATACAAATGTATCTAGTGTTGGGGTTCCCATGTTTTGGCCAGATTGGCAAGACCAAAATATGAGACAACATCAGAACCACTTTCAGACCTCATGATCTAGCCCTCCTGGGTCCAGAGAGGGATCTCTCTATATCAGCAAATATTTTATGTCTTTGAATCTCAAAAGTCAAGATATTAGGCTAGTTATAGGCTTAGGGTTTGTTTGTTTGATTTTTGTTTGGTTGTTGGGAATCAGGAAAGAAGGGTTTCAATATAAGACAAGGCTATATAAAAGGATTCTAGACAAAGGAGAGATAACTCAGAAAACATTTGAGACCATTGGGCAATGGAGTCAGGAAAGGGTTTACTTGCTGTTCAAAATGCAGGCTTTCAGTTGGGCTAGTCATCTAAAGCATTGGATCTTAAAAATGATAGTGTGGCATGAGATGGTAAGAGAGAAGGTGAAAGCAAGGAAACCTCCAAGGTGACCTTCAGGAATCAGACCTAGGGACAGGACATGCCATTGAACAACCTGTGATCCAAAACCTAAAAAGTTAACTCTTCAGACAAGGAAACATTAAAGATTTGGACACAAAGGTGAAAACCTGAGATCAGAGAGAGACTTTGAACTCTCAATGCTTCGGCCTCCAGCTCAGGGGAACTTAGAAAGATTCAATTAACTGAAAAGGATCCTAGTGAGACAGAGACATAGTTCTAGACTCCAAGTATCTCAATTCGTTCAATTAAAGCCTAACAAGAAAGTCTAAGGACATATTTCATTAATTCATACATTAGCTAGCAATATATTTGACCACTACACTGGTTAAATTAGCTTGAAATCAATCCTCAGATAACACATACAGCAGAAAAAATTGAAGGCAGGGAGAGCAGAAACATAGGGTACCTAACAAGTGTAATTCCTATGCCAAATTTATGATTCGTGCCAGAAGAAATGAAATGTAATGAATTAAAAAGGAGAACATAGACAGAGACAGAAAAACATCACCACTGCTTTAAATCAGGATCCAAAGAAATGTGCTTGTCATATTAAAAAGCAACACCAGTCATGTACAACATTGTCAACAGCTTGATATTCAGCCTGAAAACATCTTCCTCAGCCTATCTTACAACTTTACACAGAGACTATGTCTCAAAAGAAACAGCTTGCAATTCTCAGATATCCGATCAACAACCCTTACAATGAGCTCCTTCATGAATTTTATAGCTAAATGAGAGATAGAGGCGGTAGATGGAAACTAAATGCAGCATTAAAACTCAGAAGAGGAAGAGGGCCGAGGCCCCATGCTGTTTTAAATTCTGGGCATTTATCTTCAGTACTCTTTGGATGAAAGAGTGTTCTTCGTCAGGCTGCCATTTACTCCAGGTATGTCTTTGATGTACTTGCTGTAATGCCTCTGCAATACTCTGGTGAACTGAACCAAAATAGATCAGTGACTCAGGTCTGCCATACTATGTAACAAATGCTTCTAATAGCATAGGACTGTTGTCAGGGGGAAAACTTCTCATGGACACAACGTAAACTAAAATCGTATGAGTACTATGTCCTTTCTCCGGAGAAAACATTCTGCTGATGTAAACACTCTGACGATATGGATTTCTGTGCATTGGACCTTCTGAGTGAGCCTCGAGGTCTTCGATCTGGTACTTTGCCTTTAAATCATTGAATTAAGGCTCGAAATATTCAATTACATGCCTTAAACTTCCTGCTTTTGCACTGATACTCTCTGTCGCTCCATTCCTGTCTCTGTTAGTGAAATCTGTGCTTTAATGGCTCTGGAAAGGTTTTACAGAGTTTAACCATGTTCCTTTAATGAAATTCCTGTCATAATGCCTTCCCAGGCCTTTCTTCATGATTTCGACCTCTGAACATGGTCTTTCCTGTGTTCTTTGCCACTGTAACAGTGACTATCAATCATGGCGGTCGTTTACCGCCGGTACCCTGCAAAACACAAAAATCTGTTAAGAAAAATCATGCTGGAGGGGGATGGATGCAGTGGAAGGCCGCGAGGATGACAGTGGGACTGTGGAGAAATAGCAAAAAATGCAGAGGAATGGTGAACACAGGCAAAATAATGAAAAAATGGTGGGGGGCTAGACAGGTGGAGGCGTATTGTAGAAATGCATGCTGGTTGTTCGATCTTGCATGAGGGCGATGATCGACAACGGAAAATACACGATGGAGGGTTTTTGAAATCGGGCGAAAATACAAAATAAATGGTGGAAATGCCGCGAAGGTGTGTGACGTGGAGCTTTGACGGTGGGACCCGGTCAATGGCAGGGGCGATCTCATCTGGACTATCCAATCTCAGGAGGAGATCGACGGCTGAAAATGCATCAGAGGGCGATTGATGGTGGGCCAGGGATCCCTTTTGCCTTGGATTAACTCCCGAGCATCTTCGTGGCGCGATCACCATTAGATGGAAGACTCCAGATCGGACAGTGTACGCACATATCACGCCGGGTTCACGACCGAACTATAACGCGCGATGGGGGGCGGTTTTCAAATAGTGCATGGAGCCACGCGTCAGGCGGTGAATGGAATCGCTCCGAAACGAAAAAATACCGCCCACCTTCCAAAGGCGGTGCGATAGAAACCGACGGTTTTCTGCACAGTGTTTGGCGTGGGGGCCACTGGGGTGGATGAACTATTGATCGTTGATTTGCGGATTGAACGAACGATGGATATGCGATCGGAGCGGTGAACGGGGTGGGCCACGGGCCCGATGCTGATCTGCGAAGACCATCGGATCTGTATAGATCGACGGCGGGTATTGCGCCTGATATATAACCGCGCTAAGTGCTTTTCGGGCTAGCGCCTGGTTCTAGCGCTGGGTCGTGTGGGGGGAAACAGTTCTGGGGCTGGGGCCGAAAGGTGCTAAACCCGAAATGTGAAGAATATGGGTTTTTTGGCCCATTTTAATGCATTTTAAGGCCAAAAGAGGGAAACGATAGGAGGAAAAAGGAGTTTCTAGGCCAAACAAAGGGTGTTTGTGAGGCTTAGGAGGGAAGAAGGGTGATCTAGAAGATTTAGGAAGGGATTTGGGGGGGGTAAAAGGAGAATGTTGAGAAAGGAAAAAGGGTTAAAATGGGACACCCTGCAGGGATACAAGGGCAAATGCAGGCCTTTTTTAGCACAGTTTTTTACAATCAGTGAGGCCTTTTCAAAGGGAATGGACAAGGTACAAGGAGGCTTCAAGGATGATGTGTTTTCAGAGGGAAATGCATTCCTTGAAGTCTCAAAAACATTTTAGCCCCTTGTTTGCTTTGTCAAAAAATTCATAGGGGGCTAACAGTGGCTCCACATGGGGATGGCTTCTTCTTGAAGGAGTCAAGAATTCAGAAATGATCTTTGAGGTAGGCCAGATGCCTGATCTTCGAGCCATCTTCCTTCTTTGATTTTCGGATGCCACAAACATGATAGATCAGTAGAAACATTCCCAAACTATTTACCTACCCAGACTATAGTCCTATCATTTTCTTTTCCAGGGTGCATTTGGACTAGCAGACCCTTTACAACATTTATTTTTTACAAACAAGAAAATAAACCTATTCTACTTCTACCCCTATTGCTCCATGAGACTAGATTAAACTGTTGGTATCATATGTTTCTCTACCTAATTTAATATCTGCTGGGATTAGACTGTCCAGCAGATTTCTTATCTACATTCTACAACAGAAATTTAAAAACAATCAAACTAGGATTAGACAGTCTAGTTTGTTGTGGATCCAAGGCATAAAGGCAGTTGCACATGGACATAAACTTGCAGAAAACTGAAAACAAAATCTTGAAGGCTTGAAATCTGAAGTTTTGAGGCATCCTTATTTTCTTTGTAACTCAAGTTTTGAGCTTGTTAGAGTCACTTTCTCTTCTTCATTTCAGCTCTGGTTTTGGGCATGTTAGAGCTGATCCCTTTATTCTTTGCTGGCTCAGGTTTTGATCATGTTAGAGCCAATATTTTGCACCTCAGAGGTTCATGTTTTGAGCATGTCTGAACCTCTCCTTTCTCTCTGTTTTTTGGAACATTTTCTCTTTTTCTTAGCAACGGCGCGTAATGAGATGACATGAAATGGAAACTGAAATTGAAATCAAGAGAGTAGTATTTATGACATCCCCACATTGATAAGAGGTGCTGGTCAGACTATCTATTTCTCTAAGAGAAAAGGTATTTGGACCCACAGTGGCTCTTGGTTGATGTATGGACTCCTTGCACAAACTTCCACAAAATTGCTTTGCTTTCCTTTGTCTTTCTTGAGTCCCACTTCTTTAACTTTATTTCCCGATTTTACAAAGTTGGTTTCTTCTTCACACAAACAACTTCTTTATATTTTCGAACTCTCATGACTACACAGAGACCTCTTCCTTGTTTGCTGGAGAGCACCTGTTTACACGTTTATCCTTCACTATGTTGTCCTCTTCTGCCTGGACTTTCAAGGTGTTTTATCTCACCGGTACCCCAAGGCTGGTAGGAAACACTGCTTATGTTCCATAAACAAGCTGATATGGTGACATGCCAATGGATTTTTTTTGTCATAAGCCTGCTATCCGTTGTGGCACGCACAAAATTTACATGCCATGACTTTTTGTTCTTCTTTCAGTATGTTTTTTGATGATGGTCACCAAGCTCTTGTTTGATGATTCAGCCAACCCATTATCTTGTGGGTAATAAGCAGTTGAATGACCGAGTGCTATTTGATACCTATGATAAAAATCAATCATTTTCTTGGATCCAAAAGCAACAACATTATCAATGATTATTTTTCTTGGGCAACCAAATCTAGAGAGGATAACACCCAGGAACCTAGCAGCGATGACCGAACCGTGGGTATTCCTAGTTGGTATGGCCTCTATCCACTTAGTGAAGTAGTTTGTGGCTGTTAATATCCATTTGTGTTGTGCAGAAGAAGCAGGATGGATTTCTCCTATGAAATATAGACCCCATTGCATAAATGGACCTTCAACAGTGATGGGTTGTAGAGGTAGAGGTAGGAGTTTTCTTTTGCCTTCAAAGATCTGGCATTTGTGGCAAGCAATTATCATTTTATGGATGTCATTGAAGAGGGTAGGCCAATAGTAGCCAGCTCTAAGTATTTTGTTAGCAGTGGCTTTCCAGTTCATGTGGCCTCCACACTCTCCTGCATGGAACTCTTGTTTAATCCTCTTCGCCTCAGTTTCAGGCAAACATTTAAGCAATAGGCCATTTGTATGTTTCCAGTATAAGCATTCATTCATTACGCAATAGCTTCTAGCTTTTAGTTTCAGGAATCTGGCCTTGGTCTTTGACAGTTCAGGAGGGGCATTGAGGTGTGTGAGCACGTACAGACTATCAGAATACCATGGAGAGCTCTGAAACTTCTCCTCAACAGTGGGATCAGGCAACCCCTGCTGCTCATCCAAGGCATCTACCATGTTTATGTCGAGGGCTTGTAAATTTGATTCAGCCATTAGTTGAGCTAAGCCCTGACCTTTGATCAATTTTGTGGGTTTTATCTCAACGTCATATTCTAAGATCAAAGCAATCCATTTGCCCCCTTTCCCATCTGGGTCTTGGGACAAGATGTCTTTAACCACTATACTTGGCACATAGACTATGGTGTGGGAATGCAATATGTACAACCTAAATTCTTTCAAGGCCTTAACCAGGGAATAGGCTTGCTTTTCCATGATGTTGTATTTCAAGGGTGCATCCCTCAGAGCTTTGCTGAAGAAAGAAATGGGTTGTTCCATTCCTTCTGGATTTTTCTGCAGCAGAACTGCAACCACAGTATGCTCGGAGGGAAATGAAAAAATCAGGAAATATTTTGAGAAATCAGGGCTGATTAGGACAGGAGCCCGGGTGAGTGCAAGTTTAACCAATTCAAAAGACTTATTAGCCTCAACAGTCCACTTAACTCCTACACCTTTCCTTAACATGTTTGTCATATTCCTAAGGTGTTCAGCTAAGTTGGGAATAAACCTCCTGAGGAAGTTAATTTTCCCAATGAAGGACTGTATCTCTTTAATGTTTCTAGGGTGTGTGATTTGGAGTATTCCCTCAACTCTTTGTGGGTCTATCCTAATCCCCTTCTCAGATATGATGTGGCCAAGAAGCTTACCTTCTTGCAGCCCAAATACAGTCTTTTTAGGATTCAATGACAGACCGAACCTTCTACATTTTTCAAACACTCTTCTCAGATGTTTCAGGTGTTCTTCTTCAGTCTTGGAATAGACTGTTATGTCATCCAAATAGATGACAATGAAGTGCCCTATTTCATCTGAGAAGGCTATGTCCATAGCTCATTGGAAGGTTGCACCAGCGTTCATCAGTCCAAAAGGCATTTTGACATACATAAAAGTGCCCCATGGAGTGGTAAAAGCTGTCTTGAGTTGGTCTTCTGGGAGTACTAAAACTTGGTTGTAACCTGAAAAACCATCTAATAGGGAGATCCTTTTTTAGCCTACTACTTTTTGAAGAATGTGTTCCATTTTTGGCAAAGGGTAGTTGTCTTTGAGTGAGGCTCTGTTAAGGTTCCTGAAATCTATACACAGTCTGATCTCACGTTTTTTCTTTCTTACAACCACTAGGTTTGAGACCCAATCAGAGAACCTCACAGGAACTATTATGCCTGCCTCATACATCTTCTTTATTTCCTTTTCCACTACAGGCAATTGTTTTGGGTTTATTCTATGGAATTTCTGTCTGAAGGGCTTCTGATTTTCTTCCAGAGGTATTTTGTGTTGTATGATGTTTGTGTCATAGGCCTTTAAGTCCTCATAGCTCCAGGCAAACACATCAATGAATCCCTTGAATAGGTCAATGTATTTCTTTTTCATGTTTTCAGGAAGGGACTTAGCCAATTTGATCATTTTAGGTTTATCTTCAGTGCCTATGTTTCATTCCTCAACATCAGAGTCTGCGTGTTCTATAGTGGGCTTTTTTGCTACATCATCAAAGTCAAAAAGGTCCTCTAAAGGTGCCAGACCTCGAGGCATGTTCTTATCTTTGGCCTACAACACTTCTACTTCTTCACTTTCTGAGTTTACACATTTTTCGTCTGAATTTCCAAGTTGTTCAGTTAAAATGTTTATTTCTATGTTACAGGGTGTTTCTTCCTCTTCTGAGGGTTCTTCACTTAGGCATCTATCATCAGATTTTGAGTATGCGTCAGAAAACTCAAACTCGTTCCTGCCTATCAGGAAATCCTCAATCTGTTTATCGCCCTCAAAGACCTGCCAATATTTTTCATTGTTCGGCACTGCAGGTCTAAATTTGGTCTGAATGATGATTTTTTGGTCACTGGGAGGCTTGTGATACGCACTAGCCATGCACGCTAATCCATTTTCAATTGTGTTTTGAATCCTAGGGACAAACACCAGTTCGTATTCTACAAAGGTTTTCAATAGATCCATAGCGTCATTCCTATACGCTCTCAGCCTAGGATGTTTCGCTGTGTGTTCACCATTCACTTGTTTTATGATCAACTCAGAGTCTCCATGCACGGCTATCCTACGGGATCCTAATTTTTTCAACAGATTCAAGCCTAGGATAAGAGCCTCGTACTCTGCGATATTATTGGTACATTTGAAGTGCAGGTTACAGGCATGGCTCTCTGCGTAGTCACTCTCTGTGTTATGCACCCACACTCCTGCTCTTGTTGTTATCTTGGTGCATGACCCATCGAAATTCATTTCCCATAAAGGTTCGCTCTCGGGCTTGACATTGTTTCGTTCTTGGTGTGGTGCATGGGCTTGCAGAGGGTGACTAATCAGTTGACTGCATTTTATTTCTTGTTCACTCTGAGTTTCTGTTTCAGTGCACTGTCCAAAATTTTCTACATCATTCTCCTCCGATTCTAGAGTAGCCATTATGTTAAAGTCGATGGGCTATGTTTCCTTGTTTGTATCTCTATTTTTGAATTCTGACCCTTCTAAGGATTCATCATTGCAAAGGATGAAGGAGTCAAGATCAGTGTGTACAGAGTATAAAGGTGAATTTTCAGGCTTTTCGGGGCTGCTGACCAGGAATTTCATTTGTGCCTCTCTATACAGTCTTCTAAGTTGGCTAAAGACTGGGATTGTGGCATAGGCCCCATCCATCTGCATTGTACCTTGCAGCTTGGCTCCCCATGATCTCGATAATAACATGTCATACTTGGGTGGCACATCTGCCACTACAACATCCATGACCATACACTTGGCTGGAATCTGGGTAAGGCTCACACATAATTCTTTGATCAGGCCAAGACACTTTACCCTACTAGAATCAAATGAATATAAGTCTTTGTAGGGTCGGGTTATCTCTAGACCTAACCTTTCCATAACTTCTTTAGGCATCAAGTTGTGTGAGGCTCCAGAGTCATGCATTGCGTTGTGGAGGATCTTGTCGTGGATATTGAGACTGATATAAAAAGGGGGTACTACCCCTTCCTGAAAATTTCCTTCTATATTTGGACCAAAAAGAAGGGTTGGTTGATCATCACTCAGATTTACAGTGTCACTGTTTTCACCTAGATTTAAAGCTTTCAAAATTTGGCCTTTATATACATCCTGAGTGGCCAGTTCAGAGAGTGGGACAGAGATTTTAATTTTTGCAATCTCACTCTCCAAATTGAAAGTGGACTGACTCTTTGGAATGTTCAACTCTTTTAGCCACCACCTTCGTGTTAACTGGGTTGATTCTCACTATGTACAGGCTTAGGAACTGTTTTATCAGGAGCACTAACTGCAGTGCTAGTGCTGCTAGTTGGTTGACTTTGTTTATCAGTGTTTTGGTTGTCTTTTTCTTTATTCTTCCCAGAACTCTCAACTGCTGATTTGTTACTCTTAGCAGCTGCTTTAGAAGTTTTCTCAGGCCTTTTCTTGATGGTGACCACAAAAGCTTTGGGTTTGGAATTTTATAGACTCTTTTTTCTTCTAAGTTCATATTGTTCCCTGACCTGCATGATTGCATTTTAAAATCCAAGTCTGTAATCCTCAGATTCCAATCCTTCATCATTCCAATATGAGGGTGAGGGCTGATCTTCTTCTGTGGAACAGTTGTGGATTGAGTTTTCTACTCCAAACATGTTTATTGTGTTCCCCTTAGACTCTCCTATGATTCCCTCATCTTCATCGAGAAAGTTCTCTTGGAATGGGGGAATAACTTGCTGATCTGATTCTCTTTGTCTGTTGGGGGCGGTATTGTTTCTTCTAAAGTTCTGGTTCTGGTTATGATTTTGGTTTCTGTTCTGGTTACTCACCATGACAACCATTTTTTCCATCATTTTCTGTAGCTTTTCCATGTTTTTAGATAGACGGTCGTAATTGGGATCAAACGTGGAAGCTACAGTGTCATCTCTGTATGTCACCCTTTTTTCATTTCTCAATCTTGCTTTTTTCTCAATCAGATTGGCCTCTACACTCACTGCTCCCTTTTGCATGTCTTCCAGTGTGTTTTAATCTCTCTCCCTAAGCTGGTAGGCCATGTCAGCATCAAAGCCTTCAGGATATTTCACTAGAGCCATACCTTGGGGAGGTTTCATATGTGGAGGAAGAGCGTTATAAACGTTGTTAAACCTTGTAGAGTAGTCATGGACACTCTCACCTACATTTCTTTTCAGGTTCTTGTATTCTTCTAGGATTTGGATAGGGTTTGCCTTAACTTCCCATTTGTTTATGAAAGTCTGATATAAAGCAGGAAGGTCTTGGATACTATTAGGAGGTAGGCCTTTGAACCATTTCTTCACATCACCTCCTAAGCTCTGGGAAAAGATTCTCATTTTGACTGTATCATCATCTATCTCCATGTAGTCAAAAGAGTCTTCCATCCTATCTACATGGTGTTGAGCTGTGGTAGATTCTTTTGCAGTGAAGTGTGGGATCTTTGACTGATAATCGTTGGGCAAGGGAACTAGAGGCTGAGGTAATATCAGAGGTGCATACCAGGCTGCCATGATGATGTCCTGAGGAGGTAAGGGGTTGGCTTGAGTGGCTGGTATATGGATGACCAGGATAATAGGACCAGCAGAAGCTTGTTGAACTGATTTAGGATCACAGAGTCCCAAGTTTTAAATGAAGTGAGTATCAGGAGGCGTAGATGGAGGGGTTTATCTGTCCCTAATGTGTTGACCAATATGAGATGGTGAACCAGGAAACTCAAGGTCTGGCTGGTCTAGGACACTGAATGACCTAGTTCTAGGTACACGGTTTTGAGAGTCTAGGTCAAAAAGAGGGTCTGATAGAGCTGTAAGGTCTTTTGGTGCAGAGTTAGCTCTATGGATGTGGCTAGAAATAGTTGGTTTTCTGGATGTAGGAGATTTCCTAATGATACTCTCAGGGTTGTCAACTATTTCAGGTGGGTATGGGTTAGGATAAGCTCTTGTGTGAATGGTTCTTGAAGCCAGAATGTTGTTTTCCAACCAAGCAGCTTAACCCTACTTGTTACTTCTATTATGGCTGATGTTGTTATGGAGGTTGGTCTCCCAGTGGAGTCTTATGTGAACCAAGATAATCAGTAGGCCTACTGATCACCAGTGGAGTCTTTGATCTTTAAGGAACTGTGGAGTCACCAGGTGGAAGGTTTAGGATATTTCCAGGGGGTACACTGTCCACCACAGTGTTTATGTAATGTTTCTTTCAAGGATATCTTCAAAACACAGCAAACTCTAACCAGAGATTGACTGGGAGGGCTTTTACCAGATATGTCACCTCTGAAAGAGAGTGAGATATGGAGGCTACCTGGCCCTTTCCAGACTCTATCTAAGAGTGTGGGAGAAAACACACCAAGTGGTATAGAGGTTGATTTGTGAATAGGAGTGTTTAACTGCCAACCTAACCAGAGATTGTAGGTTTCTGAGGCTCTTGTGATGTGATGAGATGGAAAATACTCAGAAGTTCCCCAGTGGAGTCGCCATTATGTTGGTGACGACAATGGGAGACAGACAAAGGTTATCAGCTATAGACTCTCAGATTTCCCCAGTGGAGTCGCCATTATGTTGGGGTTCCCATGTTTTGGCCAGATTGGCAAGACCAAAAGATGAGACAACATCAAAACCACTTTCAGACCTCATGATCTAGCCCTCCTGGGTCCAGAGAGGGATCTCTCTATATTAGCAAAGATTTTATGTCTTTGAATCTCAAAAGTCAATATATTAGGCTAGTTATAGGCTCAGGGTTTATTTGTTTGATTTTTGTTTGGTTGTTGGGAATCAGGAAAGAAGGGTTTCAATATAAGACAAGGTTGTATAAAAGGATTCTAGACAAAGGAGAGATAACTAAAAAAACATTTGAGACCATTGGGAAATGGAGTCAGGAAAGGGTTTACTTGCTGTTCAAAATGTAGGCTTTCGGTTGGGCTAGTCATCTAAAGCATTGGATCTTAAAGATGATAGTGTGGCATGAGATGGTAAGAGAGAAGGTGAAATCAAGGAAACCTCCAAGGTGACCTTCAGGAATCAGACCCAGGGACAGGACATGCCATTGAACGACCTGTGATCCAAAACCTAAAAGGTTAACTCTTCAGACAAGGAAACATTAAAGATTTGGACACAAAGGTGAAAACCTGAGATCAGAGAGAGACTTTGAACTCTCAATGCTTCTGCCTCCAGCTCAGGGGAACTTAGAAAGATTCAATTAACTGAAAAAGATCCTAGTGAGACAGAGACAGAGTTCTAGACTCCCAGTATCTCAATTCGTTCAATTAAAGCCTAACAAGAACATCTAAGGACATATTTCATTAATTCATACATCAACTAGAAATATATTTGACCACTACACTGGTTAAATTAGCTTGAAATCAATCCTCAGATAACACATACAACAGAAAACATTGAAGGCAGGGAGAGCAGAAACATAGGGTACCTAACAAGGGTAAATCCTATGCCAGATTTCTGATGCATGCCAGAAGAAATGAAATGTAATGAATTAAAAAGGAGAACATAGACAGAGACAGAAAAACATCACCGCTACTTTAAATCAGGATCCAAAGAAATGTGCTTGTCATATTAAAGAGAAACACCATTCATGTACAACATTGTCAACAACTTGATAGTCAGCCTGAAAACATCTTCCTCAGCCTATCTTACAACTTTACATAGAGACTATGTCTCAAAAGAAACAGCTTGCAATTCTCAGATATCCGATCAACAACCCTTACAATGAGCTCCTTCATGAATTTTATAGCTGAATGAGAGACAGAGGGGGTAGATGGAAAATAAATGCAGCATTAAAACTCAGAAGAGGAAGAGGGCCGAGGCCCCATTCTGTTTTAAATTCTGGGCATTCATCTTCAGTACTCTTTGGATGAAAGAGTGTTCTTTGTCAGGCTGCCATTTACTCCAGGTATGTCTTTGATGTACTTGTTGTAATGCCTCTGCAATACTCTGGTGAACTGAACCAAAACATATCAATGACTCAGGTCTGCCATACTATGTAACAAATGCTTCTGATAGCGTAGGACTGTTGTCAGGGGGAAAACTTCTCATGGACACAACGTAAACTAAAATCGTATGAGTATAATGTCCTTTCTCCGGAGAAAACATTCTGCTGATGTAAACACTCTAATGATATGGCTTTCTGTGCATTGGACCTTCTGAGTGATCCTCGGGGTCTTCGATCTGGTACTTTGCCTTTAAATCATTGAATTAAGGCTCGAAATCTTCAATTACATGCCTTAAACTTCCTACTTTTGCACTGATACTCTCTGCCGCTCCATTCCTGTCTCTGTCAGTGAAATTTGTGCTTTAATTGATCTGGAAAGGTTTTACAGAGTTTAACCGCGTTCCTTTAATGAAAGTCCTGTCATAACGCCTTCCCAGGCCTTTATTCATGATTTCGACCTCTGAACATGGTCTTTCCTGCGTTCTTTGCCACTGTAACAGTGATTGTGAATCATGGTGGTCGTTTATCGCCGGTACCCTGCAAAACACGAAAATCTGTTAAGAAAAATCATGCTGGAGGGGGATGGATGCAGTGGAAGGTAGCGAGGATGACAGTGGGATTGCAGAGAAATAGCAAAAAATGCAGAGGAATGGTGAAAAAAAGGAAAAATAATGCAAAAATGGTGGGGGGCTAGACAGGTGGAGGCGTATTGTAGAAATTCATGCTGACCGTTCGATCCTGCATGAGGGTGATGATCGACAACGGAAAATACACAATGGAGGGTTTTGGAAATTGAGCGAAAATACAAAATAAATGGTGGAAATGTCGCGAAGGCATGTGACGTGGAGCTTTGACGGTGGGACCCGGTCAATGGCGAGGGCGATCTCATTTGGACCGTCCGATCTCAGGAGGAGATCGATGGCTAAAAATGCATCGGAGGGCGACTGATGGTGGGCCAGGGATCCCTTTTGCCTTGGATTAATTCCCGAGCATCTTCGTGGAACAATCACCGTTAAATGGACGGCTCCAGATCGGACGGTGTACGCGCATATCGCGCCAGGTCCACGGCTGAACTATAACGCGCGATGGGGGGCGGTTTTCAAATAGTGCGCGGAGCCACGCATCGGGCGGTGAATGGAATCGCATCGGGCAGTGAAATATAATGATACAAAACTGACAATGGTTGTATCTTAAATTTGTGGAAAATAATTTGAAATGAAACCTTTTTGTTTAGGTTGTTGCAGCAAGTGCAAACCCCGTTCAAATTACTAAGGGCATTGACAAGAAAATAAAGGCCCTTGTTTCGGAACTCAAAATTTTGTCAAAGGAGGTAAACGCTTGCCTTTTGAGTAGGTTGGTTTTCCTTTTTGCTGATGGTTTGGTGTATCTAATTGAATTAGTTGCCTAAGGTATTTTTGGTTGAAAACTCCTTTTCATTTTTCATACAGTATTGGCCTTGTGGAATACATTTGATTGTGTGGTCTTGTTAGATCTACAACATTTGTAGTTGTTTAGTCTTATGGCCAAGGTGCACTTTTATTATGGAAATAGTTGATGCAATATTGTCATTTAATCCTTACTGCAGGGTAGCATGTTGAGAAGTTTCTCGTGAAACATTTGGTATTCAAAATGACACTTGATCCTATACAGCATCATGCACTTGACTTCAAAATTCATATTCAAAGTGTGCCAGACAATTCTTGCAAAATTTCAAATATTTATGTTGTTTTAAACCAATATATTTTTCATGTATTGGATGCTGAAAATGAGAAAAAGACTTTGGTATGAAACCAACTAGTGAATAATTTCCAACAAAACAGCCACTTCCAAGACATGATTTAGAAGTAGAACATATGTACTTATGAAGCATAGAAAGATATCCTTGATGCATTGTCAATGTTTGGCTAGGGTTATTTTTGGAGAAAATAACTCCTTATTCCTAGAATAGTGATCTTCAATACAAGTAAATTCCAGAGAAGAAAATAACGAACCCTTTAGCCGTGGGTATTTCATCACGAATTGATCATTTTACCATGTACCTTCTTCTAGAGGAATATTCTTCCACTTTATTAGGTACTTCATAATGGTTATATGTCAAAGAGATACATAATGTTTATCTATAACTTTTTGTGGTTCAAGAATCAACTTTCATTCTTCATCTAATTTTGGAAGTTCTATTTACATTGGCATATTTTTTCCCAAAACCTTTTTAGGCAAGATACATGAAAAACCTTATGAATGCAAGAAGAAGGAAAATATAACTTCTATACCACTTGTGCAATCCTATGAATAATTATTTAGGGCCATAACATTTTTGAGCTAATTCTTTATTCTTCTTTTTCTTGAATGAAGATTGCTTATAATGCTATAATCTAAAAAACACCCAATTACCCTCCTCAAATTATCTTTCACTTCAATGTTGTTCCCCTTGTTGTTTTATCATGTTTCATGTCATTTGAAGGTTTTCCATAATAATTTTCAAATTTTCTTTAGTATTTTCCATATGTGACTCTGTTTCCTATACTTTGGGCTTATCTTGCAAAAAGTATGAGATACTAGGAGTTGGATATCCATAAAGGGCCTTAAATGGGGAAATTTTAGTAGATGTGTGATAGGTAGTATCATATTACCATTCTTCCTTGACGAACCCACGTCATCCATTAATATTTCTTTTCCAAAGAGTAACATTGTAGATAACCTTAAAAACATTTGTTAACTATTTTTGTTAGACCATTTGATTGTGTTTGATATGTAGAACTCATGGCAGCTAGTGTTTCTCCACTCATATTAAATAATTATTTCCAAAATTTTCTTGTTACTATTACTTTAGGAAAACCATCAAGACTATGAATTTCTTTCACCGACACTTCTGCCACTTGGCTTGTTGTTTATGTACTTTGAGCTCTACAAAAAAAATCTACAAAATTTGTCTATATAAATGACCACAAAAATGTAATACTTACCTTTATATTTCAGTAACCCCGTAATAAAGTCTATTGATATATCTTCTAGTCTTTGAATATGTATGTGGAATGGTTGAAGTAACCCTAGAGATTTTACTATCTCTCTTTTATTTATTATGCAAACCTAACCTTCTCTTACAAAATTTTGAATATCTTTCTTCATTCCTTCCAAAAATATATTTTTTGATCCTTTGAGATGTTTTAAGGAACCCTACGTCACACCATCAGAGAGACATGGGACTCCCTTAATATTTGTTTATTCAAATATGCTTGCGTGCATAAAAATAATCTACATTTGCACCAAAGTATATCTCTCTTTCACTCCCAATGCTCCATAGAGTTCATCCCATCCTTTATAAATTTTAGTTTTTGTTTAGTACTATTGTCATTTTTCCATTATGGTAAGCTTCTTCTAGCCACCTAGGAATAGAAAATGTAATTGGATATAAATTTGAGGCCTCTTCTATTTTAGAAAGAGCATCATGTACTAAATTTTTCTTACCCTTTTTGCAGATTATCTCAAAATTAAAACTTTGCATTTTTTCTCCTCATTTTTGTTAATCTTCCAATGAAATCCATAGCTTCAAAAAATAATTTATGCTATCATGATATATCTTGACTTTAAAGTACCTCCCAATGATATACTATCCCCATTTTTTATTGCATGTAATATTGCTTCCATTTATTTTTCATACGTAGATTTCACCAAATATTTTCTTTGAATTCCTTGCTTTTAAAAGCCAATGATATCCTTTATTGTGTTAATGTTACGTAAATTCCTTGTCTTAGTGCCTCACACTCTACTATGAATGTTTTACCAAAAGTAGGTGCAACCGATGTTGGTGTAGAAGACATGGCATCCATTAAAAGAGAGAATGCCAAAGTAGCCTCATCATTCCATATAAATGATATTTTCTTCAAGAGATATGTGAGTGGACTTGAAATGCATGCATAATTCTTAATAAATGATCAATAATATCATGTAAGTCTAAAAAATCTTCTAAGAACCTTGATTTTCTTAGGAATAGGTCATTTTGTAATAGCTTGCATCTTTTTAGGCTCCAACTTCACTCCTTCCTTTAAAACAATATGAACCAAATACTCAAATTCTTATTTCCCAAAAGCACATTTGGATATTTTTACATAAAAATGATTATTCTCAATAATTTATATAACTTTTCCACATGTTTACTAGTGTGGTATTCCCATGATTTATTATAAATATGTGTATTATCAAATAAAACCAACACAAATTTTATAAGATGGGATCAAACAAAATTGTTCTTAAGTCGAGCCCGCCAGACTTCAAAGGGCGATAAACCCTAATTCAAACCAAATTCGCGTTCCAAAATAGCCTGCCGACGTCAGCCAATTTTGTGATGTGAAAACCAAATGAATTATGCCCTAATATTTTTCAGGTTCGAAGTTGGGCTGGCGTACGGAGGGAGAGTTGTGACGCGAATTTCTTATCAAATTCGCCCTAATATTTTTCAGGTCCGGATTTCCACTGCGCGAGCAGCGCAAACAAAGATCCGCTCCAATCAATTTCTGCCACGTGTCCTCAATCAAAACTTGCCTTGCTCCCGGCTGTGGGTGCATTCGATGGTGTTTAAGGCGATGGGACATGGATGTGGCGATTTCATATCAATCGCACTAAGTTTTAACGCTATTCAATTAGCCGATATTTAAGTTCCAAGGTTTTCACATTAAATCGCATTAAGTTTTAACACTGTTCAAGATCGGACCTCCACTCCTGTTAGAGATTCCGCATGCTCCAATATGATCCGGCCTTTAGCTCTCATTAATGATCAGATATTAATTATGACGGACGTCCTTTGATTGCATTGCAGTCGGGTCGATAAAATGGAATTTCGCTATGGTTTTTCAGACGATCTGGTTGCTGGGTTACACTTCCTGCTCACTGTGACGACAAGGAGAAGTGGCCAGCTGAACTGTTGCTTAGACCTTGCTGCATATCTGCATTTCTTTCGGTCTGGTTTGTGTCTGTATTCCTCTGTTTCTTGGAATTCTGCTTCTCAGTCTCCTCTTGTGCCCACTGCTGATATGCCTCGCCTGCGTCAAAGGATGCGTTGTCGCAGGGGGAGCACTAGAGGTCAACCCCTGCGCGCTCCCTCCAGCCCCTCAACCGAGTCGTCTTCCGGCCAGTCCAGTGATTATTACGCAAGTCGCTATCCAAATACTAGGAGTGGGCAGGGTCGGGTTGTAGGATCTGGCCACCGTATGGATTCCCCTGCTCCTCGTTTCCCCACCGCTAGTTCACCTTCTCCCACGACGCGCACTGCGCAATTTTCCTTTAATTTCTCTCTCAACCGCCCACGAATCACAGCTTCAGTCATTGTGGTTTTCCGTGAGGAGGCCCAAACGGAGGAAGAATGCACCCGTCTGCCGGTCTAAGCTCGGAAAAAGCCGGCCAGCATTCGGGCCTTCAGGAGGGGAGCCGTGGCATGAATGTGGAGGTAGCACCTAGCGATCCTGGACCTTCCGAAGGATGGTGCCGAATCGTGGAGGAACCACCGGAGGAGTAGTTTGGTTAATTTGGTTTTCTTGCTTCGCAGGCCCACTTAATTGGGCATGTTTTAGATTATATTACTGTGCTGGACCTCTGTAATATTTTTGAATTCTGTAAACGTTCAAGACTGGTTTCCCCGTATGAGGGCAGTCTTCTTAATTTTTTTATTTTTTGATGACAAATTTTCCATGAGTCTGGGCAATGTTTTTGACTTCGGTGTAATTTTATTCCCATTGTTAATAGATTAACTTTACTTAGAAAAAAAAATGTTGCCCTGTTTCTATTTTTATCCTGTTTTTTGAAATATAGAGCCATGTTTATATGATTTTTTATAGTCGAAGCGCTGCAGGGTGGTTTATTATATTAATATTTCACGGTCGAATTATGTTCATAACAATTGGAAAAAAAAAATGTTGCCCTGTTTCTATTTCAAACCTGTTTTTTGAAATACAGAGCCATGTTTATATGGTCTACGTATTATACTCTTTCTCTGTATATCTACAGGAACCTTTTTGCTATGAACAGGGTGGATGTTGTAGCGGGCTACTAATGGAAACAAGCAAGCCTGAACCTTACATCTCAGATACAACAGATGGTTACCAATTTTGGAATCAAGCGAGCCTGGGTTTATGCAGATGGTTTTTATTTCCGGGAACAAGTGAGCCAGAACATACAATTGACCCTGGGTTTATACATATTTTTGCTCTATCATGGATGCTTTTTGTGTGAGGTGTATATCAACAGTACATGTCTCTGCACATTTCTTGTATC
This sequence comes from Pinus albicaulis, assembly GCA_034641835.2. Lineage (NCBI taxonomy): Eukaryota > Viridiplantae > Streptophyta > Pinopsida > Pinales > Pinaceae > Pinus > Pinus albicaulis. Next base: position 1,519,751,548 of record CM076575.1, on the reverse strand, counting down.
CGCTTTATGATACTATTTTATGTGTTGACAGGTTATCACTCTGCCTTCAAAACTAGCGATGCTGGTTTATTGATATGGTCTGATGGTATTTTTATATTTTGGACATATCACACTCCTCACATGATTATCGTTTTTCTCTGTTCAAAGATTTTGGGTACTTTAATTTGTATTTGGAAAAATGGACGTTGGTACTCTATCTGTTGCTTTACTATTCTACATACCGCTATTTCACTTTCTTATAGATGCCTCGGGCATATTTGGATGCTTTCTCAGATTTGTCGATAATCTCCATGTGGACCGTTACTAGGTTTTATATCATGTCCCTGTATGTGACATGGGGTATTTTTATATCATTGTCCGTGACTTCCACTCTTCGGATGGATATTTGGTGCCACCTTCGATGTGAAAATGCATCAACTTCATGGACCGTTTTACTTCATATAATATATTCAAAACAACGTGCTTTCCTTGTGAAAAAAATGATTGTTTATAGTCGGCGTTACAGGTGGTTTATTATATTAATATTTCACGGTCATTGGAACGCCCACAATTCATAACAAATATTGGAGATTTACTATCCTGTTTTAAAGTTTCATTTTTAATTTTTTTTTAAATTGAACCCGTCGTCGGTATACCGACGCCTTGTAAGCGTCGAAATTGCGACAGCTTAAAAACGTCGAAAGAGCGACAGTATAAAAATGTCAGACGAGCGATGTTCAAAATACTTTTATGCTGGCGATCCTTAGGCGCATGGAAAACCATGTTTTGCCCGTCCTCGAACTGTCGCTCTTGCGACGACTATGTGTCGAAATAGCGACGAATTGGCCGTCGGAAATTCCGCCAAATTTTCTAGTGCGACATCAATTTTTTTTAATTTATTAAAATTCAACCCATCCCAACAAACTCTCTAACACACCACAATCATTGATAAATATTCAAATGAAGCATCTGTTAAGAATATTCCCTTGAGAATAAATCTAGGACATAAAAATAAAAAATAAAAAATAGTCAACATACTCTCATCCACTTGAAGTTGAAATAGGAAGTGTTAGGAAGCCCATTTTGATGTGGCGACAAAAGTCTCCTCATAATCGACCCCTTCTACTTGTGAAAAACATTTTTCCACAAGCCTATATTTATGCTTGATCTGGATTGGATCATTATACTTTTTTCCATCCATCTCGATGCATTCAGAGTGGAAAAAGTTGAGGAATCAACTCATCGGGTCGTTTTTACCGGCAGGACTCAGTTTGATGAAATAAGGTCTAAAACCTTCTGGGAGAATTTTGACGCATCAAACGACATTTTTTGGGGGTAAAAATTTGCCACTATAGTGTGGCATATTTTCATACTATTCTACACACAAAGATATTTCCAATGGTGCAAGAAGCCAACCAATCGGAGTCAGTATGCAAAATTTATGCCACTCATAAGTTGACATTCTTGTTGTCACACCTATAGTTCAGGAGGATGTCGCGCCAACCCCCAGTATTCATGGAAAAGGGTCTAGCCACATGTTTTTTATGTAAAAGACTCTAAAAGGGTCTATATTGTAACTCTAGTTAAGATTTGATGCATTCAAACTTAACCACTAGTAGGCTATCAAGTTTTTTTATAAACAAGACACTAGGAGAAAGAGGCATTCCATTATTTTGAGAGCATTTTGTGCCATAGTTGAGAAAATATAGTTAGGAGAGATAGGAGGTAGAGAACACAAAGAGTATTTGTGCACTGTATCATCCCACAGACCACATGCATTACTTCTTTGTACTTGTAGCCATATTTTCATACAAAGAAAGAGAGTGAAGCAACCTCACGTTCTAGCTGGGTTTTCTCCTGAAAGAGTTTCCCAGAGCATATTTTGTGTCTTGTGTGTGTGTGTGAGCTTATTTTTCATTCTTTATTTTTCTACATAGTTTCCATTCGCATACATGCACTAATTACAATTAAATCTACAGATCTTAAAGTTTAATAAAACTGTAATAGTGTAGAAATTTAGAATTTTAATATGTTATTATTAGATTTGTTGTGACAAACTTTCCAGTGGAATATCCATGGAATTTTATGGATCATGTGGTATCAGAGCAGGTTTATTTTGGTATTTTGTGGAGATTGCAAGGATCTAGATCGTCAGGGCCAAAAATCGTAAAACCATAATCATGGCTGACGAATTTGTAAACAAACCTCGTGATCCGACAGAGGTGAGGTTTACATGGTTGGAACATCAAGTCGCAAATATCAACCATAATTTAAACCTCCTCATGAAGTCGCTGAATAGAAAGTTAGGGATATTTGGAGAAGACGGAGGTTCAAATGTAGAGGACAACTTAAAACGGGGATCAGAATATCGGGGAAAAACGGAAAACCAGTCGAAGAAAGAATCTAGAAAAGATCAACCTGGAGAAGAAAACTAGTTAAGCACTAGTTCTTGCATTACCAAACTTGCAGTGACTCTTTGAAGTGGAGACAAATGCGAGTGGGTATGCTATGAGAGTTATCTTGATGTAGGTAGGAAGGCATGTATGCTACCATTCTGAAGTATTTCATGGGGAAGTTCTTCACTACCCTACCTATGACAAGGATCTCTATGCCATGATGCAAGTTGTGAAAAAGTGGAAGCATTGTATGATAGGAAAGGAGAAAATAATCCACATAGATCACTAGTCATTATAGTAATTTCAGGCCCACAGTAAGCTACAATAGACTAGGAATTACAAGTGGATGGGGTTTTTACAAGAATTTCGTTTGGTTATCAAGTATAAAAAGGGAAGCACAAAGAAGTTGGTTGACATGCTTTCAAGGTCATCGACATCAAAGATCACAACTTTGGGGACTCTTGTGCACATGGAACCATTCACCCATGGTGCATACAAAGAGGCATATTCAGAAGATAACAACTTCAAGGAGGTGTATCAATAGTTGCAAAGTCAAACTCATGTGCACAATGGCGATAACACAATTGACTACCATGTGTAGGATGTGTTAGTCTATAGGTTGGATAAGTTATGTGTTCCTAAAGGTGAGATATTGCATTTGATCATAGAGGTCGATAATTTATGTAGTCCCACCCAATTTTTTTTTTTAAATAACACAAACAAACCATCACTTAAAGTAACAAATTGATCCTTTAACATTTTTTTATAATAATTTTATTTGTAGGTATGAATTTTTTTACAGTAATTTTATTTGTAAGTTTGATGGTATGATAAGAGGATTAATGGTGAAATCAACTATGAAAAATTTAACAAAAAATAAAAAATATTTAGAGATCCTCATATATTTATCATGATAATATTTCATAATTAAACAAGTTTGAAAATATTTAGAAAAACATAAAATTCCAATGGAAAAACATAACAAGTTAGTCTTTCATAAAATAGGAAGATATGCATTTCTCTGTGGGGTTGGGGTGGGAAGACACTATTCACCCCAACCAAACGCAGAGCCTCACCTTCATTTGTCTCCCTCGAATCAAAATTTAACACGTGGAACAATTTAACCCTGACATGTGGTTGATTATTTCCAAATCCCACACAATCTCCTCCTGATTTATGTCCTCGTCTTCATCCATATCATGTACACCTTGCATTCAATATTCATCTCGTGTCTTTCATTTGATCCATAAACGAGGAAACCACGACAATATGTTGGAGGATACAATTGGGGAGCAAGCTATGGTTGAGATGTGGTGTGAGGTGGAGTCACAACAATTCAACCCCCCTCTTTATGCGATTGTGCAGTAACTTGCCATCATTTCCATGATAATGGGAGGGAGCAGTGGTTGAAATTAATGTGGAAAAGCTGAGCAAAGTGTTGGACGTCTATGAAGAGGTTTGTCGAAGAGCGAGTATTTACCCAGAGCTTTATTTAGTTTAGCAGATCTCCACCATTTGAATTTTCTTCAATGTTGGTGCATTTCATTAGGAAGGCCCACCTCATTACCTCGAAAAGAACATCTAAATTCCTAGTATTAGTGCATCTCTTGCGCCCCCCCTCCCCCCCTCTTTAGGAAAGTTTCCTAAAACATGAAATTTCCCTTTGAATTTTGTAGAAATTTGCTGAATAATGAAGATTTATCCACTGAGATTATCCTGGTCATACACTAGTTCGAATTCATGCATAACACATAACCTCTTCTACAATCGATCATCAATATGCGGAAATAGAAACAGTCGCATGCACACATAAACACAATATGTAATGGGGAAAGCTTATAGCTGAAAACCCCCAGCTATTTTGTATATTATAATAGAAGAGAACATGTAACAATCTCAGTACAATACTCCTCACAAGTACTCAGTACTGTCTCTAAAAGTTACACACAAATTAGCTCAGTTTTGAACAAGTCACATGTTCAAAACTCATCCACTAATTGCCTGCCTCTACTACGCAATCCAAGTTGGTTCAATGAGAGATCCAAGTTCAAATCTCCTTGGCTTCAACTGCGCAATCCTCATGGGCAATCTCCTCCAATTCTTGTGCAAATCTCATGCACAACTCATGCCGCAACTAATAGAAAACTCACCCTTTCATCTAACTCTTCCACTGGTCTTCACTGAACTGTCCATGCACTGTAGTAAACTGATGTTTTCTTGAGTTGAATAATGAGTTAATAATTAGTGAATTAAATAATATTTAATTAACTCAACTCATCACTAGTGTATTAGCTAGTTAAACTAAATACAACTAGTTCAACTAAGTTAAACCGAACACAACTCCACCAACTGTTTCATCAACTCCACCAAACTCCGCCCCTTGAGTTCTAACTGAAGTCAACCATGCATGAGCTCACCAAACCCCTAGGAATAGCGTAATTCCTTCTGTCAGGTGCATGGGCCACATCCGTAGCTCCAACTGAAGTGCTGTAAGAGAATAAACTGAAGTTTAGAGTCCAAATATTATTAAGGGCTAGTAATATTTGACTGACCTATTTTTAGACAGGCAGTCTAAAAATAGACTTCGACCTGTATGTCTAAAAATAGAGGTCCAACTATTTTTACCAACTCGACCAATCATCCAAGAATAGCATACTGCAACTCCTAGACCATGCTCCATATGTCTAAAAATAGACATAGTCTAAAAATAGACTTTGCGCCAAAAATAGCCTGCGGGCCCACTTAGTGAAGGCGACTTTATTTCACTAAGCTCCATCATCTTGTTGCATTTTCAACACTCCCTCTCAAAAAGATATGGATTATCTGCAACCCCTATCCTGCCTCTATGGAATTCGAACTTGCTCCTGGTGAGCGCCTTCGTCAAGATGTCAGCATCCTGATCCTCCGTGGGAATATATGAAAGTAACATGATTCTCCGATGCACACAATCTCTGATATGATGGTACCTGATGTCGATGTGTTTGGATCTATCATGAAATACTAGATTAGCCGAGAGTTTAATGCAACTCTGGTTATCACAATAAATCACAGTAGGCTCCAAGTGTGACCCGAACAATCCGACGAGGATCTTCCTCATCCAAATAGCCTCGCATGCATCCAAGCTTGCTGCCATGTACTCGGCCTCTGCTGAACTGAGTGCCACGGATCTCTGCTTCCCGCTAAAATTCAGAACCGCGTTTCGACTCCGATACCGAAAACTCTCCGCATGTGCACTTTCACCATGGTTTCGCCGACCAGATTGAGTTTACTCGCTTCGCTCCATCCATTAGTTCGTAATTAGTAGTCCATCACCGATGTGCCACCGAGATAACGCAATACAATCATGCTTGCTCATTTTCCAAAAGAGTATTTCTTCTGGTAGGCTTAACCATAGCTTGCGAAAGCTGGTTAACAGCATAGCATATATCGGGTCGTGTATTGACCAGATACATAAGCGACCCCACCAACTGTCGATAGATAGTTTCATCCACTAACTCCGCTGAAGTAGCATCCTCCTTCCTCCAACCACCAGGAAGAGGAGTGTCAACAGGCTTGCAGCCATGCATGTTGAACCTCTCCAGTATCTCCCGGGCATACTTACCCTGAGAAACAAACAGTCCTCCACTGCGCTGCCAAATCTCCAATCCCAGGAAATAATGAAGGAGGCCCAATTCCTTCATCTCAAACTCTTGTGCAAGATCCTCCTTGCATGAAAGTATCAACAGCTCATCACCCGTCAAAATCAGATCATTTACATACAGTACAATGATCAGCAGCTTCCCCTCCACCACAATCTGGTACAGGTTAGGATCAGCCTCACTCTTGGAGAATCCAAGCCCGGTGAAATAACTGTCTATCTGTGTGTACCAAGCACGAGGTGCTTGCTTCAGCCCGTACAATGCTCTCTTGAGTCGGAAAACATGCGACTCACTACTGAAGATCTCGAAACCTTCAGGCTGCTCTATGTACACCTCCTCCTCAATGACTCTGTTGAGGAACGCAGTCTTCACATCCATCTGATGGATGTGCCATCCCATCTGCGCTGAGAGAGCTAGGATCGTCCGTATGGAAGAGTACCTTGCGACAGGTGCAAAAGTCACCTCATAATCGATCCCCTCGATATGTGAGAAGCCACGGGCGACAAATCTCGCCTTGTGCTTCTCCACACTCCCATCAGCCGCCTGCTTCACTTTGTAGATCCATCGCGAACCCACCACTGATTTCCCTTCCGGTCTTGGGAAAATATCCCATGCACTGTTTCTGACGATCGAATCATATTCTTCGATCATGGCATCTACCCATGCGGGTTCCTCCACAGCTTCCTCAAAAGAGGATGGCTCCATCACGACACATTGACTCATAAGAGCCATGTATCCAGTGTACCGATCCGGTGACTGTCTCTGTCTGCGCTGTGCTGTAGGTCGTCCTACAACCTTCTCTGCATCTTGAGCCAGTCGCTCAGCTTCTGTAGTGCACTTGCGCCCTCTAATGGTTGGCGCTGCATGAGTGGTTTCTTCCACTCCATGAACTTCCTCTTGTGGCTAATCCAAATCCGAAAGCTCCTCCTTAGGAACTAATAGCTCCTCATCTGCATGCAAGTGTGGCTTCCTCTCAAGAGAACACTGCATGGCTTTCTCCTCCTGAAATTTGATATCCCGTCGCACAACATTCTTGCGACTGTCTGGTAAATACACCCGATAGTTGTGAGGTGTATCAGTGTACCCCACAAATATTCCAACCTCTGCGGTCGGATCCAGCTTCTTTCTGGCATCCTTCGTCATATGCATGTAGACAGGTGAGCCAAAAATTCTCAGATGAGAAATATCAGGCCTCTTGCCGGTGTCGCTCTCCGGTGTACTCATGCTAAGTATCCTATGAGGACAATGGTTTTGCACATATACTGCAGTATTGCATGCCTCAGCCCAAAAGTGTATGGGAAGGCCCTGATCATGCAACATCGCCCGTGCAGCACCCACGATCGCTCTGTTCTTTCGCTCAACAACCCCATTCTGCTGTGGGTTATGAGGTGCTATGAGCTCTCTTCGAATTCCTTCTGCGCTGCAAAATTCCTTGAATTCGCTAGAGATTAATTCACCACCATTGTCGCTCCTAAGAGCCTTCACCTGCTTCCCCGATTATTTCTCAACCGCCGACCCGCCGTAACTTTAACATGTCTCGCCTCTTCTTTCCACAAGAAGATCCCAAGACTTCCGAGAGAAATCATCAACAAGATCATATAGTACCAGCTTGTCGTCGGCTGGCCAGAGAAAGGACCACACACGTCCGTGTGAACTCTCAAGGATCGTCATGGCGCGACTATCCTTCGTGAAAGGTGGCTTCTACATATTTTCCCAAGGTACACCCCAATCGATCCGACCGCGCAAGAGTTGCCCTTAGGAAGCCCGTAGAAATCTCCCAGTGCGCCGCGCATCTTCAAAGCGTCGCGTAAGAGGATTTTTAACACACCCCCGTGGGGCCAAGCCCGCCCTCATCATCCCGGCTCACCACTTCTCCCGCGTTTGCATGGCCTGCTGCTACCCATCTACGATAAACTGATAAAGGTTCTTAGTTCGAACCCCTATCCTCCGGGTCTCTCCAATAGTCTTACTGCGCAAGAAGGCTTTTCCTTCGCCGAAGACCACATCATACCCCTTATCCTCCAACATTGCCACAGAAATCAGGTTCTTCTTCAATCCAGGTACATGCATGACATCCTTCAAGACAAAGGGTTTACCAGACTCCCTCTGAAAGGATATGGTACCGATACCAGTCGCACTGTATCTACCATCATCGCCCATCTTGATGTGCACACCAAAATCTTTGTCCTCCAGATCTGAAAACAGATCTCGATCTCTGGTCATGTGAAATGACGCACCACTGTCCAAGAACCATACTGATCCTGCCACACTTGAAACCAAGCATGCAATCAGTGAAAAATCCATTTCGAATTGAGAAGCCAATGCCTCTCCTGCTGCAGATCTAGCAGCCTTCTTATTTTTCTTCTTCTGCGGACAATTTGTGGCATAGTGTCCGTGCTGGTGACAGTGAAAACACTTCACCTTGGACATGTCTTTCTTGCCTTCGCACCAGACTGAGAAGCCTTCTTGCTCTTCCCCTTCTTTGCTTTGGCAGCCAAAGTGCAATTATCTTCATCAGATACCTTTGATGAAGATCTGTCCCTGGTAGTCCTCCTTATCTCCTCTTGCATGAGATCCGCCCAAAGTCGCTCCCATCCCGGCAACTTCTCCCGACCATTGACAGAGTCCTGATAGGAATGCCAAGCCTTCGGAAGACCAAGGAGAGCCAGGTCCACCAAGTCCTCTTCATCGAAAGTCACCCCCACACTTCCCAGCTCATCTCTGCATTGAGTGAACTTCGTGAGGTATTTGGCGATACTGTCGCCTTTCTCCATCTTAATGTTTCTGAGTTTATCCTTGAGCGCTAGCTTCCTTTGGTCGCTCTTGCTCTGGAATAGATCTGTCAACGCTTTCCACATCAAATATGGAGAAACTTTTCCATGCAGGCTGGATACAATGTGATCCTTCACGCCCTCCAACAGAATCCTTCGACATTTCGCCATCTTCTTTTGCCAAGCCTCAACTTCAGCAGGATTAGTAGGCTTTTGGACATCCATATCTACGAACTCCTTCAGCCCATTATCTTCTAATACTTCCTCCATCCAATCTTTCCATGCAACATAATTCGAACTACCTTCAAGAGCATATTCGAGTCGCAAACTGTTGAAAGACATTTCAACTCCGGCACCAAGAAAACAAACTGCTGCAAAATTGGAATTCCAAACTCAAAAACTCAACTGCTTCTGGATCTGTGAGAACAAATTATTTCTAGCACAGAGATCGACTGTAAGGGCATTTACTGGATATATCGCCTTTCAGAGAAAGGATGGATCCAGAGGCTACCTGGCCCGTTACAGACTCTGTCTACCGAAATAAAATTGTAATCACTGTAATAGATCCCGATGATCAATTCGCTCTGATACCATGTAGAAATTTTCTGAATAATGAAGATTTATCCACTGAGATTATCCTGATCATACACTAATTCGAATTCATGCATAACACATAACCTCTTCTACAATCTATCATCAATATGCGGAAATAGAAACAATCGCATGCGCAAATAAACACAATATGTAATGGGAAAAGCTTATAGCTGAAAACCCCCAGCTATTTTGTATATTATAATAGAAGAGAACATGTAACAATCTCAGTACAATACTCCTCACAAGTACTCAGTATTGTCTCCAAAAGTTACACACAAACTAGCTCAGTTTTGAACAAGTCACAGGTTCAAAACTCATCCACTAATTTCCTGCCTCTACTGCGCAATCCAAGTTGGTTCAATGAGAGATCCAAGTTCGAATCTCCTTGGCTTCAACTGCGCAATCCTCATGGGCAATCTTCTCCAATGCTTGTGCAAATCTCATGCACAACTCATGTCGCAACTAATAGCAAACTCACCCTTTCATCTAACTCTTCCACTGGTCTTCACTGAACTGTCCATGCACTGTAGTAAACTGATGTGTTCTTGAGTTGAATAATGAGTTAATAATTATTGAATTAAATAATATTTAATTCACTCAACTCATCACTAGTGTATTAGCTAGTTAAACTAAACACAACTAGTTCAACTAAGTTAAACCGAACACAACTCCACCAACTGTCTCATCAACTCCACCAAACTCCGCCACTTGAGTTCTAACTGAAGTCAACCATGCATGAGCTCACCAAACCCCTAGCAATAGCGTAATTCCTTCTGTCAGGTGCATGGGCCACATCCGTAGCTCCAACTGAAGTGTTGTAAGAGAATAAACTGAATTTTATAGTCCAAATATTATTAAGGGCTAATAATATTTGACTGACCTATTTTTAGACAGGCAGTCTAAAAATAGACTTCGACCTGTATGTCTAAAAATAGAGGTCCATCTATTTTTACCAACTCGAACAATCATCCAAGAATAGCATACTGCAACTCCTAGACCATGCTCCATATGTCTAAAAATAGACATAGTCTAAAAATAGACTTTGCGCCAAAAATAGCCTGCGGGCCCACTTAGTGAAGGCGACTTTATTTCACTAAGCTCCATCATCTTGTTGCATTTTCAACAAATTTGTACCCCAATCTTGACCAAATAAATTTCTTTCACGTGGCGTTATTTTAAGAAAAAATTTGATTTCTTTACCCAAATATAATTTATAATCAACATGAAGAAACGTGTTTGTCTGAGACTTTTTCTAAAAATAGTAACTCGTTGGATGTTGCCTCGTGCATCTTTCTTCACAAATTCATTTTCCTTCCAGATTTGATAACAATAAATATTATCGTTTAGGGTTGATTACAATATCATACCATATTAATGTTGTAATTACATCAATAGGAATTTCTCTGCGAGGTTGGGGTATGCATGGTTGGGGTGGGCAGGTGCTACTCACCCCAACCAAGTTCAGAACTTCATTTTATTTGCCTCACTTGAATTAAAATCAAGCACGTGGAACAGTTGAACCGTGCCATGTGGTTGATAAATTCCAAATATCATTCAATCACTTCTTGATCTCAATCCTCCTCTCCATCCAAATCATGCACATCTCACATTGTATTTCATTGTCCATATATTTCACTTGAGTATTGTCTTCCATATTCCCTACTCCTATTGACGTTCCTTTGCACCTCTTGGTAGAATTTCTAGTTTTAAACTAGATAATAAATGTATGAAACTCTTTTGTCTCTGAAACAATGAGATTACCTTCATGTATGGATTTGATTTCTAAAATCTACAAAAATAAATATGTACAAAAATGAACATACTCTACTTGCGAAGAAACAAAACCAACTATAAATATCAAACGAGCAAACATATCAAATCCTATAATTTGACGGTTCTGTTTCATATACCTAAACTAACTAGTGTGGTTCCTAGTAATTCAATCAAATATCATATAGTTTCTCACTATCAAACCATATTACCTATAGTCTAGATTACTAGATTGACTTTGTGAAGGAACATGTGTATATATGAAGCGGTTAGAAGCATTTGAACCTATAGCGCTTTTGTCCTTGTACCTTTGGTCGTGGATACTTGGAAAGTGTGTTAGTTTCATTTTTGCTCCTTTTTTGGTTGATATTAGGAAACCATGCTAATTAATGGAATCGTGTTGGTTTCATTTTTCCTCCTTTGGTGGTTGATATTATGAAACTCTGCTAATTAATGGAATTTGAGTTTAAAATAAGTTTAGGAAATAATTCGATAATTATGTGTATATTTTTAAGTGTATAGGTATGATATTAATTTATAATTATTATATTTTATAATAAAATTTTCAAAGATATATATATTTGTTACCCTTTTTTTTGAGAAAAAATATGTACTTAATTATTAGGTCCATTTAAGTTGTATATTTTTATATATTTAATTTATTTATAATATTTAAAATCTGACATATTTTTTTTAACCAGAATACATAATTTTTATATTAAAAATATGTGCTTGTAAACATGGTCATACATCAAAGAGTACAAAATTGGTAGCTACATCGACTAAGAAATATAGAGAAGCAATGCCTATATCTGTACATAAACCAAAATTTTCTAACAACATCAGTTGAAAAACTAATTTTCCTAGTTACATAGATCCTTCAGAAAACGTTTAGAATCTTAGCACACTTGTAATGCATAGCCACTATTTTTGAAAGAGAGTGTATTCCTCTTTGCCCAAATTAGTGTTCTCTAAAGGAGACACATATACATTTAAGTTTGGAAGTGCAACGATGGTGAAATTTACTGAATCTCCCTTAGAATATTGGCCTAGATGAAGCTAGCTAATAGAGAATTGGAGATCTTGATCAAGGGAAACAAGTTTGTCTTTCATACTTTGCAATTTAACTCTATGCTCCACAACAAGTTCCATAGCCATAGTTAAAGTGGACATTATCTATCTATGATGGATTTGCAGATGAAATAGCTCATGTTGCAATTGATCAATGTCATTAGCCCACTTTAGATGGAGGACCTCCCCTGAATCCTTCTAAGCCATATTCCAATGTCTGAGAAAACAAAGAGGGGAAGGAAACCCAAAAATAATCTTGGATATTGCTTCTCAGAGTAGGCTTGAGAGTGAGTGCCCAACTTCTATGTCCTTTAAATCCAACTATCAACATCAACATGATCATAATAAATTGTCAAGTCTTTGCATAACCATAAAGTGAAAATCCAATACCTGGATATTAAATGAAAACTCGATAAGACCAAACACTACATATACAAATGAATCCAATCAAAGAGAAAACCCCAACCATAGGAGATATCCTTCGTTGAGAGGGGAAATGAGACCCAACTTAAAATTTAGTGAGTGTAGCTCCTATGGCAAAGACGTATAGCCAGAGATGAGTGACCTAGAAACTAGGGATGAACAATTCAAAATCAAAACACCATAACTAGGGAACGGAGAGAAGATGGAGGAACCCCTCGGGCTTTGTTGCCCAAACAACCAAGAAGACTAGTCTTGTGGCCTCAACACAAAAATTTCTATCATCCAACCAAGGGAATGGAAATTTATATTGATTTGTGTGCCACCAAGAACAAGACTAAAGTCATTAATCAATGTAATCATGGCAAGGAAGGAGTGACATAAAATGATCAAACTTATACATTCCCATGAGGGGAATTTCGGATGCAACTTCCCATTTTCTCCCTTGCTCTTCTGAATTACTCTCATTCCCACCATCTCTTTTTATAATTTAACATCACTTCGAGTGCCCGAAGGTTGGCTTCCCACAGCCCCAAATCAACTAGTACATGCCAAAGGCCAGCTAAGATCCTCTTGCTCAGGTCACGCAATGGAACCTTGTGCTCCCATGTAGAAATTATATAACATACGTATTATATATCCAAATTCTCTTGATCTAACAATATTTATCTTCTTGCTAAATATAGAATTCTTCCACTGTTAATCTTTTGTGGAAATTATAAAATCAATTGCAAACACATGTGAATAAATTCAATCGCACATAACACAGTTGTTTAACGGGAAAGCCTGAAGCTAAAAACCCCAACTATCATATATTATGTATCATGGAGATCATGTAACAATCTCATACAAAGCTTAGTACATCAAGCTCTCAGTACAATCAATCGTCACACACTAACAAGAAGAAATCTCGCAACCATGGCCCGATTTCTTGCCACCCCATAACCTCGCTCCACCGCGCAATCCTCGCTGAAGAATACCCCTGATGAATTCGAATTACCCCCTCCTTGAGATCGCGCAACTCTACTGCAAATCCAATGTGTGTGTGATGCAACTCACGTACTATAGCTGCAACGTATAGTCCATCTCACCCTTTCACCTACCTCTCCATTGGGTCTCCACTGGAACTGACATGCACTGTAGTTAGCTATTGTATTTGTTCAATTGATTAATGAGTCATTATTTGTGAATTAATTAAATAATCAATTCAGTCCACTCTCACTAGTGTATCATTCAGTTAGACTAGATACAACTAGCTCAACTGAGTTTAACTCCAATAACTGAGTTAAACTGAATAACAACTCCATGAACTACTCTTCCAACTGTCATAACTTTTCCACTTCAGTTCTAACTGAGTCCTCCAAGCATGAACCACCAGTAAACCCTAGGAATTGCGTAATTCCTTCAGCCCATTGATTTTCCAAATCTGTATACTGAAATAAAGTGCTCCAAGATAATAAGTTGATATTTAGAGTCTGAGTATTATTAAGGGCTAATAATAATCGACACCTATTTTTAGATTGACGATCTATAAATAGACTTCACCCAATCTTCTAAAAATAGAATTTCATCTATTTTTCCAACTTGACCAACCATCCATAAATAGCATCCTGCAACTTCTAAAATATGATCACCATGTCTAAAAATAGACATAGTCTAAAAATAGACTTACACCTAAAAATAGCATGCGGGCCCAATTAGTGAAGGCGACTAATTTTCACTAAGCTCCATCATCTTGTTGAATCTCAACACTCCCTCTCAACAAGATAGGGATTATCCTTCACCTCGATCCTGCCTCTATGGTATTCGAATTTGCTCTTGGTGAGTGCCTTCGTCAGAATATCTGCATCCTGATCTTCCATAGGAATGTACTGAAGCAACATGATCTTCTGCTGCACACAATCTCTGATATGATGATTCCAGATATCAATATGTTTAGATCTATCATGAAACACAGGATTAATCGAGATTTTAATGCAACTCTGATTATCACAATGTATCACTGTAGGATCTAAATGTGAACTGAACAAACGAACCAGGATCTTCCACATCTAGATAGCCTCACATGCAGCTTGACTCGTTGCCATGTATTCTGCTTCCGCTGAACTGAGTGCCACGGATCTTTGTTTCCTGTTGTACCAAAAAAATGTTGTAGATCCGATACTGAAAATCCCTCTTGATGTGCTCTTTCTGTCTGTTGGGCTACCTGTCCAATCTGCGTCTGTGAAGCCATGCAACTCCACCTCATCCATCTGTCGGTACCATAAGCCATACTCAGATGTTCCCCTGAGATACCCCGGGACATGCTTGTCTGCCTTCCAAAAGAGCTTGGTAGGCTTAACCATCTCTTGTGAAAGCTGGTTCACTTCATAGCATATGTCCGGTCTTGTATTAACTAAATACACGAGCGAACCCACCAACTGTCGATAAACAGTGACATCCACTACCTCTGCCAATGTAGCATCCTCTTTCCTCCAATTTCCTGGAAAAGGAGTGTCGATAGGCTTGCAACCTTGCATGTGAAACTTCTCCAGTATCTCCCGGGCATACTTGCCTTGAGACACAAACAGTTCACCTTCCCACTACCATATTTCCAATCCAAGGAAATAATGAAGGAGGCCCAAATCCTTCATCTCGAACTCCTTTGCAAGATTTGCCTTGCATGAGTGTATCAACTGCTCATCGCCCATTAGTATTAAATCATCAACATAAAGAACAATGATTAAAATCTTACCCTCCACCACAATTTGATACTGGTTTTCATCCGCCTCACTCTTGGTGAAGCCAAGTCCAGTGAAATAGCTGTCGATCCGAGTGTACCAAGAACGAGGAGCTTGTTTCAGCGCATACAATGCTCTTTTGAACCTGCACACATGCGACTCGCTGCTGAAGATCTCAAATCCTTCGGGCTGCTCAATGTACACCTCTTCCTCAATGATCCCATTCAGGAACATAGTCTTCACATCCATCTGATGAATGTGCCAACCCATCTGCGTGGAGAGAGAAAGGATGGTCCTTATGGAAGAATACCGTGTGACAGGTGCAAAGGTTTCTTCATAATCAATCCCCTCGATCTATGAGAAGGGAAACAAATCTTGCCTTATACTTCTCGACGCTTCCATCAACAACTTGCTTTACCTTGTAGATCCATCTTGATCCTACAACTGATTTACCCACCAGCCTTGGAAAAATATCCCAAGCATTGTTTCTGACAATGGAGTCATACTCCTCCACCATGGCATTTACCCATGTGGGCTCCTGCACTGCTTCTTCAAAAGAATATGGCTCTGTCACGACACGCTTTCTCATAAGAGCCATGTATCTAGTAAATCGGTCAGGTGACTATCTCTGTCTGTGTTGTGATGTAGGGACTCCTACATTTTGTGCTGCATCAAGCTTCAGTCTCTCAGATTCTGTGGTACGCTTTCTACCTTGTCTGATGTTTGGTTCTGCATGAGTGGACTCCTCCACTCCATGAATCTCCTCCTATGGTTGATCCACATCTGGAGGCTAATCTTTCAGAACTAGCAGTTCCTCCACTGCATGCAAGTCTAGCTCCCTCTCAAACATAGCTCGTGTAACACCCACGATTGTTCTGTTCTTCCTCTCCACGACCCCATTCTGCTGTGGGTTATGAGGCGCTATGAGTTCTCTTCGAATTCCTTATTTTCTACAGAATTATTTGAATTCGCCCAAGATATATTCACCACCATTATCGCTCCGTAGAGCCTTCACTTGCTTCCTCGACTCCTTCTCCATCAATGCTTTAAAATCACAGAACTTTGAGAATGTTTCGCTTTTATTTTGCATGAAGAAGATCCAGCATCTACGAGAATAGCCATCAAAAAATATAACATAATACCTGTGTTTTGTTGTTGAAGCAACAGAGAAAGGTCCACACACGTCTGTGTGAATTCTCTCCAGGATCACCGAAGCAAAGTTCTCTTCTCATGAAAGGTGGTCTTCACAAACTTACCCATAGTACATCCCTTACACTGATCTGACTGTGCAAGAGTACCCTTGGGAAGTCTAGTAGAAATCTACTGCAAAATCTTCAAGGCGCCATGGTGAAGATGGCTCAATCTCCTTTGCCATAATTCGCCCTCATCTCGGCTCACCACTTCTTCTACTTTTCCCATCATTGCAACGCAACCATCTACCTCCAGCTTGTAGAGATTCTTATCTTGAATCCCTATCCTCTTGGTTTGACCCGTTGTTTTATGTCACAGGAAGGCTTTTCCATCGTTGAAAACAACGTCATAACCTCTGTCTTCCAACATCACGACTGAGACTAAGTTCTTCTTCAGACCTGGAACATGCATAACATCTTTCAACAGAAATGGATTACCTGACTCCCTCTCAAAGGTAATGGTCCCAATGCCGGTTGCACTGTATCGACCATCGTCACCCATCTCTTTATGCATTTGGAGGTCCTTCTCCTCCAAGTCACTAAACAACTCCTTGTCTCCCGTCATATGGAAAGACGCACCACTATCAAGATACCACAACGATCCCATTGCACTTGAAACCAAGCATGCGATCAAAGAAAACTCAAGTTGAAATTTCGAGGCTAAGGTCTCTCTTGTTGCAGCTCCAGCAGCCTTCTTGTTCTTCTTATTCTGTGGGCAGTTAGTGGCGAAATGCCCATGTTCGTGACAGTGAAAACACTTCACCTTGGAAAAATCCTACTTCTTGCCTTTAGCCTCGGATTTTGAAGGGAATTTCTTCCCCTTCCCTTTCCTTGCTTTGGCAGCCAAAGCGCAATTCTCTTCATCTTCATTCTTCGATGAAGAACCGTCCCTGGTACTTCACCTTATCTCCTCCTTCACAAGATCTGACCAAAGTCACTCCCATCCCAACAGTTTCTCCCATCCATTGACAGATTCTTCGTAGCTATGCCAAATCTTCGGAAGCCCGAGGAGAGACAAGCTCACCAAGTCTTCATCATCAATAGTAATCCCCACACTTCCCAGTTCATCCCTACAGTGGAAAAACTTCGTGAGATATTTTGGAATACTATCACCCTTCTCCATTTTTATTTTTCTGAGCTTATTTTCAGCGCCAACTTCCTCTGGTCGCTTCTGCTTTGGAACAAATCTATCAAAGCCTTCCACATTGAAAATGGAGTGGCTTTCCCGTGAAGGTTGGACACAATATGGTCCTTCACACCTTCCAACGGAATTATTCTTGTCTTTTCTACCTTCTTTTTCCATGCATCAAGTAATGCAGCATCGCTAGAACCCGGCTTAGGAACATCGCTATCGATGAACTCCTTCAGTCCATTATCCTCCAACACCGCCTCCATCCTATCCTTCCAGGCTATGTAATTCGAGCTGCCCTCAAGGGAATACTCCCTTCGTAACCCATTGAAAGACATTTCAATGTATACTCAACTGTTGCACCAAGAATTTTCTGCAACAAATTCGAATTGTCCACATCAAGCTCTCAATACAATCAATCATCACACACTAACAAGAAGAAATCTGCAAATCCATGCATTGATTTCTTGCCACCTGATAGCCTGCCTCCACTGCGCAATCCCTGCTGAAGAATAGCTCTGAATGAATTCGAATTACCCTTGCCTTGACTGCGCAATCCTCATTGGAAACTCTAATGTGTGTGTGGTGCAATCAATGCATCACTATAGTCACAACAGATAGTCCATCTTGCCCTTTCACCTATCTCTCCACTGGGTCTCCACTGGAACTGCCATGCACTGTAGTTAACTGTTGTATTGTTCAGTTGATTAATGAGTTATTATTTGTGAATTAATTCACTCCACTCTCACTAGTGTATCATTCAATTAGACTAGATACAACTAGCTCAACTAAGTTTAACTCCATTAACTGAGTTAAACTGAATAACAACTCCATGAACTACTCTTCCAACTCTGTCATAACTTTGCCACTTCAGTTCTAACTGAGTCCTCCATGCATGAACCACCAATAAACCCTAGGAATTGCGTAATTCCTTCAGCCCACTGATTTTCCAAATCTGTATACTGAAATAAAGTGCTCCAAGAGAATAAGTTGATATTTAGAGTCTGATTATTATTAAGGGCTAATAATAATCAACACATCTATTTTTAGATTGACGATCTATAAATAGACTTCGCCCAATCTTCTAAAAATAGAATTTCATCTATTTTTCCAACTTGACCAACCATCCACAAATATCATCCTGCAACTTCTGAAATATGATCACCATGTCTAAAAATAGACTTACACCTAAAAATAGCCTACGGGCCCACTTAGTGAAGGCGACTGATTTTCACTAAGCTCCATCATCTTGTTGAATCTCAACATCCCACACGTATGCACTCATTTCTTTATCAATATTCCTTTCATCCTATTCTTTGTAAAAGTTCATGTTTCCATATGCAAGCATGCACTTCAATGTAAAGAGCAGAAAGGGTGGTTGTTTTTTGCCTTGATGCGTGGGGAGGCACATGGAAAATGGAAGTGGCAACCTCCCAAAACAAAAATTGACCTCCATATCATCATCGCTTTTTTCTAATCATTCTACAAAACACCATTTTCTTGATAGAGGCATATTCGTGGGATAGAGTGATAACTTATCTAAATCGTTGATAAGCAACAATCCCCCTCCATACAAATTTCCTTGATTTCCATTTAATCCACCATGAGATTGTTGTGTTGGAGAATATGATAGTTACAATTAAACTCTTTAAACTCGGTAAGAAAAGACTTGATGCGGAGGAAAATTGAATTGAGTTGCAAGTCCCTAGGGCTAGTACCTTTCCAAAGGTGACCTATAATAAATTGTTAATCCCCAACAATTGTTATCAATGTCATCCCTTTATCATGAGTTGGAGAAAGACCTTGAAAGAGAACATATACCTATGCTTGGTTGTTGGAAGCTTGTCCTCCAAAGCAAAAAAAAAATAGCCCCCCACATCTATCACCCTTTAATAAATCTAGAATTTATTATTAATCATATTATTTCATTTTTGTTTGAAAACATTATTTTGCCCTATCTTACTTATTATTTAAAATACAAGTAGTCTTTAAGTGTGACTTTTTGGAAAGTTTTCCATCTTATTTTCTGATCTAATTTGTCTAGAATCCGGCAAGGATTCATTGAAATCACAAGTTTGACAAGTGAACTCTTCACGGTCAAAGTGCTCCAGGGATTTTTGAGGGTGTTGAATCCATATATGCAATCGAAAATTAGTTTATACAATACAAATAAAGATTTGACCACAAATTTTCTAGCCAAAAATCGGTCTAAAACTCCAAAAATTCACACTTAAAGATTACTCCTTTAAAATATTAAATCCATACCACTTAATTATAGAAAATTGATTCACAAAACAATAATAAATTATATTCCATTTATTTTAAATTTTATTATAAAAGCCTCGGGAAGCTTAATGCTTAACATATTTACACACCCCAAAAACTATAACTGTTTGCACTTTACTTTTCACAGCATATACCAACAGACCCCCAAAAGCTAATGCGTTTTATGTTTGGTCTCCAACATGCAATTGGTCAAATGGACATGTGCACATTTTTTCCAACCTTACAAACCAGAAGGACTCTTTTAAATATTAAATTTGAAATCAAACATATCACTTACACCATTAAAATACAAATGATATCTTTAAACCTCTTTTTTTCCATTTGACCAAAATGATTAAATATCGCGTGAATCCCATTTTAGGAATATAACAGAAAACCACGAATTTCTAAAAGTTACAAATATTAGTTGTTGAAATGAATCTATAAAACATTAAAAGATACAGAAAGATTTCGAGTATCCAAAAACGTATAAGGGAATAAAAAATAAAATTAAGATTTAAAATTTAAATAAATTTAATTTTTATGTTTATGTTTAAAAAATAAAAATTAAAATAAAAGAAAAGTGAATTGTAAATATTCTATCTATAATTTTTTATTACATTTAACAAATTTTTAAATTTTTATTACATTTGAACAAATCATTTTGGTTGCATTTAATTAATAAAAAAACAGAATAGAATATATGGAGAATATATGTGGCTATAGGTTTTTTTTTTTTAAACATATTAAAAAATAAAAAATAAAGAAACAAATATATATGCATGTTAATTTTTTTTTAATCATGTTGATGGGCTCTTTGTTGTTGTCTAGAGAGCAGCTAGGAGGAAGTTTGATTGTCCATTAAATTCTTGCAAGCTTGCTCCATAGCTATCAAAAATCATTACATTTGATTTAGAGAGAAGATGATGTCATACTTGAGCTCATTGCAATCTACAAGTAATCCACCTGAGAGGAACTTGAAGTGCCAGTAGATTTTCACTGTGTATATATAACGAGTGTCTCTGCCCCTAGTATGACCAACATTAGGAACCCAATTTGCAACCTCGGCCAACACCTTAGTATCTATAAAATTGTGTCGCTCATTGGAGAGCAACCATTCCCCCAGAATGCTTTCTTCTTGAATTGTCTGAGGGGTCAACCCCCGATAGCGAGCGGTTGCACTCCAAGCCTCGAGTTCGAGCTCTAGAGCAACCTCGCTCCTAATAGTATGTCGCTCCTCTCTTAACTTTCTCATGTTATTTGGGTGTGGCAACCAATAGTAGGGATGAGAGTTCAGAGATGGGTACACTTAATCTGGGAAAAGTAGTGGGTCCCTAACAACGTCCCTTGTCCTTGATCGGTCTTCCTAGTGGCTAAACAAATACATTGTTGGAACCATCTATAGAAGTAAACTAAAACCAAATCAAGGATTAGTATTAAAACTATAAACCCAAAGAATCCAAACATACCAAGGCCCAAAAGGATCACTTAGCTCCATGGGGGGCTCGCCAGGAGGGTGACATTGCACTTTTGGCTCAGCCTAATGCGAGAAGTGATGTTCTACGTGTCTAGGCAAAGGTATCAATTCCCATAAAACCAGAGTTCCATGCAAATGAGTGTCAACCTTGGTCTAGAAAGAGGAAATAGTTGGCTAGACCAACCTTTCCCTCCTAGACATGGTGCTAGCAACAAAGTTAAACCAATGAAAAGCCATGAAACCAGACACTAAGTAGAGCATCTACGACATGCTAAAACTAGTCGAGTGAGACGGGAGGCCAATAACAAAAGTTTGAATTTGAATTGCCTATGCATTTTGTTGTTGATCAGTTCTCCATACACATGGTTGCAATGAAAATCCCTATGCAACATACAGATTCCCGACAAGGTATCCATTAATGGTCGGTCATTGAATGCGGCCAACAAGATTATGCTGATCCTGCCAATTCATGAGTCATATTGTCATCCATAGAAAGCCTTTGCAAATCTTTGAAATTCAGTTTCACACAAATAACCAAAGGCGATAGATAATAAATGTGAAGTGAGCCCACCAAATGGTGTAGTGTGACAGCGATTGGCATATCATGCAAGACTTAAATATTTTCTAGGGAGACATGTTGCCACATCGACACGTTGCCACATCTAATCAACTCATGGGTTGAAAAGGAGATGAAAACATTTTCTTAAAAAACATCAATTGTCTTACAAATATTATTTAAACTAAAATCAACATTTTTTATAGTGGAATATAACTTAAAAATACTTTTGATTAACAAAAAAATAGTAAAGACAAATTTTTTTATACTGAAATAAAACTTTAGAATACTTCTTATTATAAATAATTCAAACTAATAGCTAAAAACTCAAAAATAATTGACCACAAAACTATACATTCTCTAACAAATTATTTTTAAAGGACACGATATCTCTTACCATTTACTAATTACATATCATTATCATCCCCAATCATCCTTACTATTGAATAATTACAAATCATTACCATCCTCAATCAATTTCTCTTACCATTAGATAATTACAATTCATTACCATCCTCAATCCTCATTGTGATTAATAAGATGCACCACAAAATAAAAAATAAACAAGACAACATTTTTTTAATAATCATGTTTTACTTCCATGAGCTTATTGGTACAACCAACTCAAATGCTTGTATAAGCAACTCTCATGTTTTTATATATATCTTAATCTCTTTCTCATATTCTTATTAGTGTTACCAACTGCTTTGATTCCTCTCTGAGAGATTTCACTTTAGAGCAATAACCTTGCAATCAATTTCAACCATACCCATCGAGAATTACGCGTAATGGTGCAAGTAACGCTGATGGTGATGGTATTTTTCGTGCACAACCAACTTTTGTATTACCTCAAAGACTGAGATTTCATCTGCTGGTACAACCAACTTGCGATCACTTCCTATCATACCCATCAAATGCTCTGTCGGAAATCTCGGGCTTGTTCCACAAACTTCCACAGTTAACTTCAAACATATCTATCAGATAGTTTTGGCAATTTCTTTTATTGGTACAATAAATTTAAAAAACTGTAATTTAGACTATTCTGTTCTGTTGAGTTTTTTTTCTAGAGAAAAAAAACACTGTTTTTTATATTAATATCAAACCGTACATTGTCTTAGTTCATGCTGCCTTTCAGGTATGAGTTTTTGCCATACAATATTAAGCTTGAAAAAAACAATCAGTGCATTGTCGTGGTTCATGCTGACCTTCAGTAATGGAGAATTTGAGGTTCGAATTTTGTTCCATGCGGGTTGCAGCGAAATTGCAGAGGCAGCAGATCAACAAAATCGAATCCCAAAATTACAAAAATTTAACTTCAAGCTTCTGACTTTTTCGTTTTCCTGCTAACAAATGCAGAGAGCTTCTCGCTGTCCAGAAAAAACAGTAAAACCAATTTGCCAAAAAAACCATTCTGGAAGCTTTCTAAATATATGATCATGAGATCGGAATGATAAAAGAGCTAAAGCAGCCATCCCAAATTTTCAGGATGTACAGTCAACCTGGACAGTTTATCTGCCCTCGAATTATTTTTTTGACAACTCCAGTTAAACATAGCTAATTAAATTCCTGAATATGATTGTTTTTTAATCCAAATTCTCTTACAGCACCCAAAAGAGACACTAGCATCCCACATCAAAGGTCAGAAATGAGTCATCAACTTTTTCACATTAAATAGTCTAAGAAATTCTGATTAAATATTCTAAAAATTATGATTAATGATGACATAGAAGAGTTACTCACTTTTCACTTTTGCGTTAATGTTATAAAAAATAAGTAAGTATGACATAGTAGCTAGTAGCTCTAGATTAATTTAAATATTGTAATCTTGCAATTTGATAAATAGATGATAGATTTTTGTATATATATAAATTTCTAATTTTATAAAATAAAAAGTGTTTTTATAAATATTAAAAATTAAGATATAAAGTATTTAATCTTTATATATAATACGTGTTAATTTTTATTTGTAATGAATTATGTAAAATTTATTAAAAAAATAAATAAATAAAAATAGGAGCTTGATCTTTTTAGACACCGGGTAAATTTCTAGTTAAAATGGATTTAGGTTAGGCTTTATTTCGCAAATTATAGGACTAATTTAAACATTTGATTTTTTAACTTTTTATGAAAATTAAATTATATTTAGAAAGAAGAAAACTTTTTAATCTTGCTCTTTTGGAATATAATGTGTAAATTATATTAATTTGAATATTTGATTTTTTTTTCTAATTAGTTTTCGTTGTTTTCTAATTAATTTTGCCTAAAATTTGATTAGATGTTTTTCAATTAAGGAAAGTTAAAATATATTTTTATATTAAATAATTATTGTAAAGTTTATAACTAGCAATTGCACCTAATGTTGCAAAGGAAACGCGAAGATGCTAGAAAGAGATCAATTGTAATTAATTTGATGTGTCGTTATATATATATATATATATATATATATATATATATATATATATATATATATATAATGTTTGTAATAGACATTGCATTTTCATATTTGAAAAGAAAGTTATGGTAGAATTTGCCGAAGATATCGTGGATATGTAAGACAATATTTTTTGTGAAATATGGAAATGTAAAAATATTGAAATGAAATATTGAAGTTGTTTTTATTTAGTACGATTTATAATATTATATTAATATGATACTGAAAAGAATACATAATTATATCGTTAAAATAAGTACAAGATGTAATGGAAAGGTTAGTTGATGGCAATTGATTTCTATTATGTGACTTTTTAAGAATGTATAATGTTTGAAATGTACAATTGAAGAGTGTGCAGTTGTTGAAATGTACATTGCATTTTAGTATTTTGCAATAAAATTGTTTTTTTTGTAAAAGATCACAAGTATATCATGAACAAAATGATTGATGTTGAGCTTGTTGAAGAGTAAGGAGATATGCAGAAGTAATAAGCAACCTGCAAAGAGAATTTTTTTTTGAAAAATTAGAAGTTTTTTTTTTTTGAAAAATGGAAATTAACTTGTTCAAATTGACTATAATGAGGTTGTATGTGAATTCTATCATAAAGAAATTGTATTGAATGAAATTGAAGTTGCCTGTAATATGGGAAATTGAAAACGTTCAGTCGTAGATGCAGGTTGATCGATGACATACTGAACACCATTGGATATTTATTCTGAATTGTAAATGCCTATTTCTGGATTGCCATTTTGCACTTGTTTTTCACATTTTATCTCGTTCATGTATGTGGATCATGCGTTTTATAGTAGATTTTATTTTAAGTAACAATTCTATAGTTGGTCGTAGTCTGTATAGCGGTACATTTGGATTTGGTACCGACAGGAATCTTTTTTGTATGTCTTGTAATGCATGAATTGTTGTATCTATTTCTCCGTCGTAGTTTTGTAGCTGTGATATCAGGGAGTCCATGTTTTCTATTTCAAAACAAATAAAATGTTATGAGCAAATAGTTAAGAATTATATCAAGAATGTAATATTTTGAACCATGTATTAATAATGAGTAGATTAGGTTATTGTTAATAGGTAGAAATGATGTGTGATCAAAATATTTTGGAGTTGATAATATTTGGATACCTTTAGGATATTTTCTATATGGAATGCAGTAGTTGTGTAGCTCTAATATCTTTGAGTCCATGTGTTCTGTTTCAAAAGATAGAAAATGTTAGAAGGAAATAGTTAAGAATTATATAAGGAACGTAATATTTTAAACCATGTATTAATAATGAGTAAATTAGATTATCGTTAATAGTTAGAAATGATATGTGATGAAAATATTTTGGATTTGATGATATGTCGAAACCTATAGGAGATGTTAACATATGGAATGGAGTTGGTCGTCTATAGGAGACATTGAACGAAGAAGTTCTTCTGCTTGTTTTCTACGAGCAATACTTTTGTTGTCTTTCATTTTCATGAAATGATCGAAACTGAATGCAGGGAAAATTCGGAGATTCTGTAGTGACTGGACTCTTGAAATTGTTTGAATGTGAGGCCTTGTCGTTTAGTTTTTCCAATGTCTATCGTTTCTTTTGGCAGAGTCATACCTTCATATTTATGTATAGTTAATGCCCAAGCCATTTTTAGTGGAATTTGTGTACGACCGTTTCTTTTTATTGTTGGATTAGACAAGTGAGTGAGGTTTGTTTCATCCCAAGCATGCCAGATGGAAATTCAATGACGGAAAATGTTGGAATTTGTGGAGGTGAAGTTGATTCTTTGTAGAAGATGGATATGATTTCCCCGAGGGAACCATTAACAAGTCCTACTGAAACCCAAAGGTTGGAAGTCAACATTACTTTTTTCCCTTTGCAGAGAGAGACAATTCGCTCGAGTTGCTCATCGTATGAAGAGAAGTTAGAATATGTGTTGTCGTCTTCTGCGATGGATCTTGTAATTGGAGCGTTTAAATATTTTATCATTTGCTTGTTATGATCGAATGTTTGAGCATTTGTTGGAAATAGATGCATAGAATCATGGAAAGAATGTATTTCATCTTCAGACAAGAAAGAGTCTGTCCGCGTCATAAGGATGTTGTAGTCGTCAATTGTTGGATTTGCACTTCTAATGTTTTGGAGGATGTTTCTGAAAGTAACTTGAGCATTGTGTTGATATTTTATCCAGTGTGATGATTGTGTTGAATGTGTTCCACAATGTGGTCCTGTGACTTGTGCCTGCATATAGTGGTATGTCTTTCATGGGCAGTAACTGGCCGAGATCACCAACTAATATAATGGAACAACCGCCGAATGGAAAGTTTCTCTTTAATGGAAATGCCTCTCGAAGACGTTCATCAATCTGGCTAAGAAGCTTAGGTCCAATGAAGCTCATTTCATCGATTAGTATGTACTATATGCTTAAATTCTTCTTGGAATTTTGCAAGAACATTGCCTTCTAATGGTGTAAGATCTTTTATTGGAAGGTGGAGGGCGGCATGGATTGTCGATGCTTGTATGTTGAATGCTGCAACACCTGTAGGGGCTAGGAGCATGATCGATGAAGGTTCTGAGCCGGAAAGTGTTATGAGCATTTCTCTGATGCAATTTATAAGAAGGGATTTCCCAGTTCCAGCAGTGCCTTGTATTACCATTCGTAGAGCAAGTAAGATATCCTTCTTACTAGAGTGAGTACAAATAATATTCAGAGATTTTTTTTGCATTAGAGATAATGAGTTAAGGTACATCAGAATATCTGTATTTGTTTGAATACTGCGATGGACAAAGCGATTATTCTCAATGAATTGTGGGCCTATTTCTTGGAGATGCAATGGGATAGTGGTATGATTAAAATTATGGTTGTCATCAAAACCACGAAGTCCAAGCATTTGAAGGTCATTTATGAGCAGTTCATTTGTAGGGTACAACTGAGAGAGTAATTCCCATTCATTTAGGTCCATGGTTTCTGGAGGACGAAATTCATGAATAGTTGAGTTATCATTTGCAGGAGGATCGATATCAGATAGTGTGCAGTATTGATGCCAAGGTTCGTAAAATGGACGAAATGATTGCCAGTTTCTGATAAATTCTTCACCAGAATTTCCTATGTCACGGGTGATTTGACAAAATGGTTTGTAAAGCATAAGTTCAACTCTACAGAAGTTAGCATAGGAAGATTCGGTTGTGGATGGTATTGAGGAATAGCATGGTATGATACGAAGAATTGCCTGTTCGGGTCTTTGTTTCCATTTGTTTGTCTTACGACGAGGATCATATGACCATGATCTTGCTATTTCTATAAGTGATGTCGATTCTAAGGCAGATGGGCGATGGATTTATGTATCTGTGAAGTGTGGTGATGGATGAGTGGTGGTGTTCTTTTCTGGAAGGCGCATCTAGATTTTTGGGCTTACATATAAAGGGAAGAATGAGCGACTACACAATGTTAATGGTAATTTTTGTATCATATGACAGGTTTCTTATCCTCATATGTCACGATCGACAAGAGTTTCTGCAAGGAATTTTCGAAATGCAGATGTTGATGGGTCAACATTAGGTGAAGCGAGTACAATTCTACGTAGCATGTCATGGAATGTTTCAGATTTCTTTTCTGCTTTGGATGCATATTTCGCAATATATTTCTGAATGGCATGGATTGAGAGAACTGGTTGGCAATCAAAATTTTCACGCCAGATAGATAGGATGCTAGGGTTATGGGTATTTATTCGATCATCATTGCGAGCGGGGGTGTATGTCTTTTGGCCATTAGAGTCAATGAATAATTAGGAATGTGCATGTAAATTCCCAAGGTGCTTTATATCGACATTCGAATAAGGAGCCTTTTTTTTCTGAGGCATGTGTTTTCAGTGCATTTTGTGTGTCTCTCAATGCAATTGATAAGTTGGACATAATCATTAAAAGGATTGTTTCTATGAATATCTGACGTGGACAATAAGCAAGGGTCTTCTAAATTTTTTTGAGAAATTGATTGTTTAGAAACTATAGAAAGTCGAGGGTTCCAAGCTGATATGTATTTGTTGAAGAATTGTTTAGTACTATCAACTGCTTTTGTGTTATCCCAATTAAGAGTTTCCATATCAAGTGCATTTTGTATCCAGAGGAATCCATATTGGATGTGCGTTGATCCTCTATATTGTCATTCATACCTGCGAAGGATGTATTTTTGTTAGAAAATTTTGAGTTAGATGGAGTTTGATGTATAGAGAATTATGAAAGTAATGTGGTAGAGTGCATACTTGTACCATTAGTCTTTTGTTTGCAAGTGTTTCTCCAAGATAACTTCATGAAATATTGTGAATCTATGGTGCATATATAGTGATGTTAAGTGGGGGTTAGAGACAATGTTATCATTCCTCCATTTGTGTTGTTTTACAACATCAAGAGGTGTAATTCCTGGCATGATTGCATGAAGATCAGGCTATTTTGTATCAGCTGCACTTAATGTGAAGAAGAACGTTGGGCAGCTGAGTTGAGATATCATGTCTGTCAGTTCATTTTTAGCTTTGTGCCTAAAATATCTTGTGCCACGTAGAGAGCTACCAAAGCGCATCACTTGTTCTGCCAATTTTTCGTCTGGAAATTGTTGTAATTGGACGTTCAATTCATGGATTGATGTTGGGAAGCCATCTCCGATGTTTTTTTTTACAAAGAAGGAGGTTGTTGCTTGACTACGATGACGCATCATGAGATTGTATATGTAGTAGCGAAAGCGAGGGTGCTTGCCGAATCTGTTATCGTGGTAATGTAGAAGATGAAGTGTGTATTCATGTAATTGCATTGTCTTTATTCTTAGTTGATTTGGTAGTGCAGCTCCTCTGGGGAATAGGGTTGGGAAATCCATAGAGAGGAGACCTTCGGTGTTGTATTCATTGATTGGGGATAGGCCTATTAATGACCATTGAATTGTAGTATCAGAATGGTGGTTGTATGCATGTAAATAATGTCGTATTTCTTGGATTTATGTATTTGTATTAGGAATAGTGGGAATGAATGATGATGTATGGTGTGGGTATTGGTTTATTGAATCTTCAGTGGGGAAAACTGGTGTTTCGATTGATAGTTGAGTAGTTAGATCTGTGGTATTAGAATGGTGAAGGGATGAGGAGATATCGGTGGGGAGTTCTGGTAAGGATGCTAGTGCATTGTTATCAATGCAAGCATTCCTATAATAAGAACATAGTTACCGATGAAATAGGTAACCTGACCTCAAAACGGGAACTCTAGCCCAAAAACTCTCAAAAAACATGAAAAAACACCCCCAAAAAAAAAGTGTGTCTTCCAGAACGCACTTGTTTTTTTTTTAAGGTCAAATTTCAACATTTTCTAAAATTATACTAAAAACAAAATTGTTTGTTGAAAAAGGATTGAAAAAACACCCCCAAAAAAAAAAGTGTGTCTTCCAGAACGCACTTCGTTTTTTTTGAAGGTCAAATTTCAACATTTTATAAAATTATGGTAAAAACAAAATTGTTTCTTGAAAAAAGGATTGAAAAAACACCCTCAAAACAAAACCAGTTGATGCTGGAATAACAAAAAATAAAATTGTGTCATACTTTTGGCATTTTTAAAATAGAAGTAACATTTTTTAATTTTTAAAATTCAAACATTAAAAAAAACCTAAAATTTAAGAAAAATAAATAAATTTAAAAAATAAAAACATTTAAAAGCTTAAAATTTAAAAATATATGAAGATAAAAAAAATAAAAATAAAAACAAAGTAAAAATTTTAATTCAATCATTAAAAAAAAACCTAAAATTTAAGGAAAAAAAAATAAAAAATAAACCAAAAAAAAATTATAATTAAAATTTAAAAAAATATAGAAATTAAAAAATAAAAATAAAAACAAAATAAAAATATTAAATAAAAAAAAAAAAAAAACCAAGTAAAAAAAGGAAGGAAATTAAAAAAATAAAATATAGAAATTAAATTTTAAAAAAGAAAAAGAAAATGCTTATTAAATTTAAAAAAAGAAAAAAAATAAATTTAAAACAAATAATTAAATTTAAGGAAATATATTAAATTTTAATAAATTTAAAAATTCAAAATTAAAAAAAAAAAACACTATTCAAATTAAAAGGAAAAAAAAAATTAATTAAAAATAAAAAATAAAAATAAAATACAATAAAAATATCAAATTTAAAACAATATATATTAAAAAAACAAATAAACTATAAAAAATAAAATATATATATGAACTTAAATTAAAATAGGTATATACATCAAATTTTATTAAATTAAAAAAAAGAGAGGTTAATATTAAAATAACAAATTAAATTTAAAAACAAAAATATTAAATTTTAATAAATAAATGAATAAACAATAAATTTTGAAAGAAAAAATAAATTTTAAATATAAAAGAAAAATATATATATATTGTTAAACGAAAACTTTAAAAACTTTAAAAATCAATTAAAAGTGGAAAATTGAAAAAAAAAAAAAAAAAAAAATTAAATAAAAAAAATTAAAAAAAAAATAATTTAAAAAAATTAAGTTTCATTTTTAAAAAAATCTAATTTTAAATACACAATTTTAATTGAAATAAAAAATATAAAAAATTTACATAATTAACAAAAAAAAAAAAAAGAGTAAAACATTTAAAAAACATATTAAATCGAAATAAATTAAAAAAAAATATAAAAAATTTATTGAATTTAATAAAATTATATTAAAAAACTAAAAGTAAAAGTTAATAACAATGAAAAATTATGAAATTAAAAAAAAAAAAATCAATTAAATAAAAAAAATGGGCGAAATTTAATAAAAATTATTAAAAATAATAATAATAATAATAAATTTAAAACAAAAAATAAAAAAATTAAAAAAAAAAATCAATTAAAAAAAAAATTTAAAAAAAAAAAAATTTAAAAAAAAAAAATTTAAAAAAAATATCAATTAAAAAAAAATTAAAAAAAAAAAACAATTAAAAAAAAAATTTAAAAAAAAAATCAATTTAAAAAAAAAATTAAAAAAAAAACATTTAAAAAAAAAATCAATAAAAAAAAGTTATCTATTGGGGCGGCCCACCCGCTGGGCGGCGCCCCGGGGGCGGCCCAGCCGGCCTCCCGGGCCCCCGCGGGCGGAGGGCCGATTTTTTTTTTTAATTGATTTTTTTTTTTAAATTTTTTTTTTAATTGTTTTTTTTTTTTAAAATTTTTTTTTT
The DNA here is from genome assembly GCA_034641835.2 of Pinus albicaulis. Lineage (NCBI taxonomy): Eukaryota > Viridiplantae > Streptophyta > Pinopsida > Pinales > Pinaceae > Pinus > Pinus albicaulis. Next base: position 1,519,719,967 of record CM076575.1, on the reverse strand, counting down.
TTAATTGATTTTTTTAAAAATTTTTTTTTAATTGTTTTTTTTTTTAAATTTTTTTTTTAATTGTTTCTTTTTAAATTTTTTTTTTTTTTTTTAAATTTGAAAAAATAAATTTTTTTTTTCAAAAAATATTTTTTTTTTTTAATTTAATATTTTTATTTGAAGTAAAATTCTTTTTTTTTTTTTTTATTTTAAATATATACTTACATCTATTTTTTATTTGATTTTATTTTTATTTTTTTATTTTTTTTTAATTTTTAATATTTTTATTTTAATTTGATTTAAAAAAAAATAAATTTGAATTTCAAAAAATTTAAAATTATTTTTTTAATTCAATTTTTTTATTTTAAATTCAATTTGTTTAATTTTTTTTATATTTAATATTATAGAATAATTTTTTTTTTAAAATTTAAAATTTAAAATTTATTTATTAAAATTTTTAAATTTTAATTTAATTTAATTGTTTTTCTTATTTTTTTCGTTTATTTAGTTTTTCATTTTTTAAATCTATAAATGGTTTCACTAAAAAAAAAAAAAAAAAAACACTAAATTTATGTATATTTGTTTTTTAATTATTGCACGTGGTTTTTTTCATTTTTTTTTTTCAATTTTAATTGTTTTTTTTTAATTTGTTTTTTTTTGTAAATTTTAAAAGTTGTATTTTTTTCCTTATTATTATTATTATTATTTTTTAATTTATATTTTTAAATTTAAATTTTTTATTTTTTTATTTTTTTTTCCTAAATTTTAATTTTGTAATTTTAATTATTTTAAAATTTTTTTAAATATATATATATTTTTAAATATATTGTTTTTTTTAATAAGTTCAAAAAAAAAATGTTTTTGATTTTTTTTTTTTAATTTTTTGGTGAATTTTTGTTTTTTTTCTTTAAATTATGTGTTTTTTTTCTTCAAATTTTGTCATTTCCTTTGATATAATTTTCAAATATTTTTGTTTTTTTTATTTATTTTTGTTTAAATTTTTTCTTTTTATGAGCTATTTTTGTTTTTTTTTACATTTTTATTGGTTTTTTTAACTGTTTTTATATTTTTTTTTTAATCTAAGTTTGTGTTTTATTACATACATGAAAATCACCACTCTTAAAAAAAAAGGTTGATGCAGCATCAATACGTTTCAAAATTAGCATGAAAATCACTGCTCTAGAAAAAAAAGGTTGATGCAGCATCAATACGTTTCAAAATTAGCATGAAAATCACTGCTCTAAAAAAAAAGGTTGATGCAGCATCAATACGTTTCAAAATTAGTATGAAAATCACCACTCTAACAAAAAAAAAAAAAAAAAAAAAAAAAAAATTGATGCTGCATCAATACATTTCAAAATTAGCATGAAAATCACTAACATTTTAAAACAAATATTCAGACTTCATAAATAAAAATATTAGAGTGTCAAAAATGTGCACAAAAAAAAAAATTGGTGATTCTGCATCACCACTTTTCAAAATCGGGTGCTTTTTATGCTACCAAAAAAAAGTAGGTAACATTGCGGTTACCTATTTCATCGGTAACATTGTTTAAGGATCATTTGTTAATTTGTATTTTAATGTGGTGAGAACACGATGTCTACTTACAATGTAATCATAAGCTTGATGGTCATTACTTTAATGGGTAACAATTAAAATATCCAAGTCTTCAACACGTCGTGGCAACATGCATGTTATTTTTGTAATGTCTTGCGGAAAGCAAATTGTGTGGCCAATGTATTTATATTGGCCACCACGTGCATGTGTTACTTGGAGGATAGGGTTAACCCTAGCAATAATAATTTCTTCTATTTGTGAAAGAGCATCCAGGACAGGTGGTTGACCAGGGTCCATATTGTTTGATAATGAGAAACGGTGATTTTTTTTTCAGACATGCATCTGTAGCAACAAAAGATTTGGTTCGACATGCGGATATGGATTCCAGGATAGGATTCAAGACAAATGGAGCATGGTGATTTAGGTACAAGTTTATCAATTCTTGCACGGAATTCATGTTGTGCATGATTAGTATGAATGTTGTTGAAAGCATGTGTAATGGAGGGAGGGGTTGAATGAGTTATGGATGAATTTGTTTGAGAATAATTATTGTGAACGTTGTTGAAAGCATGTGGAATGGAGGGTGGTGGCGAATGAGGTCTGGATGAATTTTTTAGAGTGGTTTTTTGAAAATATGGACGACATGAAAATTGGGAAAGAGAATTGCTTTCAGAGTGGGAATTGTTTGATGGAAATTGTGAATTTCCATCGTATGTTCTTGACGAAGAATTTTTAGAATTATTTTTCCTTTTGTTTGTTTGGGAATCTTTGAGGGATTTTTTAGCATGATAAGCCTCACGTCGACGTGCATTTATTCGTTCTTTATTTGTTGCATAGTATCTTCGCGCGCGTTCATCATTAGAAGTAGTAGACATTTCGACAAGTTAATGCACCTACACGAAAGAGAGGTGGAATGACAATTTTAGTTGGAGAGACAACAACCATGTTATTGTATGGAAGGGGAAAGAAGAAATTGAAGTTTACAATTTATTTTTGTTAATATATTATTAGAACAATGTGTTTGAAAGTAAATTTTAGTAATTTGTAGCTATAAAGGAAGATAATAATATGTGTAACGTGTTGATAACAATATGTTTGAGAGAATATTTAAGTATTTTAGAGATGTACATGAAGATAATTGGATACGTATTGTGTAAATTCGCTTGATTTGTTAACAGGGAAAAAGTTAAAGTAACATGAATTACCTTAAATGATATTACATACAATTAGATGTTGTGTTGGAAAACATATGAGTAAAGAATAAGAGATATATTTGGAAAGGCATAGAAAATAATATGGTCTATAAACGTATTTTAAATTAAAATAATAGAAATTAGGAATAACGCAAAAGTACTCGTAATGATATTTATCTATGATATTGAGATTTTATTGATTGCTTGAAGGATGTTGTTGCATTCTGTTGAGAATTGCAAGATCTCTTCTTGGATGATAACACATTTCAAGCGTGGCATGTCTCTAAATGTTTTTGTCTTCACTGATACTATGAATATGTGATCTATCCAGAGTGCTTTGGAGACAATTTCCTTTATTACATCAGGATCCTCAAATAACAAATAGAAGTCCTTTGCATTAACTCCAAGAATTGTAGATGTTGCGTCTTCAAAAGCAACTGTTGAAACCAACTGACATGTGTGATCTTGTACATCTATCTTTAGTAAATATTTGTAATCACAGTCAGTTACTTTAGTGTTGCATTTGGGGCAATACCATGTGCTTGCATTTTTTGGAATAAGTTTCTTCATGCATTTTTTCTTATCAACAATAGATGGGCGTGATAGGTAGTAAAAATTTTCCACCCATATTTTTGTTATTGTTCCCTTGACTTGGTAGAATGCAAGTATCTCTGAGGACTCGATATTGTAAATATCCGCAATCATTATTTTTTTGGGTTGATGGCCAAAATAGGGTGAATATCTTTTTGTCAGTGGTATAGAAGTTGTAGTGGAACCTTCTCTTCTAAACCATGATTTTAGGATATGAACCTCTTCGATGTCAGGATCTACAAGAATAATCGATCTTGTTGTAGTACCGACTTTTTTTCCATTAAATACAGCAACACGAGCGGACTTGATTTCTATGATGGGATTATTTCCTATAGCACATAAGCTGGAAATTTCTTTTGATACTCCATCAAAATTACCTCCCCAAAAGTTTTTATCCATGTTATATCCAGACATGTCTTGAAGATTTACTGTTTGTTTCGTAACTTTTGAGCCGTCTTTTCTATGTATGGTGCATGGATTGGAAATGCTAGTAACAATACCAAGAACATCAACAGTGGATTTGATGTTTGTTGTTCTGATATCATTGATTGATTTTATATTGAAATGCACTGTTGGGTTGGATCTTATTTCGTTGGCGACAAGATATTGTTGAAAATGCAACAAGATGATGGAGCTTAGTGAAATGAAGTCACCTTCACTAAGTGGGCCCGCAGGCTATTTTTGGCGCAAAGTCTATTTTTAGACTATGTCTATTTTTAGACATATGGATCATGGTCTATGAGTTGCAGGATGCTATTTATGGATGATTGGTCGAGTTGGTAAAATAGATGGACCTCTATTTTTAGACATTGGGCGATTTCTATTTTTAGACTGCCGGGCTAAAAATAGAACAGTCAAATATTATTAACCCTTAATAATATTTAGACTATAAACATTATCTTTTCCTCTTGGAGCACTTCAGTTTGATGCTTGGATGTGGTACATGCAGCTGACAGAAGGAAATATGCTTTTCCTAAGGGTTAGTTGAGCTATTGCATGGTTGAATTCAGTTAGAACTCATGTGGCAGAGTTTGGTGGAGTTGATGAGACAGTTGGTGGAGTTGTGTTCTGTTTAACTTAGTTGAACTAGTTGTATTTAGTCTAACTGACAAATACACTAGTGATGAGTGGTGTAAATTAATTATTAATTAATTCACTAATTATTAACTCATAAATCAACTAAAGAACACATCAGTTAACTGCAATGCATGGACAGTTCAGTGGAGACCAGTGTTAGAGGTGGGTGAAAGGGTGAGTCTACTATCAGTTGTGACTATTGGCTGTGCATGAGATTTGCACACACATTGATGGAGATTGCCAATGAGGATTGCGCAGTTGGAGCTAGTAGGATTCGAACTTGGATCTCATCATTAATCAACTTGGATTGCGCAGTAGAGGCAGGCAGACTTGTGGAGGAGATTTGAACCTGTGACTAGTTCACTTTCCATGCTAGTTTTGTGTGTAGCATGTGAGATAGTGCTGAGAGCTGTGAGAGCTTTGTGCTATGTATTGTTACATGTTCTCTATCATTATAATATACAAATAGTTGGGGGTTTTCAGCTATTTCTTTCCCCATTACATACTGTGTTATATGTGTGCTTGACTATTTTGTTTATGTGCGCATGCGACTGTTTCTATTTCCGCATATTGATGATCAATTGTAGAAGAGGTTATGTATTATGCATGAAGCTTAAATAGTGTGTAATCATGATAATCTCGGTGAATAATTCAGCTATTATTCAAATTTATACATGGTATCAGAGGGAGATTGATCATCGGATCTATTACAGTGATTACAATTATTTCGGTAGACAGAGTCTGTAACGGGCCAGGTAGCCTCTGGATCCATCCTTTCTCTGAAAGGTGATATATCAAGTAAATGCCCCTACAGTCGATCTCTGTGCTAGAAATAATTTGTTCTCATAGATCGGAAGCAGTTGAGTTTTGAGCTGGTGGAATTTGAATTTGCAGTAGAATTTGGAATTCGAATTTGCAGCAGTTTTCTTGGTGCCGGAGTTGAAATGTATTTCAACGGATTGCGATTGGAATATGCCCTTGAGGGCAGTTCGAATTATGTTGCATGGAAGGACCGGATGGAGGCGGTATTAGATGATAACGGGCTGAAGGAGTTCATAGAAGCTGAGATCCCAAAGCCTACTGATGCTGCTCAAGTTGAGGCTTGGCAAAAGAAGATGGAAAAATGTTGAAGGATTCTGTTGGAGGGCGTGAAGGATCACATTGTATCCAACATGCATGGAAAAGCTTCTCCATACTTGATGTGGAAAGCGTTGACAGATTTATTCCAAAGCAAGAGCGACCAGAGGAAGTTGGCGCTCAAGGATAAACTCATACACATAAAGATGGAGAAAGGCGACAGTATGCCCAAGTACCTCACGAAGTTCATCCAATGCAGGGATGAGCTGGGAAGTGTGGGGGTGACTGTCGATGATGAGGAATTGGTGAGCTTGGCTCTCCTTGGTCTTCCGAAGAGTTGGCATGCCTATCAGGATTCTGTCAATGGTCGGGAGAAATTGCCAAGATGGGAGCGACTTTGGTCGGATCTTGTGCAAGAGGAGATAAGGCGGAGTACCAGGGACGGATCTTCATCAAAGGCATCTGATGAAGAAAATTGCGCTTTGGCTGCTAAAGCAAAGAAGGGGAAGAGAAAGAAAGCTTCTCATTCCTCTGTGAAAGGCAAGAAGCAGGACATGTCCAAGGTGAAGTGCTTTCACTGTCACTAGCACGGACATTATGCCACAAATTGTCCGCAGAAGAAGAAAAATAAGCAGGCTGCTGGATCTGCAGTGGGAGAGGCCTTAGCCTCGCAGTTTGAGCTGGATTTTTCGCTGATCTCATGCTTGGTCTCAAGTGTGATGGGATCAGTATGGTTCTTGGACAGTGGTGCGTCTTTTCACATGACTAGAGATCGAGATCTGTTTTCAGATCTAGATGAGAAAGATCTTGGAGTGCACATCGAGATGGGCGATGATGGTAGATACAGTGCGACTGGTATCGGTACCATTTCCTTTGAGAGGGAGTCTGGTAAACCCTTCATATTGAAGGAAGTGATGCATGTTCCAGGATTGAAGAAGAATCTGATCTCTGTGGCGATGTTAGAAGACAAGGGGTATGATGTTATCTTCAGCGAGGGAAAGGCTTTCCTGCGCAGTAAGACAACTTGAGAAACCCAGAAGATAGGGGTTCAAGTCAAGAACCTTTATCAATTGCATGTAGATGGCTGTGTAGCAATGGCATGCAAGGCTGAAGGAGTGGTGAGCCGGGATGATGGCGAGTTGTGGCACCGGAGATTGGGCCACCTTCACCATGGATCTTTGAAGATACTGCAGCAGATTTCTATTGGGCTTCCTAAAAGCACTCTTGCGCAGTCAGATCAGTGCAAGGGGTGTACCTTGGGAAAATTTGTGAAAGCCAACTTTCACGAGAAGGATAGTCCCACCACGACGATCCTTGAGAGAATCCACATAGACGTGTGTGGACCTTTCTCAGTAGCTTCGACAGCAAAGCACAGGTACTATGTGATCTTTGTTGATGATTTTTCTCGGAAGTGCTGGATCTTCTTCATGCAGAAGAAGAGCGAGACATACTCAAAGTTCGTGAGTTCACATACTGGTTGGTGAAGGGACCGGAAGTACTATGAAGGCTCTTAGAGCTTTATTAATGGTGGTGTAATCTATCTCTCGTTGACCCAAGGACTTTTGCGCCGTTATGGATTTTAAGAGCTCATCGTACCCCATAACCCACAGCAGAACGAGGTGGCTGAGCGGAAGAACAGAACGATCGTGGGTGCTGCACGGGCGATGTTGCATGATCAGGGTCTACCCCTTCACTTATCGACTGAGGCATGCAATACAACAGTGTATGTGCATAACCGTTGTCCTCACAAGGTTCTTGGCATGAGTACACCCGAGGAGGCGTTTTCTGGTAAGAAGCCTGATATTTCCCATTTGAGGATTTTTGGTTCACCTGTTTACATTCATGTGACGAAGGATGCCAGGAAGAAGCTAGAGTCGACCGCAGAGGTTGGGATATTTGTGGGGTACACTGATACGCTCCACAACTATCGTGTGTATTTGCCAGACAGTCGCAAGACTGTTGTGCGACGGGATATCAAATTTTAGGAGGAGAAAGCCATGAAGTGTTCGCTTGAGAGGGAGCCACACTTGCATGCAGATGAGGAGCTATTAGCTCCTAAGGATGAGTCTCAGGATGTGGATCAGCCACAAGATGAGGTTCATGGAGTGGAAGAGACCACTCATGAACCCAACCATCGAGGGCGCAAGCGCACTCATTAAGTCAAGGATCGGCTCAAGATGTTATAGCGTCTAGAGGACCACCTACAAGACAAAATGCGTTGCATGCAGACAATACCTGCATTGTAAATAGGATACATGGCTCTGTGAGCAAATGTGTCGTGACAGAGCCATCCTCTTCGAGGAAGCTCGTGGAGGACCCCGCATGGGTAGATGCCATGGTGGAAGAGTATGATTCGATTGTCAGAAACAGTGCATGGGAGATTGTCCCAAGGCCAGAGGGGAAATCAGTGGTGGGTTCGAGATGGATCTACAAAGTGAAGCAGGCAGCTGACGGGAGTGTGGAGAATTACAAGGCAAGATTTGTTGCCCGAGGCTTCTCACAGATAGAGGGGATCGATTATGAGGAGACCTTTGCACCTGTCGCAAGGTATTCTTCCATACAGATGATCCTAGCTCTCTCAACACAGATGGGGTGGCACATCCATCAGATGGATGTGAAGACTGTGTTCCTCAATGGAGTCATTGAGGAGGAGGTGTACATAGAGCAGCTCGAAGGTTTCGAGCCTTCCAGCAAGAGTCGCATGTGTGCGTACCCGCAGAGCACTCCGTATGGGCTGAAGCAAGCACCTCGTGCTTGGTACACACGGATAGACAGTTATTTCACCGGACTTGGATTCTCCAAGAGTGAGGCGGATCCTAACCTGTACCAGATTGTGGTGGAGGGGAAGTTGCTGATCATTGTATTGTATGTAGATGATCTAATTTTGACGGGTGATGAGCTGTTGATACTTTCATGAAAGGAGGATCTTGCAAGAGAGTTTGAGATGAAGGACTTGGGTCTCCTTCATTATTTCCTGGGATTGGAAATTTGGCAGCGCAGTGATGGACTATTTGTTTCTCAGGGTAAGTATGCCCGGAAAATACTGGAGAAGTTCAACATGCATGGCTGCAAGCCTGTTGATACTCCTCTTCCTGGAGGTTGGAGGAAGGAGGATGCTACTTCGGTGGAGGTAGTGGATGCCACTGTTTATCGACAGTTGGTGGGGTCGCTTATGTATCTGGTCAATACACAACCCGATATATGCTATGTTGTTAACCAGCTTTCGCAAGCTATGGTTAAGCCTACCAAGCTCTTCTGGAAGGCAGGAAAGCATGTATTGCGTTATCTTAGAGGCACATCGGGACATGGTCTGTGGTACAGACAGGAGGATGAGGTGAAGCTATGTGGCTTCACGGATGCAGATTGGGCAGGGAGCCCAACGGACAGAAAGAGCACATCTGGAGGGATCTTCAATATCGGGTCGACAGCAGTTTCTTGGTACAGCGGGAAGCGGAGATCCATGGCACTCAGTTCAGCAGAGGCTGAGTATATGGCAGCAAGCTTGGCTGCATGCGAGGCCATATGGATGAGGAAGATTCTGGTCGGGTTGTTTGGGTCACACTTGGAGCCTACTGTGATTTATTGTGATAACCAGATTTGCATTAAACTCTCGGCTAATCCAGTATTTCATGATAGATCCAAACACATCGACATCAGGTACCATCATATCAGAGATTGTGTGCAGCGGAGAATCATGTTACTTTCATATATTCCCACGGAGGATCAGGATGCTGATATCTTGACGAAGGCGCTCACCAGGAGAAAATTTGAATACCACAAAGGCAGGATAGGGGTTGCAGATAATCCATATCTTGTTGAGAGGGAGTGTTGAAAATGCAACAAGATGATGGAGCTTAGTGAAATGAAGTCGCCTTCACTAAGTCGGCCCGCAAGCTATTTTTGGCGCAAAGTCTATTTTTAGACTATGTCTATTTTTAGACATATGGATCATGGTCTATGAGTTGCAGGATTCTATTTATGGATGATTGGTCGAGTTGGTAAAAATAGATGGACCTCTATTTTTAGACATTGGGCGGTTTCTATTTTTAGACTGCCGGGCTAAAAATAGAATAGTCAAATATTATTAACCCTTAATAATATTTAGACTATAAACATTATCTTATCCTCTTGGAGCACTTCAGTTTGATGCTTGGATGTGGCACATGCAGCTGACAGAAGGAAATACGCTTTTCCTAAGGGTTAGCTGAGCTATTGCATGGTTGACTTCAGTTAGAACTCATGTGGCAGAGTTTGGTGGAGTTGATGAGACAGTTGGTGGAGTTGTGTTCTGTTTAACTTAGTTGAACTAGTTGTATTTAGTCTAACTGACAAATAAACTAGTGATGAGTGGTGTGAATTAATTATTAATTAATTCACTAATTATTAACTCATAAATCAACTAAAGAACACATCAGTTAACTGCAATGCATGGATAGTTCAGTGGAGACCAGTTTTAGAGGTGGGTGAAAGGGTGAGTCTACTATCAGTTGTGACTATTGGTTGTGCATGAGATTTGCACACACATTGATGGAGATTGCCAATGAGGATTGCGCAGTACAAGCCAATGGGATTCGAACTTGGATCTCATCATTAATCAACTTGGATTGCGCAGTAAAGGCAGGCAGACTTGTGGAGGAGATTTGAACCTGTGACTTGTTCATCTTCCGTGCTAGTTTTGTGTGTAGCATGTGAGATAGTGCTGAGAGCTGTGAGAGCTTTGTGCTATGTATTGTTACATTTTCTCTATCATTATAATATACAGATAGTTGGGGGTTTTTAGCTGTATGCTTTCCCCATTACATACTGTGTTATATGTGTGCTTGACTATTGTGTTTATGTGCGCATGCGACTGTTTCTATTTCCGCATATTGATGATCAATTGTAGAAGAGGTTATGTATTATGCATGAAGCTTAAATAGTGTGTAATCAGGATAATCTCGGTGAATAATTCAGCTATTATTCAAATTTCTACAGATCTATGGTAAATGTAGCATTTAACAAAATTTCCCACTCTTTGTTTAAGTGGTTGTATTGTTTATTAGCCATTTTCACATTGCCTTTTGAAACAATGTACATATTTCCAACTTGGATTTTATCAAAGAAATAATTAGCAACATTGTTGAAACATGTAGTGTATTTCTCCACCTTCTGTATCGTAGAGGTCGAATCCAAACACTTAAATACCAGGACCATATTGATTTTGAAATTGTCGAAGAGGTGTCTTTCTTTGAACATATCTTTTTATGCACCAGTTTGAATGGTAAGGGTTTATTGCTTTGATCGGAATTTGGACTGGTGTAATGGATGTAGTTGGAATGTTAGAAAGGGTGCAATGCCTTTTCGACGAAGGTTGTTAGTTCGATGAGGACGAAGCTTCTTCTTGAGAAGTGATTGGGATACTCAGATTTTTTGGCATACCAAATAAAGGTGCAGATGTAGTACAAATTTCGAAGTCTAGTAGCGTTTTAGACCTACATGGTAAATGATAATAATAAGAGCAATTTTTAGAGTTCAAAGTATATGAAGGAAAAATGTAAAGTTTAAATAATAATTTTGTAACAAACTTACATTGATGGACTAGTAGTTTAAGTAGTCCAACTTTTAACATGTATTATTGAACCTTTTTGAAGCAAGCTTGCTTCAACGAGGTCATTGAAAGTTATTGGAAGCATAAGGTGCTTCATATGTGTGCCATCAGAGATGGCGGTGTGATATAGTACTGTTGAACTTTGCATTGATGTAATACACTCAAGTTCAACGATTTATAGGAATGGTTCAATATGACTTTTCCCCAAGAGCATTGAGGAAATAGCATTCTCAGTGAGTTTTGTTGTCATTTTCTGAAAACAGAGATAAGAGAATAATTAAAATTGTTTATATGTGGTTTTGAGTTAGATGTATAGCTACGATTCCTATAGAACTACATGAGAAGTTAAAGGGAGCCGAAATGGATCATTAATAGGTAAATGTAAGTTAAAAATAATGATTACGTGAGTGAAAAAGATATGGCTATATGTAAAAGTAAAGGTATTTTCAAAAATCATAGATGAAGCTATAGTTATTGTTTGAATTTTTTTATTTTTTTTGTAAATGAATCTAAATTTTAATATATAAAAATTACGGATCATTCGCAGGTAAATCTTAGTTAAGCTAAAACTAATTATTATGTTGAATATAAATTTTTAAAAAAAAAAATGATAAAAATGTTGATGGTTTTTTAAATAAACAATGAATCATTTAATAAAGCATAAAAGTAAACCTTAAAAAATTTAAAAATTCAGTTATTAAAGTGGCCACGGCATGTCATAATTAAATTGGCTAGTTATTTTAAATTCATTTAAAAATTCTATTATCAAAGTGGCCACAACATGTCATAATTAAACTGGATAGTTATTTTAAATCTTATTACCTTCCAAACAAACATAAATAGTAAAGGAATCTCGCTTTATCTAAATTCATCACTGCAACTTGACATATAAATAGCATCTTCGTTGTTACCTAGCACCAATGGGAGCAACTCCACTTATAAACGATTTTACAAGAGAGCTCTACTTAAGTATAATTTTAGCTTCTAGGGTTGGTGTTGCTTGAGGGTTTTCTGCCTTTCTTCCAGAGACACGATCATTGTCTATGGATGTCTATGGATGTTATGGGAGATGGTAGGAAGAGGGAGATAATGAAAATACTTAACTTCAAGCACCTTAACTTCATCACAAATGGTCTATTTGACAATTGTATGAACTTCAAAGGATATGCAACTTGAGGCTTGAATAGAACACAATAATCTACACATTGATAGACTGAGCTGGGCAAGATGAGAAATCAGAGCAAGCCCCATGATAAAATAGTAAAATTAATTGCCCATAGCTAGCCCATAAAATTGTTTCCCTGCCTTTCCTCGAGAGATAAGGAATTTGTCAAGTTCCCTTGCTAATTTGAAGAAGACGTTGTTTATTTTCCTGTGCTCCTAATTGTTTTCAGGGACTGAGTGACCCCAAAATTAATTTCCCTATGGATATCTATGGATGTTATGGGAGATAGTAGGAAGAGGGATTTAATGAAAATACTTAACTTCAAGCACCTTAACTTCATCAGAAATGGTCATTTGAAAGTCGTATGAAATTCAAAAGATCTGCAACTTGAGGCTTGAATAGTACACAATAATCTACACATTGATAGACTGAGCTGGGCAAGATGAGAAAGCAGAGCAAGCCCCATGATAAAATAGTAAAATTAATTGCCCACAACTAGCCCATAAAATTGTTGCCCTGTGTTTCCTCGAGAGATAAGGACTTTGTCAAGTTCCCTTGCTAATTTGAAGAAGACGTTGTTTATTTTCCTCGGCTCCTAATTGTTTTCAGGGACTGAGTGACCCCAAAATTAATTTCCCACACCTAGCCCATAAAATTGTGCCCTGCCTTTCCTGCTGGTACATTACTTACTCTTATTCTGCTACAACCTATAAACCCTTAGTCCTGAACAATCTTCAAGCACCTTAACTTCATCAAAAATGGTCTATTTGACAGTTGTATGAACTTCAAAGGATCTGCATTTGAAATTTTTCATAGCTTGACTAGGATAGTGGTAACGTTTAGAGTGACATAGCCCCTGGGGCATTCAAGATGTATTTTCTAAATAATAAAGATGTTTTTCATCATAATATTTTTTCCTGAGGGAGTGACAGAGTTGCAAAAATGGGCTATTTGACAGTTGTATGAACTTCACTGGAAGTTCATTCAAACTATGTTTTCTAAAGAGTTGCTGGAACACGAATAGACTGAGCACACAAACTTGTGTACTCTAAAACTTAATGTGCACACAACACAACTATAAATAAAATGAAATATTCACAGCTATATGGAAAAAGCATAAATAAACAATGAATCATTTAATAAAGCATAAAAGTAAACCTTAAAACATTTAAAATTCAGTTATCAAAGTGGCTACAACATGTCATAATTAAACTGGCTAGTTATTTTAAATTCATTTAAAAATTCAGTTGTCAAAGTGGCCACAACATGTCATAATTAAACTGGATAGTTATTTTAAATCTTATTACCTTCCAAACAAACATAAATAGTAAAGGAATCTCGCTTTATCTAAATTCATCACTGCAACTTGACATATAAATAGCATCTTCATCATTATCTAGCAGCAATGGGAGCAACTCCACTTATAAACGATTTTACAAGAGAACTCTAAGTATAATTTTACCTTCTAGGGTTGGTGTTGCTTGAGGGTTTTCTTCCTTTCTTCCAGAGACATGATCATTGTCTATGGATGTCTATGGATGTTATGGGAGATAGTAGGAAGAGGGAGATAATGAAAATACTTAACTTCAAGCACCTTAACTTCATCAGAAATGGTCTATTTGACAGTTGTATGAACTTCAAAGGATCTGCCACTTGAGGAATTTGATGCCTCTAGTACTTTACTTACTGTTAGCTCTGGTACTTTACTTATTGTTATTGTGCTACAACCTATAAACCCTTAGGGACTTACTCTTATTCTACTACAACCTATAAACCCTTAGTCCTGGACAATATCCAAGCGCCTTAACTTCATCAGAAATGGTCTATTTGACAATTGTATGAACTTCAAAGGATCTACAACTTGAGGCTTGAATAGTACACAATAATCTACACATTGTGATTGTTTTTCATTGGTTCAGAGTGAATGGTATTGAGTCGAATACCTCGCTTGTGTAACGTTTGGAGTGACATAGCCCCTGGGGCATTCAAGAAGTATTTTCTAAATAATAAAGATGTTTTTCATCATAATATTTTTTCCTGAGGGATTGACAAAGTTCCAAAAATGGTCTATTTGATAGTTGTATGAACTTCACTGGAACATTCAAACTCTGTTTTCTAAAGAGTTTTTGGAACACGAATAGACTGAGCACACAAACTTATGTACTCTAAAACCTAATGTGCACACAACACAACTATAACTAAAATGAAATATTCACAACTATATGGAAAAAGCATAAATAAACAATGAATCATTTAATAGAGCATAATAGTAAACCTTAAAACATTTAAAAGTTCAGTTATCAAAGTGGCCACGACATGTCATAATTAAACTGGCTAGTTATTTTAAATTCATTTAAAAATTTAGTTATCAAAGTGACCACAGCATGTCATAATTAAATTGGATAGTTATTTTAAATCTTTTTAGCTTCCAAACAAACATAAATAGTAAAGGAATCTCGCTTTATCTACATTCATCACTGCAACTTGACATATAAATAGCATCTTCATTGTTATCTAGCAGCAATGGGAGCAACTCCACTTATAAACGATTTTACAAGAGAGCTCTAAGTATAATTTTACCTTCTAGGGTTGGTATTGCTTGTGGGTTTTCTGCCTTTCTTCCAGAGACACGATCATTGTCTATGGATGTCTATGGATGTTATGGGAGATAGTAGGAAGAGGGAGATAATAAAAATACTTAACTTCAAGCACCTTAACTTCATCACAAATCGTCTATTTGACAGTTGTATGAACTTCAAAGGATTTGCAACTTGAGGCTTGAATAGTACATAATAATCTACACATTGATAGACTGAACTGGGCAAGATGAGAAAGCATAGCAAGCCCCATGATAAAATAGTAAAACTAATTGCCCACAACTAGTCCATAAAATTGTTGCCCTGCCTTTCCTCGAGAGATAAGGAATTTGTCAAGTTCCCTTGCTAATTTGAAGAAGACGTTATTTATTTTCCTCTGCTCCTAATTGTTTTTAGGGACTGAGTGACCCCAAAATTAATTGCCCACACCTAGCCCATAAAATTGTTGCCCTACCTTTCCTACTAGTACTTTACTTACTGTTATTCTACTACAACCTATAAACCCTTAGTCCTAAACAATCAAATTAATTGTCCACAGCTAGCCCATAAAATTGTTGCCCTACGAGATAAGGACTTTGTCAAGTTCCCTTGCTAATTTGAAGAAGACGTTGTTTATTTTCCTCTGCTCCTAATTGTTTTCAGGCATTGAGTGACCCCAAAATTAATTTCCCACACCTAGCCCATAAAATCATTGCCCTGCAGAAGTATTTTCTAAATAATAAAGATGTTTTTCATCATAATATGTTTTCCTGAGGGATTGACAGAGTTGCTGGAACATTCAAACTTTGTTTTCTAAAGAGTTGTTGGAACACGAATAGATTGAGTTGGGCAAGATGAGAAAGAAGAGCAAGGCCCATGATAAAACAATAAAATTAATTCCCCACACCTAGCCTATAAAAGTGTTGCCTTTCCTTTCCTCGAGAGATAAGGACTTTGTCAAGTTCCCTTGCTAATTTGAAGAAGATGTTGTTTATTTTCCTCTGCTCCTAATTCAAGATGTATTTTTAAATAATAAAGATGTTTTTCATCATAATATTTTTTCCTGAGGGATTGACAGAGTTGCTGGAACATTCAAACTCTGTTTTCTAAAGAGTTGTTGGAACACGAATAGACTGAGTTGGGCAAGATGAGAAAGCAGAGCAAGCCCCATGATAAAATAGTAAAATTAATTCCTATAAACCCTTAGTGAATTCGATGCCTCTGGTACTTTACTTATTGTTAGCTCTAGTACTTTACTCACTGTTATTGTGCTACAAGCTATAAACCCTTAGTAACTTACTCTTATTCTGCTACAACCTATAAGCCCTTAGTCCTGAACAATCTTCAAGCACCTTAAATTCATCAAAAATGGTCTATTTGACAGTTGAATGAACTTCAAAGGATCTGCAACTTGAAGCTTGAATAGTACACAATAATCTACACATTGTGACTGTTTTTCATTGGTTCAAAGTGAATGGTATTGAGTCAAATACCTAGCTTGTGCAAACATTTGAAATTTTCATAGCTTGACTAGGATAGTGGTCTAAGATCTGTCATGGCACATGATTCAAACAATATCTAGAACATACAGTAGTAACATTCATAACAAAACTCAGTGAAATAAACATAAAAGACTCTTCACAACATCCCCATCAATCTTATACTCTGTTGCAAACATCTGTAACAATCTATCCAATAGTGTATAAGATATTCAACACATGGCTACAAGTATGCTTTGCAATGTATTTTCTTTATGACATTGCTTATCGAAGCATTCTGACTTATTGCACTTTTGTATTGTAAAACTTAATGTGCACACAACTATTAATAATGCACAGGTCACTCCTGCACTCGCACCAGATTACAACTTTAACTGCAGATTTCATATGCACAATTTTTAGATATGTATTCTAGCAATGCTCATAGCTATCCTAAAAAGAGCCATAGAACAATCCCCATGAACATACCTAAGGGTGCACAGAGGCACATGAGAAGGAACACGAATAAGCTAAGTTGGGCAAGATGAGAAAGCAGAGCAAGCACCATGTAAAATTAACAATTTTTTTCAGGGAATGGTTATGCTCCTAATTTTTTTGAGGGACTGAGTGGACCCAGTGGATTTCTTGGTAACTGGAAGGCAGAGGACGAATCTCCCTACAAATGGAGGGGTATCTCATGTGACCAGAGCTAAAAATCGACATCCAATGAAAATACCACAGCCAAGAGGCTACCAAGGCAAAGGAACCACTGTCCATCTGCCCATATTTGTTTTAGGTTGCAACGTGGTAATACTCATGAGAGCCAATACAAGAACACATCACACAGTTAAGGGATCACGAACGCATCACACAGTTAAGGGATCACTTTCCTACTGCAACTCAGAGCCCCCCTTGTGCATCTCGTGCGAAAATCATCCCTCAATGGATACTTGAACCAGCTAACAGTTATGAAGCATTAGAAATGAAAGCAGGGAGTTTGAAACCTTACTCTGACAAGCAACTTGAAACCTTCCGACAGCAGCCCAGCAATTGCAGCCAAACGGAACAACACTTCACTTCTTTGACTTCAATGGAAGTCCTCAGCGCTCAGCAGCATTCGTACGCAGCAGCCTTCTTCAGTTCTTCACTGGAAAAAACAAACAACAGAAGAGATAGATGAAAAATGAATGAAAGAAAGACATTTAAAAGAAAATCTGAAAACTACCAGCACCTAACTAATAACTACCAAGCTTGCTGGTTGTTCCAACTGTGGTTGCAGGTCTCCCTCCATGTGTCCATCAACGCTCTTGTACTGTAGCAAAGGATTTCATTTTCTTCTAGCTGCCCCTTCTCTGTAGCAAATGTGGCTATTAGCCCAGGAAGGAGGATGACTCTAGCCGATTAATGTTGGATATTGCATATTAAATTTTTTAGTTATGTTTCTTTTTTTAACTGTTTTATATCTATGGTTGAGCATTCTTCAATCGTCTAACAAGGCATTTGACAGTCAGCAATAGTACACATGGACAGGTAGGAGAATTGTTTTCAAATAATGACACCTTACGGCGTAATTACCTTAATGGTTCATAACAATTTTTCTCTTAAGCTTCTAAAAATACTATATAGATTTACTTGATGCATAATTAAGAGCAATAGTTAAATGCAATACAAACTTAGTAAGCTTTGTTACTAAAAATATTTAATTTACTAAAACTGAAAAATAATAACCAACCTTACATTAAAATCTTTATTCTTCTTATTAATAAAAACAAATAATAATTATTATCAACAATCACATTAAAAATATTAATATTTTTATATTAAACACAATATTTTTTTATAATATATTATATACATCTATTTAAATAAACACATTAATATGATTAATGTAATTTTAAATGCCATATTTTTACATTTCCTTTACTTTGTATAGCATAAAATGGAAAAAATTAATAAAAAATTAATCTTATGACTATTAATTATTCGATGTAAGAATTAAATTACAAGTGTGATTTTTAATTATTGAAATTTTGTTTACTCCCTTGTAAGGATTAAGTGTTTAATTTCTTAAATGTTGCAAACTTTAATTTTGGTTTGCTATGTAGTAGGGACAACACAAAGTTTAGTAAATAACATACTTCACCAAAAAGATTAAAGAATTATAAATTAAATTAAATTTATTAATGTAAAATTTTGAAGTGTTATATAAATAAAAATACAAAAAATATAAAGTTAAAGACAAATTCATAAATGAAAATACAAAAGAATACAAAATTAAAGACAAATTCATAAATGAAAATATAAAGGAATTCAAAATTAAGGACAAATTCATTATAATATATTCATTTATCAATATTTTAAAAATTTATAAATATTATTATTATTACTAAGTTTCTTAGAGATTTGAACTTTGAATTGTATGGTTTATAGAATACTTCATAAAGCTAATGTTATGATTGTCAATTTTTTTGTAAACTTAGTAGTATCTCGCTATTCATTCAATATTAAAAAAATGCAAGTTACATCAAAATATAATACTATTGACCTCAATTTGCCCGTAGGAAACCAGGTTTGCTAGCCATCTTAAAGTGTTATAGGCCATCCAAAGCTTAAGGAGTTTAAAATGGTCTCTTGTTATCTTTAGAGGTCTATTGTCTATCTTAACATATATAAACATATGAAAAAAGTAAATGATATCCATAGTATGCATATCAACAAAAAGTAAAAATTCAGAATATTCAGTGTTTTGAAGACTCAATGGGTGTCTGGTCTTTGACACTCGACCCAGGCATATCAACCTGGTGTAGATTCTGGAGTTGTCTATTAACACGCTCGAGACAGACGTTTTGGTGGTGCTGATGTAGATGGATCTCTTGAATGTCTCTGCGGATTTCCGCCAAAATTGAGGTTGGCTACGAGTCCCCCCCCAATCTCTTGAACTGTGACAACTGCCTTAGCCAATAAACATTTCAAGATCCCGTAAATATGAATAGAGTGTTGAAAAGGGGATAGTCTACTGCGCGTATTACCAGGATCCGTTAGAATTGGACCCATATCTTCCTAAGCAAGGTCTTCTTCAAATTTAGTTCTAACATCCTGTTCCCACCCAAAAATTAAAGATTTAACTTGGCTAGGGGTTCCTTCTGAATAGGCCTAAAACAGGTTCTCCATAATTTCTTTCCCAGACTTACGTCCTCTTCTGTTTGTACCCGCTTTAGCCTTCCCTTTGTCTTTACCTTCCTTTCTACCCGACTGAGCTTTATCCATTTTGCCTTGAACCTGTTCTCCCAGCAAATGTGTGTTCACCCAGCTCCACACTGGGATACTGACCCAACTTGGAATGGCATGCGGGTGAAAATTGCTAGGAAGACCCACGCAGATGACACGCCCAAGTTGCTAGAGTTCGCACCTAATCCCCTATCTTCTTCCCGAGGTTCTACAATCCCCTTTCTATCATACTCCAAGAACCTGCAGAGAGAATTTTTTTAACGGGCCCCCACATCCTCCCATGCCAGCGTTTTCCCCTAGACCCTCCTGACATGCCTTGTTGTTTGGAAGGTTTCTTAAATGTGATCATTAATCGTTGTGGGTGGAGCCGCCCTCCTCTGTCAGCATGCGTCATGTCCTACTTCGGTTTCGTTGTTGCGTACTGTTGCCACGTCGCACCAAGCCCCTTCCCACATGGCACCCCGATCAAGGGTGATTGTCAATTGAACCAATCCCATCAACTCTATAAAACAAGTGTTACAAGGTAGTGTGGTTCATGTTATTCAAGTGGAAATTATGCTTTCAAAAAATTTGAAAAATGAATATGAAATGGAAAAATTAATTGCCTTGCATAAATTATGGCGAGTAATAACCATTAAGGAGTCTACACATTTACATTTTTACTCCTACTTGTTAAAGGGTTGAAAAACACATAAATAATAGTGAGCAATAACTCTTGGTAAGTAAATTTTATTTATATACTGTCCCTATAAATAATGGTAAATATGTTATTTATGTGAGTATGAGTTGTTTACAAGTACTTTTATTTTCGGATGTTTAATATTGCAAAATATTTGCCCAAATATCTTAAAAACATGGCATACATAAAAATTTGAGGTAGTTATCTGCATGGCATTGTATTGTCCAAAAGTTACAATAAGGCTTTCAAGTTATGGTCCAATCAAATGTTTAAAAAATAAATTTTTCAATAATGTTGAAAAATAAATATTAATTTTCAATGTTAAATATTATAACTTATATTGATGAAATCTAAACTAATAATAATTTAGAAATAAATAAATCGCTAGAATTTTATCTTAATAAAAAATAAATAATGTATTTAAAATAATTTAAAATAAATAAAATAAAATAATTATGTATTTACTATAATAAATATTTCTATATTATTTAGATTTACCATACTTTTTAATATTTCAATAAAATTCAATGCTTTTTAATATTTCAATAGAATTCAAAATCATTGTTAATTGTTTAGATATTTAACGCCGAAGGCGTTCTATTGTGAGCGTTTAGCTCACGACACTGTAGAGATTCGTCGTCTTCGACTGAATCTCTGACACGTGTCCAACTCATTCCGCCCTCGTCATCATCTCCACCGCCGCTTACTGAGCGTTGATGCGCAGTCTTCATCCGCGGTCGTGCTTCCTTCGGCGTTTTCTTTTGCTGACCCGTCTGCAAAATGCTAGTATTATACCTATTGTGATGAGCCTATATTATTTAAAGTCGAAATATTTTTGTATAATAATAAGATTTAAAATTCCATTTAATTGAGTAGATCTTGTTATAACTGTGGGATGTGTATATAGCAATTCATTTAATATTATTGCTTTATCTCTTCAAAATATAAACCGTTCTCATAATTTTGCAGCGCTACCTGGGGTTTGGTGCGGCCGGGATTGGAAGAGCGCACCATTTATCGTGTGCGTGCGAGAAGATTAAATGAATGAATGAAATTTTTAACGTTCACTAGAATAAAAATAGTTTATTGGATTACTATTTTTTTTTGTTTTTTTGCTTTCTGTAATTTAATCATTTTCTTATTCAAATTGGTGATGAGCTCACCCAATCTTCTAACAGTTTTATCATTGAAAAGACAATGTCATGGAATTGATGTTAACATACCACGGTAACCGTTTCTGATGTCTCTAAAAGCGTCACATTCCAAAATGAAAATTTTTTCTGATTCCACTGCCCCGGAAGTGCAAAAAATACATACTCTTTCTTCCCAAGCTTCTTTAAGTCTCTTCTACGGTCCCGTTTGACACCGAAATTGATGTGAACTAGTTCTTAAATCTACCCAATAAAATTTCAGTGAAATTAATCGCAATGCCTCTCTTAGAATTTAAATGAATTTAACGGTATTCTTGATAGATGTAGAATGACATTATTGTGACGTGACACCAGTACTTTCATTACAGAGTGGATGGTGTGTTGGGTTGTACAGTAGTCATTGTTTTTTTAATTAATTGCATGTATACCGATAAAGATGAGAAAATAAAAGTTATAAGAATTGAACCAATAACATTTTAATCAAATAAATTTAAATATTATGAAAAAACAATAAAATTCAACTGGTAATGTTAAATTATGGAAAAGTTGCAATTTTTTTTAAATTGAATGAGTTGAACGAGTTATACACTATTATACTCTGTTATGGGTATAAGAAGAAGAAGAAGTTATTTTAACATCCACAAGGCTAAAATAACTTCTGGTATAAATCGCTTTTCTATCTCGCTCTTGTATTTGGCCCTTTTCTTGTAAAGTTTCACAATAAATTCTCCCAACTTCTCGAGAAATCCCTCGCTAAATAGATTATCCCAAGAGCTAGCTGCCAAAATATATGTATAACATTCCCTTTTGTCTTTAAAGGTCTCAAATTCTAAAATGAAATGTTTTTTTTTCTGGAAGAGCAAAAAATACACTCTTTCCTCTCACACTTCTTTTGGCTTTTTTCAACACTTTGTTTCACAACGGAGTTGATGAGAATTATTTCTTAATTGAGCAATAAGAATTTTGGCTCTCCAAGAAATATTGGCTCCTATGTACGCTTTTTGTTGATGATTATGAGTGGGATTAAACTCTTCAATATAATATTTTTTCTTTCTCCCTAGCTCGTTCTCCCAAATACGTTTGTGGAGCTTATCCATTAAAAAAGAGTGTATCTCTTTACTATTTGTGGGACGCATGCTCAAGCAAATACCTCATTTACTAAACCATTTGTTATTTTGCTCCATCCAAGTCTTTTTCTTTTGCACAATATGTCATTAAACACAACCTTATATCATATGCCCTCTTCCATTTGTTTTTTTTTTTAAACACCTTATGACCTGCACCATAGCTATTGCTTCAATATGAGCAACCCACGTTTCACTTAACAAGATAGCATGAGAAATTGTACCTTTAATTTTGAGTTTGTTTGTAATCAAATGCTTCTAAATTTTCTCAGTTTGTTTCCACTACATGTCGGATGTACTGCTAGTTCACAGTTCACAACCGTAGAGAATCATTGGAATCACTAAAAGCCCAAAAAGAGTTAGAACGGTTTTCTAGTCCCATAACTCTGTCTCTCGACACCTATTTTGAAAAGCATAAAATGTTTTCAACCCCCCAAAGTTCTTTTCTTTCTACAGGTATTTGTAATCTGCAACTTCTTCCAAAATGTTGCCTTCAAAATAAAACTTATGTTGGTTATGTTTTATTTTGTTAGGAAAAACCACTACTCTTGTTTTTGCTAATATTGACTTGCATCACCACTCTTCTACAAAAATGCTCATGGGAAAGTAAGTGCTCTTGAAAACCAAGAGAAAATTCAGCAATCAGAATAAGGTCGTTTGCGTACAAAAGAAGCCTTATAACAAATTTTCCCAAATGGATATCATTAACCCCTTGCGAATTTGGCGAGCCTTATTTCAGCTGCCATAGGCCCATTAATGCGGCCAGGAAGCTGATGCCCGCCGCACGATAATCTACACCTTTAATCCGACGGCGGGCATCAGCTGCCTGGCCGCATTAATGGGCCTATGGCAGCTGAAATAAGGCTCGCCTGCGAATTTAGCCACTCTTCAAGCTTGTCGATATATAAACCAAAGAGGGTAGGAGACAATGGCCAACATTTTTTGACCCCGATATCGCTTCTAAAACTTTCAGAAATGTCCGCTGAAGTTATAATTTTGACTTTCAACTATTCATACAGCCTATGCACAGTTGCTCTCAAATGCCTGGGAACCCCAAGTTCCTCCATTATGTGTCAAAGTTTATCCCTAGGAACCGTGACATAGAATTTATGAAATCAACAAAGCAACAAAAGGCTTATCCCCTTTCGTCCAAACTTTTTCAATGATGTGCCTTAAAGTTATACCATGATCAACCATGGAATGTTTAGGTCTAAAACATGTTTTCCCTTTAGCAAATTTATCTCTTTCTTTTGTCCACTTGCTGATTTAATTTTCTAACATGCTTCCAAATAACTTTGCAAACAAGGGGTTTATCATTATGGTGCTATAATTGGAGACATTATTGATGTCACCACTCTTGAAAAGAGGTATTGTCAGAATAGTTGTCCAATCTGTGGGGAACCCCTTTTGTATGACGTTAAAAAAAATTGTAATGTGAAGTGCAAGAATTTTTATGCTCCACTTTAGATACTTTGCCTGGAATTCAACCAAATCTTTTGTTTTTCCAACACCCAAATTCTTGATACCCATCTCTGTCTTTTGTACCATGAAAAGTTTTGTATCAATGTTGACCAAGGGAGGAAGGTCAACCTTGGGATCCTGCTCATAAATTTGTCTTGCATAGTCAAACTATTTAAAAGTTGTAATATTGTTTTCACTTTACATCTTTCTCGGTTGGAGCTCCTTCCAAAATAATTTGGGGTTATTTTTCCCAAGGAAGATTAGTTCTTCTCTCCTCGAAACCATGAAATCAATCTTTTTATTTCTTAGTATCTGCTTGTAAGCTTTGAACTTTATGTTATCCTTGTTTGACTCTTTCCACTTTCTCGCCTTTTTGCATTCCTCATCAAACAAAGCATTAACTAGAAAGCGATTTGTTTCAGACTTCTTAATTTTTTCTCTTTTACACTCTGCAAGTACGCTTTGAATTAAATGTGTTAATTCGTGACTATGAAAGTCGTGAAATGGGAATTTTTCCTTCTCGAAGAGTCTCTCTAGCGTTATTTTGAAGGTATTACAATTTTCTGGAGTCAAAAGAATTTTGCCCTTCGGAAGATTTTGTTTAACACACTGAGTTTTTGACCCTAACTGCTTCATTCTGGTCCAAGAGAAACTTAAATAATTTGGCTTGTGATCTTATTTTAAGTCCAAAAACTGATCTCCAATCAAAACTTCCTCCATTTTCTCACACAAACTATGTGAGAAAACTAGTCTACGACACTTGCTCCATTGAAAGTATTGCAAGTAAAATTACCGGACTTTTCCCGTCTAGTCAAACCATTAAAAATGACTAAATCGAAAGCCCCACATAGAGTAATCAATTGTTCACCAAAAAGATAGCAATCATGGTCCTATGAAATTCTTTCCCATTGATGATTACTCTCTTCTATAAGCTAGATAGGGTAGCAGTGTTCTTTACAACAAACACTGTTAGCTTGCTCACTTGCAATCCTAACATTGAAATCACCCACTATAATGACTTCATCTAGTTGAGAATATGTTGCAATATTTTCCTTTAATGTTGCAAAGGGATCTTTGTGGTCAAGCCCTCTACTTTTGTAGATTTTTCAAACTTGCGGCACAAAATAACATGCTACAATTCTAATGTGATTTCCATTTTCTGATATTTTAGACCAAACAAATTGTTTATTTGAGTCTTCTTTTTCTAGTTGAATGAAACAACCTTTTATTTCTCTCACTAATACCATGATACCCCCGTGTCCTTTGTCATTCCCTGTTGCCTTGTTATACACTGCCATCTTCCAATACCCTTCAAACAAAGGCGTCTTGCACCCTTCATGCTCATGTGTTTCTATGAAGAAAATTATGTCTCTATGTTCTGCAATAGGCCCTAAACCAGGGCCTCGTCTCCATGGGTAACCTTTGCAGTTCCAATAAACTAATCTTAAGGAAACATGGGTATGACTTTATTGTTATTTGTTTTGACATGTAAAACTCATAGTTGACTCTTTGCCCCTCATTGCCCATACTGACCTTGCTTCCTAATTTCCTGCTAAAAAGTTTTTTTGTCTCTTCTTTATTATCATCTTGCTGCCTTGTTTTGGAAAGAGGTCCAAATCGCGCTATCACAATTTTACCCTTATAAAACCATGCTCTTTTTCCCTCATCTCTTGCTGCCCTAACTTTTGACATTTACTCCCTCCTTTCCTCCTGTAGTCTTCCAATTAAATCTTCTTCTAGAAAAAAGCGAAAACCCCTCAGGGGTTGCTTCTTGCTTAGAATGATATATATATATCATGCAAGCTAGGCATGAGGACTCTTATTGGCCTGGCTCTCTCACCGTTAAACTTTCCTACCCTCCATGTTTGGCATATTTGTACTTGCCATAATAGTTTGTCTTTCAAGAAGTCCTTTGCAAGGTCAAAAGTAGATTCATTTTTCCCATAGTCTTTCACCCCTTTAATAATTATGTTTGTTGTTCTATCTCGTCTTTCCTTGCTTTCTCTATCTTGCATGTTGTCGACCCAAATGTTGGTTTCTCCTTTCCTATTAATAGAATTGCTAATAACTTAAGTCCAAGTTTTGGAAACTTTTGTAAAGCCTCGTTTCCTTTCTTCTCTTGTTGTTTCTTCATGGTTGTCTATTTGGGCAACCGCTTTCCCTTTATCTTGGGATGGTTTCGCATTCACCACCTCTATACTCTCCACTACAAATTTATTCATGTTTTGCACATCTGCCTTCATGTGTTGCCATTTTGTCTTTCCTATCAAGAGAGCTTCCTGTAGCAATGCCACTTGCTTCTGCAAAATTTTATTGCTATTCGCTAAAGTCTAGTTCTCAATTGTTATTACATAAATTGTAAGATTTTTCCTACTCTTTAGCTTCTAAAACCTCCAACCTCTTTTTCGCACTTAACAATTCTTTCCTATAGAAATTAAATGACCATGTATAGATGTGTTGTAGTACAATTTAGCTACAATTAATAATAATTAAAATAACAAATATAAACCTTGGTTAATTTTTAGCGGAATGAGGTTGAATGACTCTACACCATCTTATATGATTAAGAATGCCGGGATTACTTTTCATGACCTCGGAAAAGTCTTTCAATCCCTGCATTAACGAATGAAATAACCTATTTAAATCATAAATAAGGATGTTATGAAAGCCGGAAATAATAGTAATGATAAAATAGAGAAACTTCTGGCGCGTGTATATCGATCCGGGAGCCTTATATTATGCGGCAAAGGTCCAAAGCTACCTCCACTGGTTCTCCAAAAATATTTAATTATATTTTTTAAAGATATTATAACAAAGTTCGAGATGTCCTTTAAGATAAGAGATTTATTTTAATTTAATTCTTAGATTTAACATGTCACGGGATCAGATATCTATTTAGAGTTTGAATAGAGAAAAAAAAATGCCACGTTTCCCTCCACATTATTGAAATTCTTATTTTAAATTATTAAAAATTATATATATAACGATTTAATTACATGTTTTTAATAGGATAAAATAATCCATCTTATTTAAAATAAAATAAAAAGTTATCATATATCATGGAATCAAATCTCTATTAAAATGGATCTTTTTACTGGACATTAAGATTTGCCACGTCTAAACAAGTAATTTTAGAATAATTTTATATGCATTATTTATTAAAAAGTTATTATATGTAAAATGCTTAGATAGATAAAGCTTTCCCACGTCTAAACAAGGAATTTTAGAATAATTTTATATGCATTATTTATAAAAAAATATATTATATATAAAATGCTTAGATAGATATAGAATAATTTTATATGCATTATTTATAAAAAAAAAATATTATATATAAAATGCTTAGATAGATAAAGCTGATAGTGAAACTTAAAAATTTCATTAAGTTTATAGTAAAAATATTCTATTTATAATCCAATAACCAATATTTTCTGTTATTGAAATTTTTTTAAGTCGCCTCTTCAAAAATTTTATTAGGTTTATAATAAAATATTTTATTTATAATTCAATAATTAATAATTTTTATTATAAGTCGTTTCTTAAATTTTTTATTAAATTTATAATAAAAATATTTTATTTATAATTAATAATTAGTACTTTCTATTATTTATAATAAAATATTTTTTTTATTATTGACATTTTTTTTAAGTCGCCTAATTTTTTAGAAGAAACTTGGGAATGGTTTCCATTGAAATTAGACATCTCGTCATTAACTTACCTGGTATACGTGGCATATAACAAACACGAAAAAGAATAAAATAAAAAATAAATCACAAGACTTACCTGAGCATCCACTGAAACCTAAACTAATAAATTAAGCAGGGAGGTGCCCATAGCCATGGACATGTGTACAGGAAAAAAAAAACGTCACAAGACTTACCTGAGCACACACTGAAACCAAAACTAAATTAAGCAGGGAAGAGCCCTAGCCATGTGACTCATAGCCATGGCCATGTTACTCATAGGCATAGACATGGCAATGTGACTCATGGCCATGATGGCCATGTGACTCAACCCATAAGCCATAGCCATGTGACTCAACCCATTTGATTCCATTTAAAGCCCGAACAAGGAGAGATGATAGGTAGTTGATTGATCGGAGTTGATAGGTAGTTGATTGATCGGAGTTGACGTAAGTTACTCCATGTACTTTACGGCGTGTTGTCGTTTCCAGGCAACGTTTTAGCCCGGACTCCGGCAAAGATTTTTTAAAAATTCGGCAAAGATTTCATTAGAATCATGTTTACAGTTGTTAAACTTAAGTATTTTGAGTGCCCTAAGGGATTTTGGTAGTGCTGAATCCATTTCCAACCTCAAAAATGGATTTCAAACATTGCAAGTACCTAATTTCTTGAATTTAAGTTGCCCAGATTCCGGCAAAAAACTGCCATCCGAGCTAAAACGTTGCCTGGGTAGACTACTCCGTACTTTACCCTTCCCGCGGAGTGCGGTGGGGCGACAAATCTTGTCTGAACAGAGCAATAGTTGCATTTCCCGAATAGAGCGCATTCCACGGTAGGTTGAAAAGGGCCTCTCGATGTCTGGGGGTGTAGTCTAATATATAAAAGATATATATATATATATATATATATATATATATATATATATATATATATTTAAAATTAAAATTGAGTTTAGGTTGTTGAAATAGTAGAATTTCAATGTTCATCACAATCTCTCTTAATTTTTTATTTTTTTCCCTAAGTGAAAAAATATATTTAGTCTCTAAATTAAACTATACTTAGATATAAAATGTTCTCATATATATATAAAATATTTTCTCATATATATATATAGGTATTCTAATATATATAAAATGTTTTATGGTACATATTAAATATTTTCAGGATATTATAAAATGTTTTCCAGTATATATGAAATGTTTTCTATATATGGTGTAGTCTAATATATGTTTTCTATATATGGCGTAGAACATATATGGCGTATTCCAATATATAAGCCACCAATGATTAAAATTTCTGGACATTTTTTCTATTTCGTCTATAAATAAAGTATGTCTATATATAAAATGTTTTCCAGTATATATGAAATGTTTTCTATATATATGGTGTAGTCTAATATATATTTTCTATATATGGCGTAGTCTAATATATAAACGAACATATATGGCGTATTCTAATATATAAAGCAATGATTTTTTCCAGACACAAATTTCTGGACCTTTTTTCTATTTCGTCTATAAATAAAGTACGTCTATATATAAAATGTTTTCCAGTATATATGAAATGTTTTCTATATATATGGTGTAGTCTAATATATGTTTTCTATATGGTGTAGTCTAATATATGTTTTCTATATATGGCGTAGTCTAATATATAAACGAAAACGAAATGATGATTTTCTTAATAACAAACGAACGAAAACGAAATGATGGTTTTCTTAATAACAAATATTTTCAGGATAGTCTAATATATAAACAAAATGATTTTTACAGGACATTTTTTGGACAATTTTTCTATTTCGTCTTATAAATAATGTCTATATATATAAAATGTTTTCCAGTATATTTAAGGATGATTTTCTTAATAATCAATATTTTCAGGATAGTCTAATATATAAACAAAATTATTTTTTCAGGACATTTTTTGGACAATTTTTCTATTTCGTCTTGTAAATAAAGTATGTCTATATATATAATGTTTTCCAGAATATATAAAATGTTTCCAGGTATAAAATATAGACTTAGTTTTTTTTACAACATTTTTAATCTTGCAAAGATTCTTGCAAAGAATTTTTTTTGTAGATTGTTAAATGGTAGAATTTCAGTGCTCCATTGGGTAGAAAATCACAATCTTTATTGAATATTTTTTCAAGATTTAATTGATTTTTTTTTCTTCATCTATAAGTTAACTATGCTTATATAAGAAATGTTTTCTATAAGTCAAACTATATCTATATATAAAATGTTTTCTAATTTATATAAAATAAATTCCAGTTAATATATTTTTAAACGATATCATTCTGAAATGCTATTTGTAAAGCAAGTATGAAATATGCTATTTGTAAAGCGAGGTACGAGTAATGTTGATAAATCCAAGACCTAATAATACATGGGAGTGTGGAGAGACGTTGACCTTGTATAATATTTCAAAAATGCTATTTGTAAAGCAAGTATGATATTTCAAAAATGCTATTTGTAAAGCAAATATGATATTTCAAAAATATGTTTTCCCAGGCAGTACTATAAATTCTCTATAGAATGACTATGGAAAAGTGTTGGTGACATGCAACAAAGTAACAATTTCTCCCTGCTATAGTGAAATGGACGTGAAAACAAGGAATCTCCCGGTAACTTTTTCCTTTTCATTATTTCTCCATGATATATCAGTTTGGTCAACTGAAATCTCTGCACAGTGAAATGCCAGTAGTCTTTGTCCGAAGGAAAATCTTGAGGGTATGAAAATCTACATTTCCAAACTGTCCATGTTCTGGAAATTCAGTTTGTTGACATTTAAAATAACAGCAAATTAAAAAAAATATTACTACATTTTGAATTACGTTTATTACGTCTAAAATATCTCTGTTAGCTATTATGGTCCGTAAAGGAGATACTGATATGTATGTAAACTGTGAAACAGAAACTGTAAACCCTTCTGTTTTACTGTGTGGCTCCACAAAATATGACCTGCACACCCTATTTTTTGATGGTGGTTTTGCTCGATCAAAAGCGGTTTGGAGAATTGATAAAAAAGGGAGACAAGAAGTTTTAAAGAGGTGCTTTCAGAAAACTGTTATTCACACTAATGGGAAACCCCTCATTAGAAAAAAGTTAAAACCCTCTATCTAAGCACAAATAGTAATTAGACGATCTAATCCCGCTCAAATTTCAAAAGAAAATTTCATGTCCTTTTTATAACAGGTCATTCAAACAAATCAGATGCAAAAGGGCACCTGAGCATTAATTAGCATGTAGGTACAAAGTTGAGAAGTTACAGTAGTAACATTCTGCTTCTCGCCATTCAACCAATGGATTCACAAAAAAACTCTAAATCTGCTAGCCTCATAATGACTACACCATCTACAACCTCTATATACAGGACTGTCAGATGCTCCTAGTGTTGTGCATGAGTGGACTGGGTTGGGACTCGAATACAGAGTGGGCATGGCATGGGAAGGGTGAAAAGTTTTTAAGCTACAGGTGCAATGTAGATCAATTTTCCTTTGTACAACAGGTCTTCAAGTACAGGTGTACCTCATTAGGGGATAGAAAAACTTATGAATTCTGATTACTCCATGTCCATGCCCTCAAAAATAGTATCATCATCACTCAAGATATCTTCTGTAGGTGAATCATCAACAGCCAACTTGCTGCAAATGTAAAATATCACTGTTAGCACTCTATATCCTAGCAAGTGAGGCCAACTTGCTGCAAATGTAAAATGTCACTGTTAGCACTCTGTTATATCCTAGCAAGTGAGGCCAACTTGCTGCAAATGTAAAATATCGATTGTTGGCACTCCGTTATATCCTAGTTCGTCATATCACGATTCTTGGTAAGAACATAATTACCTCAAACAGTGACAGCTGAAGCTAAGAATTCGTTTAAGCTTCTTGTTGTAGAAAAAGAAGTTGAAGGACCATCTGCAATACAGAAATATCCTGGTTAATAAGCTTATATTTCCGAGACCCTACCGGAAGCTTGTTAAGGTCAATAAGACCAATTTTACAACAGCGTTTTGGATGCGTGAGTATAGAATGAAAGAAGCACTTACATGGCTCCCCTCTCGATGAAGGGGTCACCTTCCAATTCTGGCACATAGTTATAGACATCACAGTCGGCAAGATCGATAACCTGTCAAAATTAAGTACTTAGTACAGTCCACCCAACCTAACATAAAAACTTGAAATATTTAGATGCATACCAACAGAAGAAATATTGGTTTCTATTTTAGCTTCAGAGCTATATTTGAAAGGACACACATTTTTACCTCATCCACAGCTTTCCAGATGCTGTCTAGAAGGTTATCGCCCCCATTTTCTGCAAACCACACCTGCAATTCAGGTAATAAAAGCAAATACCATTAAGTTAAGTTAGTCGAATAGAATGTCTGATTCATGAAAAAAAACAAATACAGAACTCTACATGTGCATTTTTGTACCTTCTCTGCTTCAAGCAAATAGTTTTCAATTTTCTGCTTCACATTGTTCAATCCACATTCTTTGGAAAAGTTATGAGCTTGCACCATGCTGCATGGGGTCAACAAATTAAAAGGAACAAACAAAAAAATGAATATACATGGAACCTCTGTTTTGCAACACTATATCAAAAAAAATCTGAATATCACATAAAAGTTAAAAATTTGAACCCTGGACACTATCACGACCACAGTTGGCCACTGTGGCCATCCAAGACCGATCAGGTAGCCTCTCTTTGAAATCCCAACCGTGTTAATCAAAAGAGTCTTAATCTGATAGGAAATGGAGAGACTCGAACTCTCGGCTCCTTTAAGAGCAACGGTTTTCTAAACCGTCTGTCAACCTTTGACACCACTTCCAATCTCCAGGAAAAGGATATATACACGGGTTGCCAACTAGCCCAACAGGCTTACAGTGGCATTACCCAATTACCCTTTCCTGCTTAACAACCCTTGTAAAATGCAAGGATTCAAACATTTAAAAGAAAATATAAGCGAAGTACCTGAAGTCATAATCAGGATATATGTGGTTCATAGTAAGAATGAGATGAATCAATGTCCTCCGACTGAGGTAGAAAAATTGGTTATGTCAGTTGTTAGAACTCGGAGCTTGTAAACCAGGTTCTGGAACGAGACTGAAATTTAACTTTAAAAAATTATCATAAAATACCTCGCTGTGCTACATAAAGGCCCCATTGGAGAGGATGAACGATCGTCAGGAGATTGTGCAAGGTACTCCAGGACCTAGCAAACCAAAATTTACATTTCTTGGTAAACTTTTCAAAGTGTAACAAAAGACACAAGTCAAATTACTCCAAAAGACTAGTCCAACTTCCCTAATACTAATGAGATCTTTGCCTATAACCCATGATATTGCTTGCTTTGATAAGTCTGTAACCTAAAATAATGGATAACACTGGATATCATAATGAAAACAAATTGGTTCCTGATAGCATGAACTTATCAATTTCTTTCGAACTATAGTGCATAATAATGAAATGATACCAAATCACAACAAGAATAACGAACTTACTTGTTGCTCCAAGCTACGAGAGAGCTTCCTGTCTACCCCAGCAAGCTTGCCTACAAAACATAAAACAATTAGGCAAGTACAATGCTCATGCACTAGAACAAGGAGATGGAAAATAAAATTCCATGAGATATATAATAAATTTTAAGAGAATGCTTTTATGCTGGAGTCACAATTTGTTAGCTGTTTTGGTTATGTTTATTATGTATGAAGGCAGTTTACATGCGTTAAAAAATTGAACTAACTTGCAATTTCATCCATTAATCTGTGTGTCAACCACAAGTTGGCCATAGTTATAACAAGGGATTAGCTTAACCAGTAGTTGTAGTTGTTGTCAAGGTTAGCTAAACTAGTTGTCAATTGTCAATGTTGCTGGGCATTTGGCCATTTCACATCCATCAATCTGTGTGTCAACCACAAGCTGGCCATAGTTATAACAAGGGATTAGCTTAACCAGTAGTTGTAGTTGTTGTCAAGGTTAGCTAAACTAGTTGTCAATTGTCAATGTTGCTGGGCATTTGGCCAGTTCACTACCGGGCTGTGAATGCCCATGGTGGAGGGTCACCACGGACACACCAATTTACTCAGCGTTTACTCAGCGTTCATTAGGGATGCCATCCACTTATGGCATAGGAGGCTCATTACGGATGCCGTCCACCAATGCGATAGAAGTCTTTCGTTGGAATCAAATAATTTTATTAAAACATAATACCCCGAAACAAAATTCAACAGAGTAGTGATTGAAATTTTGTAAATCTCAAGTGCCTCTAAAATGATTCTAATGGATTATAATCGATCATATTCTACAAAATGTTAAATTTGGGGCAACACGCAGTGCAAGGTGGCCCTGAGATAAAAGGTACTTTGCTGCTTGCTTCACATTCATGATAACGAAGCTAATATAATGTTTTTTTTTTGAACAAATTTATCCCTGGAAAATAGAATATATTGAAATTGAACTCATTTTCTAGTCTTTAGGAATGTTTTCCCGCCTTAAGCCGTGGCCTGAAATAGAATATATTGAAATTGAACTCATTTTCTAGTATTTAAGAAGGTTTTTCCGCCTTAAGCTCTGCCAGGCAGGCCACAGTAGTATTTCCAGCTGCTGCGTTACCCATCATAGAAGGGGCCCTATATATTTCCTCACTTCAGTAACATTTTTGGTTTGTTCAGCAGTAGGGTATTTATACAAAAAAATATCGAAATCTATTAAACAAGCACAGTTTCTTATTTCATCCTAAATAACAATAAAGCAGTATTACTTACACGAGTAAGCCTCAAGGGAGCCTTTGAGAACGCATTCTCCAAGGTTTACATTGTTGAGAAAACCATTTAACCTGGACATGATTATGGAGAATTATCATCAAATGATCTTTATATAAAGAAAGGTATGCCAACAATTCTAAGAACAGAACAATGCTGCTCTCAATGAACAAAAATTCTTTATAAAATTGTTAAATTTGGTCATTGAAAATGAGACTAGAAGCACCCTTCACGACCTACAGCGGGAAGATTAATTACCTTGAAAGAGGAGTGTATTCCAGAAACTTCATCCTTGGTGCTCTTTGGCTGCATATACTCCTCCGTGTTTGACTCTTTCTCAGCTTTAAGCTAGAGAATATGAGAGACTCTTAGATTTTAAGTCCTTCAGAAAATTACAATCCTTTTTCAAGTTTGAAGCCTTCCAAAGCTTTTCATTGCCATGCCATGGACCTGAACCGGAAATTTATGTCGCGAATCTTTTGTATGAAATTGTCTTACAAAGAGGAGGAGACAGCTAATTGCTGAATACAGAAATTCTTATTTTTCTGCTTCTTTTATCTATTGGAAAAAGCCGTATATTCTTAATCCTACGTGCACAGGGGCTCCTTAGCTTCCACGGAGAAAATTTTGCAACAATACTGCATCAAAATAGAACTCCAGAAATAAGAATTATGAACAAGAAGTTCATTTTAACGAGCTTTTGATAAACTAAATGGAAGTGAAGTCACAGAACTCTCTATTGACTTGCAGGAAAGTTCTTAACATCTTTCCCATTAAACAATTTAGAAGGGATCAAAGGCAGCTTTTCCATGTCATTTTTCGCGAGTAGCAGAACAAACGCGTTAAAAACAAAATCTCGCGCACAGCAGCAGAAACAAATAACATGGAAATATCATAGGCATAAAATTCACAGGCATAAGATTCCTCCAGCTGCAATTTACATCAATTTTTGTGGAAAAAAAATATTCAACCGTATATTTTGTCATCATCACCGCAATTCTTGCCCAGTCCACAATCAAAATATAAAGACACAAAGCTTATCAGACTAATTTGGGGGAAGGTAAGATTACGAACTTTCCAGACAATAGTTAGAAAAATTACATGTAAATCACACCAATATCATCTCAAAGCTTCACAATTTTGCACATAAATTAAAGCATCTGTGATACTAAACAGAAAAAGGCAATAAATTACACAATAAATGAAATAAATAAATGAAACTCATAGTTGACCAGATATTATGCGAAGAGACACAAAATTCCGAAGAATACGCTGCAGATTCAAAAAAAAGACACCAAATCGACAGATTCGTTCAAAAACATTACCACAATCTAAAAGGGTCATCAAGACGATTGCTCAGAAACATAAAGATACATAGACCGTCAAACAAAATGAACCCCAGAAAACACAAACGTGCTTCAATTTTCAAAGAAAATAAAACATATCAGCTCAACATACCGAATTTCATGCGATCCGCCGCTGATAGTTAGCAAATGCTTCAAAAATTTAACACGATGTTTCAAAACTTAACACAAAATTAACAGAAAACCTCCAAATTACCTGCTTTAACGCCACATTACGCAACGCTTCATATGCCTTTACAAGGAATCAAAACCTGCGCAGCTCAAACACAAAGACGGAGCAGACTCTGCACCAAACACTAAAGTACGCCTCGTTTGCTCCAAATCCACCTTTCACAGAACGCCTAGAATGTTCTCCACATCCAGTTTTTCAAAATATATGATTAAATTGCGTGAGCAGTCGGAGATCACCGGCCCAGGCCCGTTACCGGTCACACCTACGAAAGCAAACGGTCATCGCATGCTCGTGTGAAAAAATCGACGGCGAGGACTTGCCACGTGCCTTCAGATTATGGTATTTGCAGAGAAGTTTCCCGCACTCTGACCAAAATTTTGCCGTATCCTTTCCCGTGGTTTGAAAAACATTGGAAGCAAGGAATATTCGGAGGGAATCTTTCCTCGAGGATTTCGTGTTCTGTCTGCAAAACGACGGTAATGACACGTGTGCGTGCCATCTTCAGTTATCGATGATATTGCCAACTGGCGGGGTCTGCGCCCACGGCATGTCGGGTAACATGTCCTGACGTGGCAGTTGCAATCCGCTACCTATCGATTTCAAAAGCTCGTCGGTCTTATCACATCGGATGTAATTTCCGTCCCCCCACATAAAATTTCACCGTATGCAGATTTGATTTTTTTTGTTTATACTTGCACGTATTATTTTTATTTATGTTTTTGTCGTTATGTATATACGGAGAAAATTAGAATATTTTAATTTTAATTGGCTAGCTTTAATAAATTTTGGGTTTAAAATCATAATAAATTAGTTTGGTTTTTTAAATAGGTTATATATTAATAGTGAGAAATGTATCATAATTTACTTGTCAAACTAGTGGTGGGAGAGTTGTTATTGGTTACAATCAGTGTATTTTAATGGTGATATAGTTGTTATTGGTTATAATTAGTAAATGTACTGCGACTCATCATTGTTGTTTAATGAAAAGTATGCCACATGAAACTCTCTGACATGAAAATAGCCTTGTGGACATTAAAAATACTTTCTTTCATAAAAAAGCAAGCTATCATTCATGCAAGATGCTTATAGGTCTTAGACCTTAACCTCTTTCCGGGTTAGAAAAAGCTATCTAATTTGGGTTTCATTACTGGAGAAAAACTAACTCTTTAATTGGTGTCCTTACTCATACTAAGACACTCAATTTTAAGATATACTTCATGCCAAAAGTTATCATATATATATAATTTAGAGTGAAGTTGATTTTTTAATTTAATTTAATTGTGTTATTTAAATTGAAATTTGATTTAATTTAATTTAATTATATGGAGTTAATTGTGTGTTTTATTGGTTGATAATAATTTGTTTTTTATATTAAATTGTATAACATTTTTAATGTTAGTGTAACTATATAAATCAAATAATTCGTAAATAACTATAAACATCAAAACACTTTTTTACATTGTCAAAGAAAATCAACTACATTATTATTTTATTTTAAATTGTTAATATTAATTAAAAAATAAATTAATATATGAATTAAAACATACACATTTATTTAAAAATTTAGCTCTACTTTATCATGCAATATATAACTTGTAAATAGGTTTTGTTATAATACCATGAATCAATACTATGGTATATTAATATTACATGTCCACAAAACCATAATTGGTGTTCAAAAAGGTGAAAGGAACACAACTATTTTTTTAGAAAAATCTCAAGTTTTATGTGACTATTACTAAGAATATTTTGTAGAGGTTAAATCTTTATCATCCAAGGGAGTTGTCCTTAAGTGCGACTTTTTGGAGTTACCTCTAGATTTCTTACTCGAATCAGGCTAAAAAAATAAATTGGTTTCTACAAATTTGGATTCAGCACCTGTGGCACTTCGATTGGCAAAAAAAAATTGGTGAAATCTTTATTGGTGTTGTCTTCTATTGGCAAAAAAAAATTGTAGTAAAATCTTGATTGGTGTTGTGTAAAAGGGTTCACTGCATATTTGGATTCAGCACCATGAAAGGCCCTTGGGGCACTTAGATTGTCCAGAGTTCACTCATCAAACTTGATATTAATGAATAAACTGGAAAACTTTTCAAAATGTCTCACTTAAAGACAATTCCAATAATTATTGATAATTAAATTAAAATTTTGGAAATTCTATTTTAAAATCTCAACATTTAATCTAAGAATATTATAATATTATAGAATATTATATGGACGTTAAATTTCTACCATCCACCTAATATTGTTGATGATCAAATTAAAATTCTAGAAGCCCTATATCGAAATATATGTTTAATAAATATTTATAAATATTATAAATAATATATAATTATAAATTAAATTTATAATTATTAAGTTTATGGGGACTTTGATTGGGTGCTCTGTTGAGACACTCCTTGATGTGAAGTCACCCGTTCAATTCTCTACCTTAATTGTTCCCTACCTTAATTGAGATAATATATTGGACATTTTAGGAATTGTCCAATGTCTCATTATTTTGTCATTAGAAGTTTCTTCTAACAACTTTGATTTTTTCCCTTTTAAACTAGATAGAACTAAAGAAATATTTTGTATCTTCTAGATCATGTTTAATGGCCTCTTTATAACTTTAATTTTATTTAATTTTCTAATTATTTATCACAACATAATTTCTCCTTTAATTTGAATGTAATAATATTTATAATCTCAAAGGATGTAGCCAAGATTTGTTTCTTTATGCCACCCCATGATCGAGCCATAAATGGTTTTCAATGGCGTTTAAACCAATATTAAAAGTATCTAGTCTACCATGTTGTATCTTGTTTTTGTGTATTAGGTGTCTAGTCATAACCGTGCTCTCAATGGGGAAAAGACTCACTTCTATGAGGAGGATGGGATAGGGTGTATTGCCTTTAAGTATGAGATTGTAAGTTATAAAAAAAAATTGGACTTACTCTGTCTTTTTCCATGATTCTCTAGAATTGTTGTGCCCGAGACTTCACAATCATATAAAGTAACAAGAGTGACAAGAATTTTAAAGATGAGTTTCTTCTTATCCCATAATCATAATAAGCCTTTCATCATCTATTTATTCTTTACTTAATGATATAATTCCAATTATACTTATGATGAAAATTGATTTTGAGATATTTGTATCAAACGCTTCTTCTAAATTACTCTTTTCATACAAAAATAACAATAAAAATTGCAAGTGATATTTCTAGATCTAATTATATTTGGTACTATTAATAGTCGTACATAATGTAAAGCAAAAATCCTTAAAAAAATTATCTATTTATTAAAATTATAAAAATTACTCAACAAAAATATAATTTTATTAATATAAAAATGATAAATACTAAATAAAATAAGATAAAAATCAGTAAATGAAATTCAAATTCAAATTATATTATAATAATATTAAATATTGTAATTACAATATAAATTAATAAAAATACGAATTAAAATTTTCAAAATCTACATAATATAACATCAATATTATTAATTGCGTCGAGAGGTGGAGGGAGTGGAGGGTCGAGTGGCGAACTCTAGCTTGCTCGGCCCTATGGTTCGTGCCTCCTATTCCTCTTACTTCACTTGCACTTTCCTTAGTAGTTGTCATTGCCACCACCTATAGAAGCTTGTTACATGTTGGGGTTCGGGACTTCGTTGTGGCTTTTTTTGCTGAGGTTTTGTTGCGTCTGATGGGTTGCTCTATTCCTGCTGCCACTGCTGCTTCGAGCTCTCTTTTGGTAGTTTTTTTGCCCTATTCTTGTTGCCAACGTTGTAACTTTCTTTAGTTTTGGTTCGTCAGTTGTTTCACTAAGACGTGGTCGTGGGGTTCACCATGCTTTAACGCCCATTTTTTTACTTTTTTTCTTTGGGTTTTTTTAGAGGGTTGGGCTCTGGTTCTTCCTCACACATCAACTTCGTGTAATTATCCACCTTTATTTTCGGTTGATGGGGGTTCAACCCAATTTTTGTTCGTAGGCCAACATTTTTTTGTCGTTTTCAACACTTTTTTGGGATTTTTATGGGTTGATGAATTATATGGGTTTGCGTGCCCTGGTTTTTTATTTTAGTCGGGCCTACGTTCCCATATTTATTTTGAATGTATCTGCTTAATGCTTTGGGGTTTTTTGACCTTAGGGTTTTATACCATGATCCTAGTTGATAGATGCATGTGGGAGTTGATGGGGAAGTTGAAACTGACTTGGTATTCGATTCAACTTAGGTTGGCGAACCAACATCATATATTTCCTATGGATGATTGGAAGGAGTGATGGTGGACATCGATGAGGTGTCAAGCATTATTGATTTTGAGGTGATCGAGACTATGGATGAAATTGATCCTTATCATCCTTTGTTAGGGATCGATTGGGATTTTGATAACAAGGTAATCATTAATTTAAAGAAAATACATTTTTTTTAGGTTGGAGATATCTGAGTTATAATGTCATTGGATCAGTGTGAAGGAGATTAATATGTCGAACCTATCAAGGGTGAGCTTAGTCAGGAGGAGTTGGACAACATTTATAATGTTACGGCTTGATGGGAAGACTATGTAAATCCCACGACTAATGGAGTATTGAGTTGGCGTAACATTGGATCCTGCGCCTCAGACTTGAAGGAAGATTTTAAGGATTTGTAGAATCGACTACATGAATTTAGTACACGGAGATGCGTGCATATTGTTACACCATTTTTTGGTCATCTAACCTGTTACTATTAGATGGACCTAAGTACATATGTAAGACCAATTTTACCCTAAGTAAAATTGCTTTCACTATGAAAAATAACTTAGTAAAACACCTTTATTAAGTTGTTTATAG
Organism: Pinus albicaulis; assembly: GCA_034641835.2. Taxonomy (NCBI): domain Eukaryota; kingdom Viridiplantae; phylum Streptophyta; class Pinopsida; order Pinales; family Pinaceae; genus Pinus; species Pinus albicaulis. Next base: position 1,519,679,245 of record CM076575.1, on the reverse strand, counting down.
TCTAAACAGGAAACCCCATGAGGAAATATTAAATAAATCCACATTTTTTTTATTTTCCTCAAGGAATAATTAGTTAAAAACAATTTAATTAATATTCCTGGTCATATTTAACCCAAAACAGGAAAATTAATTAGATAAATTATTATTTATCTTATTATTTTCTAGGAATAATTATTTAAACCTTATTTAAATAATATTCCTTGTTAAATTTGACTAAATCATTCATTAATAATTAAATAAATCATTATTTATTTGATTATTACTCAACCACATCCTTAAAATGATAAATAAATCATTTATTTATTTTTTATTTACAAATAAAGGGATTTGACCCAAGTCAAATTCTTTTTCCCTCCAACAAAAATAATAAAATATTCCATTAAAGTTGGATCTTGATTTGGTTAATAATATTTTAATTATGCACCAATATCTAGACTAACTCAATATTTTGTTATAAATAGAAGGGTTTTTCCATTCATTCATCACCTTTTGTTGCCTAAAGATCACTCTAGATCTATACTTTTGGTCTGACTTTGATCCACCATCATTGTCATATTTTTCTATCCTTTTGCTTGTGAGCTCCCTTTGAGTTCCATTTTTGTCTGGGTTTTCTACACCATCAAGAGAGAGGAATTTTAGATCTGAAGTGCTGAGGACTTACAAGAACCCATCCCATTGAGGAGAACTGGTAACATCCTTCTATGTTTTCCTCCCAGGTGCCCTTAATATAAAATTCATTCAACATATTATTGTCTTGTCTATTGGATGCATGGAGCAACTCTTGTTTTTATTTACAGCTTTATGTCTTTTAATGCATAGATCTAGATTTTTGCAGCATTTATCTTGGTCAACTAATTGCATATCTAAAGATATTGGCAGCCATATTTATTGTTAGGGTTGTTTGTTATGCACAGCTAAAGTGGTCTTTTTTCGTATGCTTGTGACGACCTTTATCGTCGCGGTGTAGATTTTGTCCTTCGTCGTTGTCTCACACACGCTGAAGCAAAGCAAGTCCTCAATGCCTGTCATAGCGGTGCTTGTGGTGGCCACCTCTCCTGTCTGGCCACTGCCCAGAAAATCATGCGTGCTGGGTACTTTTGGCCTTCTCTCTTCGGTGATTGCATTGAAGCAGTCAAACACTGTTCCAATTGCCAACATTTTTCCCCTAAGGCATGAGCCCCTCTGGCTCCCCTCCATCCTGTCATCGCAGCTAGTCCTTTTTGTAAGTGGGCCATAGACTTTATGGAGTGCCGACCGTCGTCTACTGGTAACCACAAGTATATCATCGTGGTTGTTGACTATTTCACCAAATGGGTTGAGGCCATGCCAACGTTTAACAACATGACAGCTATCACAACCCTCTTTTTCTTTAACCATGTGATCACTCGATTCGGAGTTCCGAAACAATTGGTCTCCGACCATGGTCGACATTTTGAAGATGAGATATGGCGTGAGCTATCCTCACTGTTGGGTTTTGAGCACCTTATGCTCTTCCCTGCTTTGTGGACCTGTAGAACTTCTGTTAAAACTGCCACCGGGTTTACTCATTTCCACCTTGTTTTTGGAGAAGAGGTAGTCTTACTGATCGAGTGTGAAATCCCTTCCCTTCATCTAGCCATCGAACTTCTCCCTGACACCCAACCTTTAGAACAACGACTTATCATTCTTGAGCGTGCTTCCAAAGACTGTCGTGTTGCATTGCAAACCATCGAAGCGGCTACGAAATGCACCAAAGCTCAATATGACCGAAAATTCCACCCTCCTACTTTTCACGAAGGTGATCTTGTTCTGGTGTATGACTAAGCCCATGATGTCCTCAGTCATGGGAAGTTTGACTCATTATGGCTAGGAACTTACATCATCAGTAAGGATTTAGGTAAGGGGGCATATCTCTTAGAGGATTTCGAAGGCCATCCCCTTCCCAATCCTCACAATGCACTCTATCTTAAGAAATATTACCCTTAGCATTTCCTTCCAGAAATGTATGTTTTATTTATTTTAGGTAGCCAGTTCATGATTTGGTGATTTTATACTTCACTAAGACACACTTCGTCTAAGAAGGGTCACTTCACCACTCCTCAAAATTGAATTTCTTCACTTACAACACTTGTACTTGGGGCACCAATTTGCCTTCATACTTGTCCATGCTCATGTTGATTTTCATCATGAGTAACCATCATGTACTCATGTTTTTATGGTCCCCACTAGACATTTACCGTGTGGCAGCATCATCGAGTCACCCTTGTTTAGAGCATCCGAGTTGAGTCATCATCGCATTCATGGAGTCTATCCCGAGTCCCTTTATATCTTGTTATAGTCCTCCATCCTTCATTTCCTGGTTCCTCTCTCGTGCCGCACATTATGGCCTTCAACCCCACTGTCCCCTATCCCTCATGATATTGTGTCAGTCGCTGCCAAGTCATCCATGCCCTTTATGCTCTAACAAGGGAAGTCGTTTGTCCGCTACTCAGTACCCCCCATTTCATCATCATCCTTGGTGTCAGTCTGTCAGTGGCTCTACTATTTTCTCTTGTGCCTTAGTTGAGGATCCCTTATTGCCTCACCTATGGCGGACCTCCTTTTGTCGACATCAGATCATTCATTCTAGAAGACAGGTCTAGAGGGCGGTGTACCTTGGTTCCAGCTTCCACTCTTGTTTGATGCCTCAGATCATGCAAAGGGACTCCTTACAACCCTTTGACTTGATTGTTTCTCATCTCCAGCTCCTTTCAGCATGATCAAGATCCGTATACTTGATGGTTCAGTGATGCAGCAGATGATACAGGCGATTCGTGAGTGTGTGTGAGATGTTTCAGCCCTCATGAGGGGGTGACCCTACAGGCAGCCCCCCACATGCCTGGATGACCTCTTCATTACAACCTTTGATGCAGCTCCATATATTTGATGATGTCGGCCTTAGCCACTTGCAGCGCCTTTTTGTTTGCATGTATCAGTCTCAGAGCCCTTTCCTGTTTACAGGGAAATTTGGGTTGTATTTGTATCTCATGTACTCAGATATTATTGTATAAGTCCTGGTTGTTATCCTAAGCACAGTATGTATGTGGGATCATTATCATGATTTTACCTGGCTCATGTTTATGCCAGCATGTACTATATTGTTCAGTCCCTTGTTTACGTGACACACGATTCTTTGTACTTTGTCTCGGTGGGCATAGGTATGCCTCCCCTGCCACCTATAGCACAGATACTCACTCATAAAAGAGACTTGTCACACCTGTAAGTCTCGCCTCCTCAGGGTCTAGTCCTTTAGCACTTTGGTCTACCTTATATTTCTCTCTCTTTGACTCCCCCTTCGGTGTCTAGTGATTGAGTTCTTACAACGTACTTCGGTCATACGATCAGCTCCTAACGCTCGCACGCTAGGGGGCAATCTGTTATACCATTTTTTGGTCATCTAACCTGTTACTATTAGATGGACCTAAGTACACCATGTAAGACCAATTTTACCCTAAGTAAAATTTCTTTCACTATGAAAAATAACTTAGTAAAACACCTTTATTAAGTTGTTTATGGTCTAAGCAGGGAACCCCCATGAGAAATATTAAATGAAACTCCACATTTTTTATTTCCTCAAGGAATAATTAGTTAAACAACGGTTTAATTAATATTCCTGGTCATATTCAACCCAAAATAGGAAAATTAATTAGATAAATTATTATTTATCTTATTATTTCTAGGAATAATTATTTAAACCTTATTTAAATAATATTCCTTGTTAAATTTGACTAAATTATTAATTAATTAAATAAATCATTGCTTATTTGATTATTACTCAGCCACATCCTTAAAATGATAAATAAATCATTTATTTATTTATTATTTACAAATAAAGGGATTTGACCCAAGTCAAATTCCTTTTATCCTCCAACAAATATAATAAAATATTCCATAAAAGTTGGATCTTGATTTGGTTAATAATATTTTAATTATGCACCAATATCTAGACTAACTCAATATTTTGTTATAAATAGAAGGGTTTTTCCATTCATTCACTGCCTTTTGTTGCCTAAAGATCACTCTGGATCTATACTTTTGGTTTGACTTTGATCCACCATCATTGTCATATTTTTCTATCTCTTTTGCTTGTGAGCTCCCTTTGAGTTCCATTTTTGTCTGGGTTTTCTACACCATCAAGAGAGAGGAATTTTAGATCTGAAGTGCTGAGAACTTACAAGAACCCATCCCATTGAGGAGAACTGGTAACATCCTTCTATGTTTTCCTCTCAGGTGCCCTTAATATAAAATTCATTCAACGTATTATTGTCTTGTCTATTGGATGCATGGAGAAACTCTTGTTTTTATTTACTGCTTAATGTCTTTTAATGCATAGATCTAGATTTTTGCAGCATTTATCTTGGTCAACTAATTTCAGATCTAAAGATATTGGCAGCCATCTTTGTTTTTAGGGTTGTTTGTTATGCAAAGTGGTCTTTTTTCGTACACTTGCGATTAAGATTCATGCTAACACATATCTCGAGGATGGTGTGTTGGATAGGACCTGAGGTGCATAACCCACCTTGCTTCTATGGGTTGTTTGAAGTAGATATTTTTGTACAAGAATATAAATCTCAAATACAACAGTGTCAAAGGATTATCGCACTAGACATTGCATTGCTTGCAACCCCAGTTAGACGGTGGGATGTGCATAAAGAAAAATTCGTGGGATGACAGTAGTGTAAGCAGCTAAGGAAGGTTAGATTTGGGACCAACTCTAGGGTCCCTGGGGATAAATAGCCAGGCATGGAATGCCCATGACACACCTAAAATAGTGTGTGATGACATGGACCAAGGAGCGAGTGCCACAACAGGAGTAGGTGCATCAATTCATACACACCTTGGACACCATTCCAACTAACTGGTATATTGAGTTGGAAGTATGCACAGGAACACAAGATTGAAACGAAATGGCACAAAATTTCAGGACCACATTTTGAAGCGAAAGATTCAGCGTTGGATGAAGCCTTAAAAGTGTTACAACATAATATATTTACTGCCAAGGAATCAACGATGGTGGGGCACATGTCATCATGTTTCACGCATCAACATCTACAGCAGGTGTAAGATTTTTTGGAGTGATACAATGTGGCAAACAAGGAGAGGATGAAGATGATCCCCAAAACATTAAATTCTAGAAGTGGAAGGAGAACACACAAAAGATGGATTTCCACTATGGTTGACAAAGTATACAAAACCTATCAAATCTCAGAAGGTGAACATTGGGACAAAGGAAAGTCCCAAGATGGTGGCCATTGAGGACTATTGGGACAAAGACACCATCAAGAAGGTTGTGGAATTGTTGCATGAGTAGCCAAACTTGATATTTGATATTGTGGATAGAGGGATAGAAATTATTGGCACCAAGATTGAACATAGTAGAGGCAGTTGAATGTACACAGTTAATAGGAAGCGAAACAAAATCAGAATTTGCGCCACCTTCTAGGAAGATGGTTGATTTAATTAAGGGTTAATGAAAAGGGTAACAACCCTTTAAATAAATTTTGTACATGAGTTAGGAGTAGGTGTGAAATAGTGATGGATAGTGAAAGTAGGGATTAGAGTTGTTAGGGAATGATAAATTAAACTGACCCTATGTGCCAGAAGGGACGATTATAAAGGGGAAATAAAGTGGTGTAAAAAGTATTGATAAGATAAACAACATGCAATTTTGGGGGCCAACCTGTTAGAGAAATAATGTATATCAAATTTAAAAAGGGACTACGGGAATTGTATCCTTGGAATTTGAATACACCAACGACGATAGACTCTAGCATGTGAAGGTTTAGAAATTCAGAGGAAGGTCAGAATCACATCACAAGGATTATGCTCAAAGGACCATCCTAGGTATGGTAACTCTAGTTGAAATGAAAGAAAGCGACTTGAGAGGTTCTCAAATTTGATTTGGGCTGCAGGGGGAGCACACAAGTTGTCATATTGAACCATGGATTATTGGGACAAGGGACCAAATGAGGCTAATACCGAGGTGAAATAAATAAAATCAGCTGAAACTAGGTGGGATGATAATGGGAGCACATGTGAACCATCGTATCAAGTTGATCTGAAGGAAGATCGTTACCAGGCTTGGGAAGGAAAACAATGATTCAGAACATAGGATCATAGTGGTGGGATTAATGTCACAATTGGATATGAGGGGAGAGCAAGTGACCTAAAGTAATCTAAAACACTACTCAAGGGATGATCTGGGGACAAGGACATGATAAGAAGGAATTTCAGAATAGTAAAAGTTAAAGAAAATGGGAGTAGTTCATGATTGTAGAGGGTGGGATAGCGCAAGGGTGGCACAAAGAGGAAAGGGAGATAATGGGACATATAGAGGGAGTTGAAGGAGGAATGAGAAGAAGTGACGAGATAATGAGAGGAGATGTTCTAGTTGTTGGTGATGGTGTGATGCCACAACTGTGAAGAGGGAGGTTGAATAAAAATAACCTAAGATGACAAAGTAAGAAATAGAAAGTTTTTCCATTTGGGGTGGTTCAGTTGTATCAAGGGACCGTGACAAAAAAGGCCCCCTCCGCTCATAGGGATGGTTTTCGCGTTGCTCTATGGTTCTACCAGTTAGCTTAGCTCGACATCACATTTGGGGGGGATTTGCAAGCATATCCGACAGGTCCCTGTTGGGGAAATCCCCACCAGGCGAATTGTAACAACTGAATCGGGGCTTGTCCCGATGCATGATGGGGTGGCATAGGGACATGGAAAAAAGAACCCCTTCTTTTTTAGATGGATGTTACTACAAACACTTCGAGGGCGCATGGTATATGCATGAAAAAGGATAACATCCCCATCATGATGACCCTCATAGTACCTTGGAAGAGGCTAGAGGGCTTATGCCTAACCTATATCCACTAGAGAAAGGAGCAGGTATGGCAGCAAGAATGGGAGAAGGGGAAGGGATAGACATAGAAGATGACCACGGAGCAGTAGTGGTGGAATGGAATTTTTTTTAGCATGCCATCATGGAGGGGGGAAATGTGGTAACCACCCCTTCACCCATTTTTAGAGCTCCATAGCAACCAAACTCCTTGACTATCCATATGGTTTTTGTACCAAGAGCAAGAAGACAACCTCAATAACAATAGAGGATTATTGAATCCATGGGGATAGGAGGAGGATTGAGTTTCTTGGTACGAGCCACATTTTTGTGTTGGGGCCTACTGGAGCCCATAAAATTTTTGCTTTAAAATTTGTTAAGTGTGGGACCGCGTTGGAGGATTGAGGAGTGTGAAAGGTAGGGATGGTGCATAGAACAGGGCTAGCGTAGGAGGTAAGTCGAAATGTATATGGACACCACGTGGAAAGGAGGCAATGGTGCCTAAGGATAGGAGATGCATACCAGTAAATATTAACAGTTAGGATTTTGTAGCAGGATGGATTCGACAGAGGATTTCATGGAAGGAAGGAGGTTATAGATATTTTGCACAAGAAGGAGGAATGGCAGAGTGGAGAATTTTGGCAGGAACATATTTCAAAGGGTTGTTAGTAAACGTGGGATAACTTAGAGATAGGATTAGGAAATATCCCAATAGCATGTGGGACAGCTGGAGTGATTGGTTAGAGAGCTGAGAAGATTCGAAGGGATTCCAGGCAAGAATAAGAAGGGACACTGAAGACAAAACGTGGGTTGTACGAAGGAGGAAGCTGAAATGTGGAACATGTTATTGGTTATGTGAAGTTTTTCTCTGTATGTCCATAGTCATAGGTGTGTATGTTAAATTCTGTAGCTGATGGGAAGCCTTGCGATAAAAGTCATACATATATCTATATATGGGTTTTGGAATACGGGTTTCGTTCATTGTCTGTACATGTTATGGATTTGAAAGTTTGGTGAGCCTGTTGATCTCACGATTGTAACACAACACATAACACTTTTTTCATTTATGATAATATAATATGATGGATGGTCGAGTTGCCCCCATATTTCGTTTTATGTCTAAATATATGATGTTGTTTATGCCACATGGGATTTCTATGTGCTAAATGGTTTATAAGAGTTTCAAATACTTGTGATTGTATTTGATGGTCTAGATATTGATAAGGTGTTTAATGTTGTTAGAAAATGTTTTCTATCTGTAAAGGAACTGAGCTTAGATATTGCTAAGATAATAATTAATGTTTGAAGGTGTAACTCATTGTGACCCTCTGTGCATGTTCACTTCTAACTTGTTCACTGTTTGGTGAACCAAGGGGCTTAAAGCACTGTGAGGTGCACATTATTAGGGCGGTGGTGAAGTTCTTGTCGGGTGGGAGTCCATTGTCCTAGGTCGTAGATAGTCTTGTCAGACTGTGGAAAACTAGTTCTGACAATGACCTAATAGCATCTCGAGTGAGATTGCACCCACTTCGTGGGTGTGGCAAAAAGGGCGAATTTTGAGTGGGTTTTTGTTGGCCACTACTTAAAAAATCTTAGGCCAGTCGAAATCCCACATGCAAACAATGTCTAAGGCTTAGGGAAGACTTGTTTCACTACTAAGTTAAAGAGCATGTGTATGTGAAGGATGAGGATAGGCCCTTCCATTTTAAAATTTCTAGCTTAGTAGCCTTGAATATCCTTAGCTTTTCCATTAACGAGTTGCTTAACCCAAAAGTCAATGTATTCCAAAGAAAAGTTATCATCCTCTATATGGGAATTCAAAATGTTGTTAATGGAATTAGGGGATTCATAAAATATTTTAAGGTCTAGTTCTTCAAGAGAACCATATTATTGAGTGGACCTAATGATTATGAACATGTGCTTCTTCATAAGAGGTCATGAGTTAAAATCCAGAGGGGGGTAGAGTATCTACACCTTTATAGACTTCAACTTTCAAATTGTTGCATAGAGGCGGGTCCCTTTCCCAAAAACAAATGGGTCTCATACACCAATTTTTATGTCTTGGTTATGACCTTAAAAATAGATTATAAATATATATCACTTTAAGGAAGGTGAAGATAAAAAAGAAAAGCATTTTCTTTTACATTTTCCAACATATACATAGATCCAGATTTCAAAAAAAAAAATTAACACTAACAAGGTAATTATATATTAGTAAAATTGTGTCGAGGCATTTAAGAAGGAAAGCAATTTTTTCTCAATATTGTCGATAAAAAATGTTTTAAAAGTTAATAAATATTGTTTTTTCAAGATTTTATTGCCTCCTAAACATATATTCCATATATGCTTGTAAGGAATCAACTTTTTGAAACTGTTGAATACAAACCAACATTTAAAGAATAGAGAGTAATCCTAATCATCTATTATTATGCGATTTCTTGTTGAAGTTACTCAATTAAGATTGAATTGCCCATTCCAGGTTTGCTAAAGAGGCCTGAAGTCCCAAGCCTTGATCTCTTTCCTACCTGGATGCAAATATAAACTGGATTTGTACTTAAATATAATTCACCTTAATATTGATGTCGTGCAGTTGTTAACAGTGTGAAGGTAGAATTTCTATCAAAAATCATATTTGCGCACCGAATCTATCCACATTTTTGCTTATTGAACCAATTTCCATTCACAATTCCCCCTCAATGTTGATGGATTCAAATGATGCACCGTTGTTTCTTTGTTTGGCTTCCATATTTTTATTGAAACTAACACCCTTACATGGCTAATTCCTCTCACCGGTATCCCTTGTACTAATATAGAAAACCCAATCTTCTAATTTTCCGCTTCAAACCAAGGCAAAATGAGCATTGACAGACCATGAAGAGTTAGACTCCAAGAGAAATAATAACATGCAGCTTGAAAACATACCTATGGAAATTTCCACATATAACCAAGTCACCTATGCCAAACTCTCAACACCTCCCCATTCATGTTCATTATCCCCTCACACCAATCTCACACAATATGGATCCTTTTGGTTGTCACTCTATCATATCTTTTTAATTGCACTTGCATGGTGGAAGTTGTTGTCTTAACCTAAGAATACGTGCTTATTTCAACAATACTAACTAGACACACTTCCCATGTCGCATTGACTAAGACCCTCGACATCCTTAAGCACTTCAAAATATGGTTGAAATGTGTCTCACATTTTCCACATTTATTGTATGCAACGAGTGTACACTACCTTTGTTCTGAATGAGAACCCGTGCCTTTATATTATGGAATAAGTGCCTCCATATAGGTTCCATTATGGGTCATGGTTTCAAGGGATATACCCAATGTTTGGTTTTCTAAGTGATATGCTTTGTAATTGAGGTTCAGGAATACATGTTTAACCTATACATTTGGAATTTGAGAAATGAGTGCTTAAATACTCTTTAACGAATGATCCAATTTACGTCAATGGCTCTAGTTCCTAAGGCTATATGTTCTATTGTGTTGCTTCAATCTCCTACAATAATGAGAGTTCTTATTGAGATATGAGAAAATATAAGAATGCCTTGAAGCTATTTGATGCTAGTTCTAAACTCTATTGAAATTCATATTTTGTTTATCTTCTAGAACCATATAGTAGCCCCTCCCCCCCCCCCACCCTGTGCATGTTGCCCCTAAATTTCAAAATATTTATTACACTACCAATTTTTTTTTTGACATTTTGACTCAATAAAACTATCTCTCTTTAATCAGGAGTTCATAATTTTTGCTCAAAAAATCAAAGTTACAAGATTGGGTTGAAACCAGGATGGTTGCTTAGATCTCGTCTTCCTGCTTCCAGTGCCGCGAACGGTTCGAAAAATCGATGTCTTATGAGGAGCAATCCACTAAAGACAAGAATACTTAGAATAATTCTGAGAGAGGAACTGTCGGTTGAGATTAAATTGCAGATCTGAGGGCGAAAGATGAATGGTCGTGATGACTTCGCAAGTCTGACATAATGATGTGATGAATTGGCGGAGATAGGCGTGAGCCGTTGGATCATGCAGTAGATCAACGGTGGATGATGAATCGTGATTTCGCATTTCGCAAATAATAACAGATATCGTTAAGAGTTCACACGATATGTTAAAATGGTTGTGATGCGATGCGAGAAGGACGAAGGATGCGATGAGACAATGGGGAGCCATGTGTCGGCTTTGCGCAATAGACCACTTCGCAAGTTCTATGGTTTAGCGAATTCGCAAAGACAGTTAAAGTTGCGGGAAGGCCATTGTGATTGCTTGCGATCGGTTCGAAGTATGGTGGGACCCTCTAGAAAGAAGTCTGTGCGTATGTTACGTATTTTGGGTTATTTACATTCTTTTATAAAGAGCGTTGTTGGATCGCTTCGCGTATGTATGTTTTTTTTGCTCCGAATTGTAATTCCGCTATATATAAGGAGTTATGTGGCTCCTAAACCACAAGTCCACAAATTATTTTTAAACTGCAGACACGAGCGGAGGGTCCGCTAACTGTCAAGACATCACCCTAACTGTAACATTAAATTGCGCGCCAAATTTGGCTGTCAGCCCTAATTTAACTCCAGTTAACTGGAGCTATCCACATTTAGCGAAGTTTTCCTAGGAGATATTGGGAATAAGTGTAGGAGGCTCAATTTTCGACCAAGCAGGGTGAATGAAGAGTCTTTTTTGACTAATTGGAGCATTCTGAAGCCATTGGTGTAGAGAAAACAACCATTAGAGCAATATAACTACATGTAATAGAAAAATTTTGAGAATAATGAAAGATGTACAAGCCATTGGGAGCTGGACCAGCAAATGTAGCCCAGGAGGGGTGAACTGCTTCATCATGCTTGCTTTGTAAATTTCATGTGGTGACTTATTTCTCTGTTTTACACTGCCAGTGTTATTTAAACTTATTTTATGCTTCTAATTCACTAAAGTTCATCCATAATTCATGGAAAAACTCCTTAATCCTTATGCAAACTAATGAACCAATTATGCACATGTTTTTAAAATTGAAAGACCCTTAGCACATAAAAACTAATACATTCATTTAAGATCAAATGGTATTAGAGCTAGATTTTTTCTCTGGTGTTGTTTGGTGCAAAGAATTGTTTAACTGTATGCAAATTTTAGATGCTTACAAGGCTCAAGCTCAAAAGGGGAGAAGACAAACTGGTGGAAGCAGGAGGGTCTCAAAAGGAGCCAAATCAAAGGAGAGCAAGATTGCCACAATCTCCACCACCTAGTTCACCTCCTAAAGAAGCAGATGTTGGGTGTGGAGCCTGGATATCTTTGTTTGTTTAGTATCAAAACGTTGGATCCCTGTACCTTAATGGGGCGGCAACGCCGCCCGTAATTAAATGTTGCCTGGGGGGTCTAAGGGGGGATTGTCTAATGGTAGAATTTATATGGGGGCAGCGCCCCCAAAGCTAAAAACAAATGTAAAATTGCCTTGTAAAAGTATAATAATTTCTAGTCAATCTGGGCCGTTCATTAGGCGGATGATCTGACGGTAGAAGTTATGTTTAGTTTAGGGTTTTTTTTCCCTAGAAGGCAACCCCTCTTTTGTATGAGAGTATTGTATTGCGGGTGTGTACTGTATGTGTATTCTCAGAGCGAGAAACATATAGGGAGACTGTGAGAGAGAACAAAAGATATTACAATGGATCTGTTGTGAAACCAGCTCCAAAAATAGAAGAAAAGAGACATCAACGCCTTAGAAATAAGCCACTTCTAGGGGGCAACCTCCAATACATTATATTAATGAACAATTATTGGATGATACAAATTAAAAAACCTCCTTTATATATGTAGGAGTCCATGGGGCCATAACGTAATTCTAGTGGGGCCACAATGTAATCCTAGCCGACCTAACAATAAAAAATTTAAGGGCACAATAATAACAATATGGGGGTTACAGGGGTACAATAATAACAATAAGGGGGTTACCCTAACAACAATAAGGGACTATACTAGTAATATAGGGACCTAACATGTCCCTCTCCTTCAAAAAATTGTTGTCCTCAACGCTTGAGTAGCTCTGGGTGCTTCTGTATAAAATTCTCATTCTCCCATGTAGAATCTTCAGTGGGTAAGTTCTTCCACTTGATGAAATACTCTGAAATTGATCGATTTCGTAGCTGTTGAGTTCTTGTTTCCGTGACCGCTTCAGGTTCTAATATGATTTTTCCTTCCTCATCAAGTTCTGGCAATATTGTTTGAACTAGAAGATTTTCACCTATAACCTTCTTTAAGCATGAAACATGGAAAACTGGATGCACTCACGAAGAAGCAGGAAGCTCCAATTTGTATGCCATAGTACCAATCTTTTGCAACACCTTGTAAGGACCATAGTACTTTGGTGATAATTTGTTATCCTTCTTAGCTTGCTTGAGGGACATTTGTTTGTATGGTTGTAGCCGTAAAAATACCCAATCTCCTACATCAAAACTTCTCTCGCTGCGATGTTGATCTGCCTGTTGTTTCATTCGATTTTGTGCCAAATTCAGGTTATCCTTTAAGAGTTGGAGAACTTCTTGTTGATGCTCGATGTGATCTTCCACCGCTTGAACCTTCAAATTTTCCCTTAAATATGATGTGATGGATAGTGGATGATATCCATAAAGTGCCATAAATGGGGTCATTTTTGCTGCAGTATGGAAGGAAGTGTTATACCACCATTCAGCAAGAGGTAACCACTTGACCCATTGTGTTTGTTTATCAGATACAAAACAACGAAGATATCCTTCCAAACGTTTATTTACTATCTCAGTTTGACCATCAGATTGAGGATGATAAGATGAGCTATGAGCTAATTGAGTACCCAAACAAGAAAATAACTCTGTCCAAAAATTTCCAGTAAAAATTGGATCTCTGTCGCTCACAATAACCCTTGGGCTTCCATGTAGCTTTTGAATTCTGTCCATAAATGTAGTAGCAACCGTACTTGCTTTAAATGGATGAGATAATGCACAAAAGTGTGCATACTTGGTAAGTCTATCAACTACCACCATGATGACACTCTTTCCTTTGGACTTAGGTAAACCTGTGATAAAATCCATTGAAATCTCCTCCCAACGTTGACTTGGAATGGATAAAGGTTGTAGAAGTCCTGTGGTCTTAATTGTTTCCACTTTATTCTGCTGGCAAACCAAACATTCCGCCACAAACTTTCGAATATCAGATTTAAGGCCATCCCAAAAAAATTCTTTCTTCACCCCGTGGTAAGTTTTTAAAAATCTTGAGTGTCCTCCTAAAGGAGAAGTGTGCAATTCCAGAAGAATCTTTTGTTTTAGTTGGGAATTCTTACAAAGATATAAGCGATCTTTGTACCATAAGGAATCATTTTTCCAACTAAATGTATCAGATGTACTAGGATCTTGCCGCAACTTTTGAATGAGTGTCCATACATCTTTGTCCTTCTTCCATTCATCTCTTGCTTCGGTTATCCAATCTGGTTGGATAATAGAAATGGCACAAAGCAATGCTTCCACCTCTTCATTCTTTCTTGAGAGTGCATCTGCAACAACATTTAGCTTCCCTTTTTTTGTAGATTATTTCAAAGTCATAACCCAACATCTTTGTGACCCATTTTTGCTGCTCTTCTGAAGATAGTCTTTGTTCCAAAAAGTGTTTAAGACTATCATGATCAGTTTTTACCTTGAAGTGTCTTCCCATTAAGTAAGTTCGCCATTTCTTTAGTGCATGCAGTATTGCTAACATTTCCTTCTCATAAATAGGTTTCTGTAAATACTTTCCTTTGATTGGACGACTTTTAAAAGCAATGGGTCTTCCTTCCTGCATTAAAACTGCACCAATTCCATTTCCTGAGGCATCACATTCCACAATAAAGGTTTTTGTGAAGTCTGGCGTAGCTAAGACCGGTGCTAGGCACATTGCCTTTTTAAGATGTTCAAAGGCCTTAGTTGCTTCAGGAGTCCATGAAAATGCATCTTTCTTCAATAATGTTGTTAGAGGTGCTGCTATTCTCCCATAATTCTTAACAAACTTGCGATAATACCCTGTTAACCCGAGAAATCCTCGCAACCGCTTTATGGTTGTGGGGACTTTCCATTCCTTAATGGCTTTAATTTTGTTAGGGTCTACTTTAACACCCTCGTGAGATACAATATGACCCAGATATTCCACCTATTGTACTCCAAAGAAACATTTGGATGTTTTTGCATATAATTGTTTCTCCTGCAATAGTTTGAGCACCCTGTCAACATGTTCAACATGATCCTTCCAAGACCTGCTGTAGATTAGTATATCATCAAAAATACTAGCACAAATTTTCTAAGGAAATGTTTGAAAATGGAATTCATCAACCCTTGAAATGTAGAAGGTGCATTGGTAAGGCCAAAAGGCATGACCAAAAATTCATAATGACCCTCATGAGTTCGAAATGTTGTTTTTGGAATATCTTCAGTCTTCATTCTAATTTGATGATATCCTGAACGAAGATCCAACTGGGTAAAATAAATTGCTCCATGTAATTCGTCCAATAATTCATCAATCACAGGAATGGGAAATTTATATTTAATGGTGAGCTTATTGAGCTCCCTATAATCCAGACACATGCGCCATGATCCATCCTTCTTGTGTACCAATACTACAGGAGCAAAGAAAGAACTTTGACTAGGTTGAATTATACCCGCCTCTAACATTTCTGCAATCATATGTTCAATTTTACTCTTTTGGACATAAGGATATCTATAAGGCCTGATGTTTGGAGGAACACTTCTTGGAATCAAATGAATAGCATGATCATGATCACAAATAGGTGGGAGTCCTTTGGGAGTTTCAAACGACTTGGAATGATTGTCCAAGACTTGTTGGAGATCTGCAGAAATAGATGATTTTGATGTTGGAACTTCTAGTGAGCATAATTGTGAAGTTGCGCCTCGTTGTTCTTTATTTAGAAGCTTTGTCATGACATTAGAGCTTATTATATTTCTTGGCTTCCCTACAATACCCTGTAATTCGATTTCCTTTCCTTCTAAAAAAAATTTCAAGAAAAGTTCTTGAAAATTAAAAGCTACCGTCCCCAAAGATTGTAACCATTGTACTTGTTGTGGAGGTAAATCCCCTCTGCGGACAAAGGCGATCCCTACTAGCCCAGACCGGGTCTAGCAACAATCGTTCACGCTATAGTGCAGGTTCCTAATTGCAAATAAACCAACTAGCAATGAAGGCTTACCTGGAATCCAACGATGTTGCTTGTAGAAGAGGTAGCGCTCCCGTTCCTTAGCCCTGGCAAGTCACGATCCCCACGATCTCCGTGATGGACACCTGCACATGCGAGAAACAAAACAAACGCAAGCGTAAAATCCAGTAGATGCAACTATATGTCAGTCAGAAAGGACATAACTCATCATCATCAGTAACAACAAGAGTGGAACCATAACCAATAGTCGTTTATTATTAATCAATCAAAGGAAGAATACAACCATAGTTCTGACGCTGAATTCTCCTTCGGAGGGTCACCAACAGAACACGTCTCAAAAAGCCTGTCCAGGATGGGACAAACCTCTCTCTTCGGATCTTGACAATAGTCTCATTGCTTGAGTTTGGCCTTAAGGGAATAATCAAGGCTCTTGCAGCATAAAGCTCTTGGAAATTTGGGAACTTGAAGACTAGCATGCAATGGAGATGAGCAAGCTTTTATAGATGGAGGAAGGGGATTTGGGATCCCTATAATCATGGGATTGGCCCTATCATCAAGGAAGATTCCATGAGAGGTGGCAAACCACTTCCTCTCTATGGAGATCCGTAGCCAAACCTCCCAACTCAAGATAGATATCAGTTCCTGGATCAGTTAGGATGAAACTTCTGCCATTTATTTTTAAAAAGCATTCCTTAAATTGGCTGGCATGAGTGCGACTCTGGGACAGAGCGCCAACTAGCGCGGCCTCTTTGAAGTATTTTCCCCATTGGCGCGGGTGCTGAACTGCCTGCTCGCGCCAATGCAAAAAGGGCCATTTTTAGGGTTTTTCACAAGGAAATGTCTTCAAGGCAATGATAGCTCATGTTCAGAGGGATGTTATGAAAGTAGTTTCAAGCCATGTTATTGCTCACAGGTCACGAAATGAGCCCTCCAATGTGCGGGACGGGAATTGCAGGGACGGTGACAAATTACTGTGTAACAGTACTCCTAGTACAACATCAGCACCTCCCATAGGAATGGAAAGCATTGGACTATTCAATACATATTCCCCCATCGTTAGCTTGATATTATGGCATTTTCTAGAGCAATTTATAGTTCCTCCATTTGCAACCATCTCTTGACATTCTGGTGCTGGGTATAGGAAACAATTCAATTCCTTGGCTACCTTACAATGAATAAAATTATGGGTGCTACCTAAATCAATCAACACTATTACCTTTTTCTTCTTGATATGTCCTTCTATCTTGAGGGTTTGAGGAGTGGTAATTCTTGCCAATGCATTACACGATATGGTCGGACTCATTTCTTCCTCTTCTAGGGCTGGTTCCTGATGTATATCCTCTTCTTGTTCATTTTCTTCTTCCTCTTCACAATCTATGTAAAATAATTTCTTCTCATCACACTTATGACCTTTAGTGTATTTGCTATCACAACTATAGCAAAACCCTTTTGCTCTTTTTTTTCCAATTGTTGTGGTGTCAACCTTGTAGGTTGTGGAAATCTAGGCATAGAAACACTTCCTTCTTTATAGAAGTGAGTGGTAGGCTTCCTTGTCACCATAATTTTACATTCAATTTTTCTTGCCAACCTGAATGCCTTCTCCAATGAATCAAGTTCCAAAACGCGAACTTCATGTTGGATGTTATCCTTTAAAGTACCTATGAAGAGATCAATCCTGTGTTCCTCTGGAATATCAGTTACCCTTATATTCAATTTTTGGAAGTCCTCAATGTGCTCCCCCACTAAACCCTTTTGTTTGAGATTTATCAATTGGCTAAAGAAGTTGTTGCTCTTTGTATCCTCATAATGTGCTATCATTTCCTCCGTAAAAATTGACCAAGTGACAATTTTTTTATGGGAGCAAAGCCATCGATACCATACAAATGTATTTTGTTCTAAATGTAAAGTTGCAATGCATACCTTTTGTGTGTTTTGCACATTATGGAGATCAAAATATGGCTCCATTTGTAGTATCCATGTTACAGGATCCTTTCCATCAAACTTCCTCATATCCATTTTTAGAATATGGTGGTTCTTCCCGCCAACATTAGATTTTATGAAGTCACGATTAACATTTATTTTGTTCTCATCATGAGTTTCCTCTACTATTTTTGCACCATTAGGAAACATTTCTTGTATCAACTTTGTAAAACCTTCCATGTCTGCTTTTAGATCATTCTTCATGTTTTCCATGTTGTCTTTCATTTTTTCATCGATATTAGCTTCCATTTCATCCATCTTAGATTCCATGTCATCTATCTTAGATTCCACACCTTTCTTCAAAACATCCATTTCATTTTTTGTTGCTCTTTGTGAGAGCGAAATTTGGTGCACTTGCTCTTGTAATTTTGATAGATCATGTTGCAATTCTTCATCTTCATGAGTCATAGTAAAGCCTTTTGAAGGCTTAATGGGTGTTGAATTATTTTTACAGGGATTTTTTTTTTTTAACCCAATACTGATATATATTCTACAATATTCCCTTGGAATCAATTCAAATTGATTCTTCAAACAAGACTTATGCAATTCGTAAAAAAAAAAATACACACCTTTTTCTTGCTTTTGAGGAGCTCGATATTGAAATTGGATTATATTTGTGATTGTGGCTCTTCAATATCTGAAATTGGGCACTGAGGTAGCCTTATGAATTATCTTTCGAATGCCAGAATTCTGACTTGATTTGGATTCTCCAAAGCAAATTTATGTTCAATCTCCCACAATGACCTAATTATGGACTAGTTCAGTAGAGCGAAATTGTACGACTTGCCACTTGTCACTGTTTCGTCTTTTAGCTCTGAAATTGATAGCAAAGACACTAAGGTTCGTGTACTTGCGACCAATTTTTACGGCACTCCAATCCGATGCTCAGAGAGAGAGTTATGAATATTTTCCCACGATCACCTCTTTGAGATGAAATTCAGGAGCCTGAAAAAGCACTACCTTCCACAGATCATATCTCCGAAAATATTGTGAACCAAGCTCTAAAATTGTTTGACGAGATTCCTCAGGATTTCATCTTCATGCTCTAAAAATTTCAGATTCTGAACCTTCGTAGAAAAAAATTTATAGCGCAAATTCCACGATGACCTGTTTAGATTAAATTTAGGAGCTTGCAAAAATACCTAACTTATACAAATCATATCTCCGAAAATATTGCGAACCAAGCTCTGAATTTTTTTGACGATGTTCCTCAGGATTTCAGCTTCACACCCTAAAAATTTCAGCTTCTGAAACTTCGTAGAAAAAACGTTATAGCTAAAATTCCACGATGACCTGTTTGGAGCAGCGAAACCCTAGAATCCAAAGCTCTGATACCAAATGTTGTGAAACCAGCTCCAAAAATAGAAAAAAAGAGATATCAACGCCTTAGAAATAAGCCACTTCGAGGGGGAAACCTACAATACATTATATTAATGAACAATTCTTGGATCATACAAATTACAAAACCTCCTTTTTATATATAGGAGTCCATGGGGCCATAATGTAATCCTATTGGGGCCATAATGTAATCCTAGCCGACCTAACAATAATAATTTAAGGGAACAATAATAACAATATGGGGGTTACAGCGGTACAATAATAACAATAAGGGGGTTACACTAACAACAATAAGGGACTATACTAGTAATATAGGGACCTAACAGAAGGCAACCCCTCTTTTGTATGAGGGTATTGTATTGCGGGTGTGTATTGTATGTGTATTCTTAGAGTGAGAAACAGATAGGGAGACTGTGAGAGAGAACAAAAGATATTACAATGGATCTATTGCAGGTTGTGTCTCTTCATTTTTCTAGATAATAGAAAGGAAGGACTGGTTGTTCGGGGTGGACGTAGCCCAAACTGGATGAACAATGTATATCAGCATCTCTCTAGTTTTATTTGTTTCTTGTGTTTGTGTTTCCGCATATATTTTATTTGTTCCATTGCTCTGTAATATATAATTTTCTAACAGCAGAAGCTCCATTAAGCATGCCTCATGAGGAAGGATAAATTAATGACGAGGTTGACCCTAAGGAAGAAGAGAGAGTGTTTAGGAAAGCATTTCTTGACATGAATGAGATGGTTAGAATTATTTATCAAGAAAGGAATGAGAGACTGGAAGGAGAAGGATCTAAACTCCAAAATGAAGGACAAGGATCTTAAGGAGGTCAACATGATGAATACAAGTCAAAGAAGGGAAATGGAGGAAATTGAGGCAATGGAGAGCCACCTTCTTCACCCTCATCATCATCATCATCATCATCTTCTACCTCTTCTTTATTACATCAACCACACAAGTCCAAGAGCACTAGTAAATCTCCTTTATTAAAACTTGATGTTGAGTTAGAATTGCCAATGTTTAATGGTGAAGTAAATGCAAACAAGATAGATATTTGGATTCAACAATTGGAGGTCTATTTAAGAATACATAACCTTCAAGATGATGATACAAAAATTCAATTAGCTTCTTTGAGAATGGAAGATGCAACACTTGTTTGGTGGGAAGCCAAGGCACAGGAGGAAATCAAGAAACATGGTAAGATTATTCTATCATGGTCAAATTTTATTGCTGCTATTAAACGTAAACTTTATCCATTAGATCATATGAAAAAAGGCATCATGAACTGGCAGAACTTTAGGAAGATAAAGGGAGAAAATGTGCAATAATACACCCAGGAATTTAGGAGAAGAACTCTTTTAATAGGTGTGGATTTGCAGAGCCAAGACACTTTGCTAAAGTACATAGGAGGCTTACATAGCTACCTAAAACATACTATTCTCATGTTTAACCCCACCATTCTAGATGAAGTTTGTGTTCAAGCCACACATCTAGAAGCTAGAGGGAAGAACATTCCTGAAGAGGGTAGGAAGAAACCTTTTAAGGGTAAAGCCAAAGAGAAAACCCCAAAAGGTAAAAAGAAAAAGAATGCATATGTTAAGAAAGAGGGAGAAAAAGTGACCTTTTAACATTGTTAAAAAGAAGGCCATGATGAAACTCATTTTTGGAAATTACATCTAGAATTGAGACCAAAGAAACCCAATAACAAAGGGAAATAGAAAACTGCTGCTACAGCTCAACATGACTTAGGGTCTGATTCAGGTGATGAGACTAATATTAAAGCCATGGGATTGAAGAACATGAAGGAAAAAGAAATTGAAACTAAACCCAGTATCAGTACATCAAACTGTCACATAAACACTTCAAATGAAGAAGAAAGAATAGAACTGTTTCATGTGAGGGTCATATCCAAGCATACCAAGATTGACACATTGTTTGACAGTGGTTCACAAGCAGACTTAATCTCTGAAGACTTGGTCAAAAAACTTAACCTTGAGACCATACTGCATCTAAAACCATATCCATTGGGTTGGATTTGTAAGGATGCAAATCTACAGGTTACAAGGAAATGTATATTGAGGTTTCCAATCACTGCAAGCTTTGTTGACACAATTGAATTAGATGTGGTTCCGCTTGACATAACTGGTATTATATTAGGGAGTCCTTACTTGTATGACATGAAAGAGATCTTCTATCGCCATGAGAACAAGTATCATTTATTCAAATATGGCAAGGAGTTCATTGTTAGAGCACACTGCAAGAAGACAAATATTTCTTTGGTAAATGCTGGACAGGTAAAGAGGCTGGTAAATTCAAGTAAGAATTTTGTTCTTCTTATGATTAAGCCCAAAGCTGATATTAATCATGAATCTTTTGAGGGATGTGATCCTAAGTTGAAAAAATAATTATATGATGTGGTTAATGGGCATCATGAGATGTTTCAGGAGCCAACATGATTGCCTCCAAAAAGGGAAATTCAACATGAGATTTAGTTGCAAAAGGATTGTCCTCTTCCAAACATCGGTATGTATCGCATGTAGATAATGGAGAATGCTGAAATAAAGATACAAATCAAAGAGATGTTGGATAATGGTATCATAAGGCCAAGCACCTCGCCATGCGGTTCACCCATATTCTTAATACCAAAGAAAGATGAAACTTGGCGCATGCGTGTAGATTTTCGAGCTTTGAAAAAAATTACGGTAAAAACTCATTACCCACTCCCAAGAATAGATTATTTGCTTGATCAGCTGAAAGAAGCAAAGTTTTTCACTAATTTATATTGACGAAGTGGATATCATCAAGTAATAATTGCATAAAGTGACATATAGAAAATTGCATTCAAAACCAAACAAGGACTCTTTGAGTGGCTAGTTATGCCTTTTGGTTTATGTAATGCACCGAAAAATTTTATGCGGGTTATGGATAATGTTTTGTGACCATTCCTTGATGAAATTTTTATTGTGTACTTAGATGACAATTTTATTTTCAGCAAAACAAGAGAAGATCATGTATTGCATGTAAATAGAGTGCTTGATATTTTGAAGAAAGAGAAACTGTTTCTTAAGATGATAAAATGTGAGTTTGGAAAGACTTCTTTGGTCTATTTGGGACATATTGTAGGAGGAGGAGAATTGAGGATTGATCCTTCTAAAGTGGAGGCCATTGTGAATTGGCCCACACCCAAAACAGTTACTGAGGTAAGAAGTTTCTTAGGTGCAGCTCAATATTGGAGGAAATTTATTGCTAACTTTTCTTCCATCGCAACTCCTATGCATGCAGTGACAAGTGTGAAAAAAGGCTTCCAATGGGGAGGCAAACAACAGAAATATTTCAAAGCTTTAAAATACAAGATCACTTCAGCCCCAGTCCTTGCACTACCAAATTTGAGATAGCCATTCGAGATATAAACCGATGCTAGTGACTATGCCATGGGGATAGTCCTTTTGCAGCATGGTAAGCCTATTGACTTTCATTCATAAACTTTTAATGGCGTTGTGACTAATTATCCTACACATGAAAAAGAACTATATGCGTTGGTACAAAGTGTCAAGAAGTGGAAACCTTACTTGATGGGTAAAGAGGCTATTGTACACACCAATCACCAACCATTACAACATTTCCAATGGCAAACAAAATTGTAGCAATCAAAACATTTCAGGTGGATGGGATTTCTTCAACAATTTCACTTGGTTATAAGGTACAAAAATGTATATTCAATAAAGTTTCAGATATGCTTTCGAGACCAATAATTAGTTCTAATTTAGTAAAAAATGATTCTGTTGTACATGAGAGTTACATAGAACAATATGCACAAAATGTTGATTTCAAAGATGTGTATACTAGTTTGAGTGAAGGGAATCAAGTTGAAGAAAGAGATTTTCACATGCATAACAATTTGTTGTTTCATTTGGGAGAGCTATGTCTTCCATAAGGATAGAGGCTAAGTGTCATGAGAGAAGCTCATTCTTCTCTTATTGCTGGACACTTTCGGGTAAGCAAAATAGTGGCGCAACTACAGAGGTATTGTTATTGGCCTCGCATGATAGATAGTTTGTCATGTTTTATAAGAGGTTGTTCTATGTGTGCAATAAGTAAGCCTAGTCATAGGAAGCTTGGATTGTACACACCACTATCGGTACCATCAAGGCCATGGGAGAGCGTCTCCATGGACTTTGTTGGAGGTCTACCTATGTCAAGAAATCACCATGATTATCTTTTTGTAGTTGTCGATAGATTCAGTAAAATGTGTATATGTATGCCATGTAAGAAAACCATTACTGTTGAACATACTGTTGAACTTTATTTTCAAAATGTTTGGGTTCATTTTGGATTTCCCACTTCTATTGTTAGTGACAGGGATTCCAAGTTCATTGGGAATTTTTGGTCAAATCTATGGAGAATGATGGACACGAAATTGAAATAGAGTACCACTTTTTATCCACAAACATATGGACAAAACGAAGTGGTGAACAAAACAGTTGTGCATCTATTGAGAGGATATTGCAGCAAACATCCTAAGTTATGGGATGAACAAATGCATTACATTCAACATGCTTACAACCGAGCAAATCACTCTTCAACACAAACCTCACCTTTTGAAGCATGCTTTGGGCATTTGCCAAAATCACCATTAGACTTCATCTTTGGGAAGGATGTTGCAATTGATGGCCATAGTGATATTGATAAGGCTCGAAAGTTCATTGAAAAAATTCAGATGATACATCAACAAGTTCAAGAATAGCTTGAGAAAATTCAAAGCAAATACAAAGAGAGGCATGACAAACACCGGGTTGATCACAAGTTTCAAGAGGGAGATGAGGTATGGTTGCACATTAGCAAAGAAGGGATGCAAGGGGAAGGTAAAAAACTCAAACCCATTCGCTATGGTCCTTTCAAGATCATAAAAAAAGTTGGTAATAATGCATTCCAACTTGATTTGCCTTCTTACATGCAAATGTATTTAGTTGTTAATGTTGAAAACTTACGCTTGTATGAGCCTTCTTTGATCGATGATCAAGGAAGTGATGTTCAATTACCTTCGATTGAAGATTTATCGCCAGAATTTCTGGATGAGCTCAAAGAAGATGCAATTCTTGACAAGAGGACAAGAGCATCACAGAGGGGAAGTGTTGACTACCTTCGAGTTGGGCTCAAAGGCACTAAACCAAGCAAGGAAAAATGAATGGAGATTGGAAAGGTGAGGGAGTTTTACCCTCATCTACTGAACAAGTAATCAAGTATTTTGGGGTCCAAAAGCTTCCCAATGGGGAGAAATGATCAGGAGTTCATAAATTTTTCTCAAAAAATCAAAGTTACAAGATTGGGTTGAAACTAGGATGGTTACGTAGATCTCGTCTTCCTGCTTCTGGCGCCACGAACGGTTCGAAAAACCGATGTCGTATGAGGAGCAATCGACTAAAGATAGAAATACTTAGAAGAATTCTAAGAGAGGAATGGACGGTCATGATTAAAGGGAGAAAGATGAACGGTCGTGATGACTTCGCAAGTATGACAAAATGATGTGATCAATTGGCGGAGACAAACGTGAGGCGTTGGATCATGCAGCGGATCAACAGTGGATGATGAATCACGATTTTGCATTTCAGAAATAATAGTGGATACCGTTAAGAGTTCACACAGTATGTTACAAGGGTTGCGATGCAATGCGAGAAGGATGAAGGATGTGATGAGACGAGGGGGAGCCACATGTCGGCTTTGCACAATAGCACACTTCGCAAGTTCTGTGGTTTAGCGAATTCACAAAGAGAGTTAAAGTTGAGGGCAGGCGATTGCGATCACTTGCGATCAATTCGAAGTATGGTGGGACCCTCTAGCAAGAAGTTTGTGCCTATGTTACGTGTTTTGGGTTATTTGCATTCTTTTATAAAGAGCGTTGTTGGATTGCTTCGCGTATGTATGTTTTTTGACTCCGAATTGTAATTCCGCTATATATAAGGAGTTATGTGGGTCCTAAACCACAAGTCCACAAATTATTTTTAAACTACAGACATAAGCAGAGGGTCCGCTAACTATCAAGGCACCACCCTAAGCGTAACATTAAATTGCGCGCGAAATTTGGCGGTAAACCCTAATTTAACTCTAGTTATCTGGAGTTCTCCACATTTAGAAGATTTTTCCTAGGAGATATTGGGAATAAGTGTAGGAGGCTCAATTTTTTATCAGGAAGGGTGAATGAAGAGTCATTTTTTACTAATTAGAGCATTCTGAAGCCATTGGTGCAGAGAAAACATACATTTTAGCACTGTAACTACATGTAATAGAAAAACTGAAAGACCCTTAGCACAACAAAACTAATACATTCATTTCAGATCTCTCTCTCTCTCTTAATTACACTATCAACTTTTATATCTCTATACATAGAAATAATCTTAATAAGCCATTATTTCATCTTAGTAAATATCTATCGTTATCATAATTATTCTATTTACTTATTTTATCTTAGTAAATATTAATCATTATCACTATTATTATTATATAATATGAAAAATTATTTTATAAATAAAAAAATTCAATAAATTCAATATAACCTTTTTTTTAATAATTTTTTTTATAAACTATTTTTTGAATTATTATATATAAAATTAAATATACATTAGACTATCCCTTCAAAATTATATATGTATAAACCGTTTATTATTACAAGACAAATTAAATGTTGTCATGATAATTTTCTACAAAGAAATATTTTATAAATTATTCACTATGTTACAATGATCATAAGCATGATATGTGAGGTTTGGGGTTGCAGCATCTTTAGAGAATTCTGGAGAAAGATTGAGCAAATCCAGAAGCGTTTTATAACGTATAACATCAAAATTAAAATCAATACACCCTATCATATTCTCCTTATAGAAGTGGGCCTTGCCCCTATTGAGACCCTAGTTATGACTAGGCTCCTGTTGTACAAGCAAAAAATCAATAACATGGGAGACCATAGACTTCCTAAGCTAGCTTTAAATTCCAGCCAAAACCACCTAAAGCTCAAACGAGGTTGGTATAAAGATACCAGGGCCTGGTTAAACCATTCAGAGATCGACGAAAATGTTGCATTGCAAAATATTAATAACATTACAAAATATTAATATCATTAAAAATATTGTTACTTCTAAGTTTAAAGAGAAAATGTGGTGTGAGAAAGATTTAGAGGCTAAAAGAAAATTAAGATATTACTAGGAGGTCATCAACCCTACTCTAGAAGTTCAAAAATATCTCTCTGTTTTAAATAGGTGAAAGAAAAAAAATAATATAGCCAAGATAAGAACGAATTCTCATGAGCTCCATAGTGAAACAGGTCATTGGGCAGTTCCTAAAACAACATGGGTGGAAAGGATCTGCCATCTCTGTAAAAATATGAACATTGAGGATGAAAATCACTTCCTCTTAAAGTGTCCTCCGTACACCCACATTAGATCTCAGTTTCATAATATTTGTTGCAATACCGATGTTCCTAGCCTTTTAACATGTCAAAATTATAGTGAGCTCGGGACACTTCTCTCCAAGATCTTTGAGCATAGGAGTACAATTTTAAAAGAAACTAAATAATTTATGTCTTATAAACCAAAGTTTGGTCTCAATGAACGTTAACCACCACCATCATTATCATCACAACATTAATTATGTAAAGCATTTTATAATGTAATGTAGTGTTGACTTAATCAACATTAAAATTAAAATAATAATAATAATTATTATTATATATTTTAATTATATATAATTAAAATTAAAAATTAACTCTAGACAAAACATTATGTAATATAATGTAGTGTTTACTTAATTAACATTAAAATTAAAATAATAATAATTATTATATATTTTAACTATATATAATTAAAATTAAAAATTAACTCTATACTTGATTGCTTTTGGCTTTTAGTAGATACAAATTTAAGACAAATCGTCTTAAGGTAGTATTATCTCCACATACTTCTATATCATTCACATAAAATATTACTAGCACACCTCTTAACAAGTGAATTGGAATTTTAAATGAGTTTTTCATAATGGAAATTGTTATATAATAAAATTGAATATATATATATATATATTAAGGTTTTTTTTTATCAAAATTTAATTTTGCAATTTCAAGCAAGAATGTAAATGTTTTGTTGTTTAAAATAACATTATATTTTTGAATGTATAAATAGCTTCAACACTCTAAAAAAAGCTCGACATTGAAATTGACCATCTGCGCAATTCCTCTACCTCCGTAGACAACTCCTTTAAAATATATTTTTGAATGTATAAATAGATTCAACACTCTCAAAAAAAAACAGAGACACTTGAATTTTATAGATTAAACAACTTAAAAATCTCTACTATATTTTGGTTAAAATTAACAAAAAAAAAATGTACCCAAAAAAATAATATGAGTCTAAAAAACCCATAGAATAATCCAAAAATTCCAGCGAGATTATAAAAAATTCTTGAAAAAACTTTAGTATTTTGGGCTTCCCTAAAGTTTTATGGTGCAGAATCCATTTCCACCACAAAAAATGCAATCTAAACAATCCAACTACCTGATTTTTTGAATTTTTTTTACCTAATTCGAAAAAAAAAAACTACTATCCAATTAATGTTAAAACTGTTGTTCAAAACTCTTGTGCAGTCGTACCGTTCGAAAAACAAAAACAAAAAATCATATTGATTTAAATCTAGTGATTCAATAAAGTTTTATATTATTAATTAATTTAAGTTAAGTTTTTTTGTTTTTTTTGTTTTCTTTTTAAATTTATATATAAGTTTTTAATTGGAAAAATAATAATTTTTTATTTTGTTAAATATTTTAAATAACAAATAACATAATATAATATATATTTTAAAAATATTTTTATAAAAATGAAAATATACATTAGATTTTTTATTTTTTTAAAAATAAGAATTAGCTTTTAAATATTAGAATGGTTATATGTTTTATTTTTAATATGTAAATAAGGATTTTGACATTTACACATGTTGCTATATATTTTTGAGAATATATATGTTTTAAAAATTATTTAGAAATATAATTGGTATAATTCATTAGTATATTAATAATTGAGTATAAATATAATTGGTCAGAGTGGTGGGGAAGAGGGTTGCTAGTGCATTATGAGAGATATGAAGAATTAGTTTTCTTATTAAGTTTGGATATACAACAAATAATCAAAGAATTAGCTTTCTCATTGAGTTTATATAAAGGAACAAATAATCAAGTGGAAGTTTATGTAATGTTATAAGGAATTAAATAAGCAATGACTTTGAGTATTAGCAAATTAATTATTGTGGGAGACTTGGCTCTTATCATCAAACACCCTCACTTAGGCACCATTTCTTCATATTCAAAACTCAGTTTTATTTTTAAAAGGATCCGTCTACCTCAAAGTTCTATTTTTGAATTTCAAGCCCTTCACGTCCTAAGAAAAAACAACCAAAGGGTGGATGCTTTAGCAAACTTAGCCACACAAAATGAGGAGGATATAATACAAATCAATTGGAGGGAGCTTCACATCCCAATTCCTTAAATATGGCACATTTGGTAATCATAAGTTTTTATCACTTTGGAACACCTAGGTTTGCAAAGATAGATGGCATGGCACTCCCATGCATTAAATAATCATGAATCTCCCATAATTAATCCTCCCTCACTTGGTTAATATGGAAATGTATCTTGTGAATCTTGACACTTAAATTGGGCACTTTGTTATGTCAACTTCCTTGCAGGTTACATCAATGGTCTCCTTTCATTTATGCTCCATGGATGCCTTACTCTTGATTCCATCTGAAAATTTTGGGGAGGAAGGTCAATATTCTTTGGATTGGATGACATTTATGCTTAACTCAACCATCCAAATAGTTCAAAGTGGACACAAGCATTGATGGGTCAGTTTGCAAGGTCTTATTGTTCTGTGTGGTATTACATGGAATTGCAACTGGGAATGGTGATGCATGGCCAAGTAAGCAACAAGAAAACCTCCATTGCCCCTCTTTTGAAACCTTTGATCTCTAGAACAATATAGCTCATCTTCAATCATAACACTCTCAATTGGTAGCTCAAAGGTCCTCCACAATGGATATATTGATAAATTAGAGAACATATCTAAAGGATGGATGAAGAAATCAATTCACTTAAAAGTCAAATCAAGGAACTAAATCTCTCTTGTAATTTTGGCACTTAGGTTCATTCCTCTTTTGCAAATTCGGTTTGATCTCCCCCTCTTTCTCTCTCTAACTTAAATGAAGAAGTTACTCCTTCAAAGCATGCTCCACCTTCCGTGTGGAAAATTCCCTTGATTCTCTTTTATAGCCATGAAAATATGCTATATTTTGGAGATATATTACAAAATATTCACCATTAGGATATTAGTAATTGCGAGAATTTTGTTGTTGCATTATACAAAAGATTGGCCCTTTGTATTATTAGATTATCTTCACTTGAATGCAACTCTCAATTTACTTTTGAATCTTTGTTGTGTCCAAGACACTCTTGAAAATGCAACAAGAAATTCTAAATTTGATTTTTTCCTTGATTAAATTGAGAAAATTCGAATTTCCACATCAACACACAACTTGGATGATGTTAACTTGTGTGACATGGCTTGTGTCACCCAGTTTACTCAGTAAATTCGAGTTGTTGGAGTTAGAATTCAGTTAAGCATGTGTGATTGATAATTTGTAGTAATCAACGTCAGTTATCTAAGGTTGTTTTTAGTTAAACTAGTTCCAATTATTGGAGGAACTAGTGGAGGGTCAAGTTGTGCAGTGGGACTTCAGTCAAACTTAATGATCATCCAATTAACTAGTCAATCAACCAAAAATAGTTAATTCATGCAGATAATTCGAGTTCCCCAGGCTAGCTGGAGATTCCAAGGCAGTGTAACATCAGTTGTAGACTAGTCTTGAGTGTACATGTGTTGCATGCAGTCACATGGTCATCTTAACGAATTGCGCAGTTAAATTTGAGGAATTTCCTAAATAATAGGGGCCTAATTCCTTAGGGAACAACACAAGGAAATGTGAGCTCAATCCAAGGAAATTTTTTACTAAGTCTAGGTCAAAGGTGTCTTTAGTGAGTAGAGAGATAGGTTGTGCACTTGAAGGGTGAGCTTAGTTGAGCAAAGAAATTGTAATACATCTCTATTCATTTGATTAATGCAAGAGGCATTAGGGTTTTTAGAGGATTTATTTCCCCAAATAAAAAATACTTGTGCATGTGTGTTATTCCTTCTTGTATGTATGAAATTTTGTTCTAAATTATGAAATAACGTCTGTAGAGTAGTAGTGTAGGTTTGTGTCCTGTGATTTTGATTAAAACTTCATGAGCAGTTGCAAATCTACAACATAATTTCTACATGGTATTAGAGCAGGAAGTTCAAATTTTTTTCTTAGGAGGTTCAAATTTGAAGATCAGTGTTGCAGGATTTCTTTAGAGTTGAGAAGATGGCCTTCAATGGACTAAGGCTAGATTATGCCTTGTAAGGCAAATCTAATTTTGTTCCATAAAAGGAACACATGGAGGCGGTATTGGATGATAATGGAATGCTAGAATACACAAGATAGATGTTGCATGACCACCAGAATTTGATTCCTATAACTGTGCTAAGTGGAAGAAATATGTAGCCAAAATGAGGAGAATAATATTGGATGGAGTACACGATTACATTGTCTCAAATCTCCACAAAAAAGAAACTTCGTTCACAATGTGGAAAGCATTGACAAAATTGTTCAAGAATAATAGTGACCACGGGAAGCTGACACTCAAGGATAAACTTCGAAGTATTAAGATGCAGAAGAATGACACAATTTTGTAGTATCTGAGCAATTTTACATAGTGTCGTGATGAAATTGGCGGGGTCGGTGTTAATGTCCCTGAAGAAGACTTGGTAAGCCTATCCCTTCTGGGCCTTCCAAAGATCTGGCACAACTATCAAGATTCGGTGAATGGGAGGGAGAAACTACTGAATTGGGAGCATTATGGTATGATTTGATACAGGAAGAAAGAAGGTGAAATACGAGATATGGGACTTCATCCAAGGGCTGGAAAGGAAAAGAAGGCAAAAGGGAAGAAATCATAATCCAAACTAGAATTCAGTTTAGGGGGGAAGAAGAAGGAATTGTGAAAAATTAAATGTTTCCATTTTCATGAATTCAGGCACTATGCCACAAAGTGTCCACACAAGAAGACAAGAAAGAACACTTAGGAGGAGCAGTACGTGAAGCCTTAGCTTTACAATTAGAGCTTGAATTTACCCTCATTGCATGCATGGCGAACACAATGATGGGGAGCGTGTGGTACTTGGACTGAGGTGCATCGTTCCACATGACGGGGAATAGAGATTTTTTCAGTTACCTGAGAGAGAACTTCAGATCCCACTAGGAGAGGAGATTTTATCTCCAAACGAGGAATCTCAAGAAGTTGTGGAAAAACCACAAATTGAGGAGCAAAGAGTGAAGACAACCACTTAAGTAGAATCATCCAGAGAAGGCAGGAAAAGGATCGGGGAAGCTGACATATTTGTGCAGGATGCGAGGGAGAATGTGGGTGCTCCTTCAAATCGGCGCAAACATAGAAGGTCACCAAATCCATACATTGGCTACATGGCTCTAATGACTAATCCATCCTCTTTCAAGGAAGAAATAGAGCAACCTGTATGGGTTGATGTAATGGTGGAGGAATATGAATCCATTGTAAATAAGAGTGTTTGGGAAGTGGTCCCAAGACCATCAGATAAATCAGTTGTGGCTTCAAGATGGATCATCAAGGTAAAGCAGGAAATAGACACAAGCATATAGAAGTAAAAGGCCAAAATTGTGGCCAAGTGGTACTCTGAGGTTGAAGGGATTGACTATGACGAGACCTTTGCTCCTGTAGCATGTTACTCATCCATCAGATCAATTCTTGATTTGGTTGTGCATATGGGGTGGAATATCCACCAGATGGATGTGAAAACAACATTCCTCAATGGAGCTATTGAGGATGAGGTGTACATCGAGCAACCATAAGGCTTCGAGACTTTTGATCGGGAGTCTCATGTTTGCAGACTCAAGCAAGCATTGTATGATCTCAAGAAAGCACCCTGTGCTTGGTACACCAAGGTCGATAACTATCTCACCGGTTTGGGCTTCACAAAAAGTGAAGTGGATGCAAACCTCTATCAAATTTTGGTAGAAGGTAAATTGTTTATTATTGTCTTATATGTTGATGATTTGATTTTAACTAGTGATCTTGACCAGTTGAGGCTGAAGGAATTCATAGACAATGATATTCCTAATATTGTAACAACATATGCTCAAGATATGGCATCATGGAAGAAGAACGTAGCAAAGGCAAGAAGGATTATGTTAGAAGGAGTTCGATATAATATTGTCTCAAACCTACATGGAAAGGAAATTCCATATGTTATGTGGAAGGCCTTAACATATTTGTTTCAGAACAACAACGACCACAGGAAGTTGTCACTAAAAGACAAGCTCAGAAAAATCAAGATGGAGAAGGGAGACACAATACCAAAATACTTGACCAAGTTCAATTAGTGTCGGGATGAGCTTGGAAGTGTTGGTGTTAAAGTTTTCAAAGTTGATCTGGTGATCCTAGAAATTCCAGGCCTTACCAAGAGCTAGCACATCTACTAGGATTTGGTTAATGGGAGGGAGAAGCTACTAGAGTGGGAGAGATTGTGGTCAGACTTGGTACAATAAGAGATTCAATGAAACACCAGATATGGATCCTCATTAAAGCATGATGATAAGGAGAATTGTGCCTTGGATGGAAAGTCAAATAAAGGGAAAGGGGAGTCATCCCATTCCAAATCAGATTTTGTTCAGGTTGGCAAGAAGAAATACTTGTCAAAGATTAAATGTTTTCATTGTCACGAGTTGGGACGCTATGCCACAAAGTGTCCTCATAAAAAGGCCGGAAATAAGCCCTCAGGAGGAGCGACAGGTTAAATGTCATCACAAACACAGTGTCATTGATGATGGGTTTTCTATGGTACTTGTATAGTGGAGCCTCATTCCATATGACCGACAAAAAAGAGTTCTTAAACGATTTGGAGGAGAAGGATCTCCAGATGCAAATTGAGATGGGAGATGATGGGAGTTAAAGCACGACTGAAATTAGTACTATTACCTTTCAAAGGGAGTTTGGTTCTCCTCTCACATTGAAAGATGTCATGTATTTTTTTGGTTTGAAGAAGAACTTGGTTTTAGTTGCTATGTTGGAAGACTGTGGCTACGATGTGATATTTATCAAAGGAAAGGTGTTCCTTCGTCACATAGCCATGGTACAAGTGAAGAAGATCAAGGCTCAAGTAAAGAACCTCTACAAATTGGATGTAAAAGATTGTGTTGCCTTGAGCACAAAAACAAAGAAGGTGGAGAACCGAGACATCAGTGAGTTATTGCATAGAATATTGGGCCATCTACACCATAGATCTTTGAATATCATGTAGCAAATTTCTACAGGACTTCCCAAGGGTGCACTTGAGCAGCGTGATACATGCAACGGGTGTACATTAGGGAAGTACACAAAAGCCACCTTTGATGATAAGGACATTCGAGCAAAATCGATCCTTGAAATAGTTCACTCAGAGGTGTGTGGTCCGTTCTTGACAACCTCCACAACCAAGCACATGCATTATGTTATTTTTGTAGATTATTTTTCATGCAAGTGTTGGATTTTATTCATGCAGAAGAAAGATTAGGTTTTATCAAAATTTTGTGAGTTCAAGGCACTTGTTGAAAAACACACAGGCAAGAAAGTGAAGGCACTCATGAGTTAAAATGGTGGAGAATATGTGTTGAATGAATTCAAGAACTTTTGTGCATCATAAGGCATTCGACGAGAGTTGATAGCACCTCATAACTCACAACAGAATGGAGTTGCATAAATAAAGAACAAAATCATTGTGGGAGTTGCATGTGCGATGTTACATGATCAGGGCCTACTGTTTTACTTGTGGACATAATCATGGAACACAGTTATGCATGTGTAGAACAAAAATCCTCATCGGATCCTCAGGATGAGTACACCAAAAGAATCCTTTTCTGATAAGAAGCCAGATGGGGCGCACTTTAGAATTTTTGATTCTTCAGTTTACTGTCATGTTACCAAATATTCTTCAACCCAACTTCACATTTCGAGGGGTTACATCTCTCCTTGCTGAATATGGGGCTTGTTGTGGTTCCCATGATTTGGCAGATTTGGAAATACCAAATGATAAGACAACATCAAACCACTTTGGGATCTCAGGATCTAGCCCTCCTGGATCCAGAGAGGGATCACTCTATATATGTAAAGAATGATGTATCTTTAAGGCTCAAATTGAGGTATTAGGCTAGCTATGAAGCACGAGGGTTTTTTATTTTGTTTGTTTGGTTGGAGATCATTAACTGAGAAGGTTATGGAAGTAAAGAAGGAACTAAATAGAAGTATGTTTCAGCATGGGAAGATAGGTCAAGAGAAAGGTTAATCCATTGGGCTATGGAGTCATGAAAGGGGATTACTTGCATAAAAACTATCCAAGGGTTTCCATAGGGTAAGTCATCTATACTAAAGGATCTTTTTAGATAGATGGTGAAATGGAACATTAAGAATGGGTGAAAGAAAGAAAACAAAGTGCAACCTGAGATCAGGTAAGGACTTTGAACCTATCCTACTTTGACACACTTCAAGGAAACTCTTGGTAATGACACAAAGGGTAGCTTAAGATCAAGTCAGATGTCATTTAAATCCAGACCTACTTTCAGCATACTCTCAAGGAAAGATGATCCAACAGTCCTCATAACCACTTTCAGAATAGTATAAAACATTCAAGATTAAACACAGAGCAAGGTCTAAGATCAGAGAAAGTCTTTTAACCTTCTCTGCTTTGACACCAACTCAAAGGGATCTTAGAAAGGCTAATTGTTGGAAAAGGACCCTAGTGAGACAGGGCTAGCTCTAATCTCCTAGTTTCCCAATTCTTTCAGCCGAAACCAAACAATAAAATCTAAGGAAACAAACCCCAAATTCATACATCAGTAAGCATGGACCAGCCAACTTCTATACTGGTTAAATTATGATGAATTTTCTCTTAGATACACAAATAGAAAAAAACATATAGATAAATATTACAGTGAGACTTAGGGTACGTCCAGCAGTATATCCTAATCTATGCTTGATGTTATTTATCTGACAATAATGGACAGTATGGAAAACATGAAAGGAAACAGTTACAGTAAGGAAAACATCACCAATAATATAGACCAAGATCCTGTGAATCTGCTTCATTAATTGATGTGCAAAACTAGTCACATACTTTGAGCTTAGTGGCCTTTTACAATCTAGACTTCTCTTCCCAGCCTACTATAATACAAACTACTCAACTACTTCCCCTCAATAATAGTTATAACAACTAATAGAATCCCAAAAACCAACAATATTTTCAATATAATTTACAGGGGCTCTTATAGGAGAAAGAGTGATAGTATTAGTAGATATGAGATTTAAATGATTCATTAAGATAGAGTGGAGGAAGTATCCAAATGCCCACTCTGCTTAATGGCTCTGCATTAACTGTGTGTACTCTTTAGGCTGTTTCAGAAGTCTCTGTCAATTTGGCAATAACCTTAGGTATGTTCTTTGAAGTACTCTCTGACTGCTGGTACTCTGTTCTATCTTCTGAGATAAGTAAGGTGACTGAAGGTCTTCAGGTCTTCCATGCTTCCATAACTGTTGTCCTGACAGTTTAGAAACTTCTGTCAGTGTACTAACTGTTAAGGGCTCGAGGAGGCATGGAGAATGCGGTAGGAATGTGTCCTTCCTAGGGAAAACGACGTTCTGCTGATATGAAAGCACTGATATGGCTTGTTTATGTGCTTTATTAAGTCTCCTTGATCATCTTCGGCTCTTATCTGTGTCCTTCATCCTTTTAATCATTGGATTATATGTGTTAAGTCTTCAATCATTAGGCATTTAATCCCTTAGTTCTTTCTCTGATACTCTCTGCCGCTTTCTATGGTAGTCTTTCTGTGATTCAAATCACAATGACCGTGATTGTGAAAACAGTGTGATTTCATCATGCTTTGAAACCTGCAAAAATGAAAAACTGTTATGAAATCCTGCGCGGGGGCTTAAAACTGCTTCAGAAGGATTATCGGAGGCAGAGGAGCGAGCATAAAGGTTACATGGTGCAACGCTAAGAAACCAGGGTTTAGACTGAATTAGGCATGAAAGATGACCTTTAGTGTTAAAATGAAAAAGTTTACGCTGGGGAAAATACAAAGGAAAAAAGGTGAAATGAGAGGAAACAAGGGCCTTTGGTGGTGGGACCAGGAGTATAGAGGAAAGGTTAAATGGGGGCTGTCGGATCATGAAAGAGATCAACGGTGGAGATCTTCCGATGGAGTTATTTGGAAGGTCCGATGAGCGGTGGATGGATGAAGACACGATATAATGTGGGCCGTTCGATCTCAGAGATCGACGACTGAGATTAAAAGCTAAAGTTGCGGAGGGTAGGCGGTAAAGTGGAACCGGAGTGGTTTTCGCGCAACTTTGGAGCGGGTTTGAAATTTTGCCGAAAAAACGCGATACCATACACTGCTTGAAACGTGGAAAAACAAAACTGCTCATATCGCATGATTTCAAAACTTTAAAATTCGGACGCCAAAATAACGCGATATGCACCTCAGCCGTTGGATTACAGGCGGGGAGATCTGACAGTGGAAGCGATAGCGCGATGGGGAAAGGTGCACGGGGCGGAAATGGGCCATCAGGTTCACTGCGGACCGTCAGATCTTGAAATTTGGACGGTTAAGATCTGATGAATTGGCAGAGGTGTATAGGGTCATCAGGTTAATTTCCAACCGTAGCATTTAATGTGAATGGACGGTCGAGGTTCAATTGGAGAAATGTTTCGGGCTTGGCGGACAGACAACAAATGGGCGATGCGATTAGATCCTGGCCGTCGGATCAGAAGGGAGACCAACGGTTCAGATCAAATCGACGGGCATTGGTGAAGGAATTATGAGCGGAGATCCGATTGTATCTTAGTCGTCGAATCTGTAGGGATGGACGGCCAAGATTAGATCGGAGGATCACACAGGCAAAGGGAAACACGGTGGATGGGCGCGATGCGATTTAGCGCTGGCTGTCGGATCTGGAAAGATCGATGGTGGAGATTGCAGCGGAGGTCGAGAAGAGGAGGACTAATCGCATCGGAGATTTTGGAAGAACAAAGGAAAAGTAGGGAAAGGAAGCTTCGATTGCGATCAGTGATTGGCGCCTAGTTATGGCTCCAGGCATGTGCGGAAAAGGGGCTAAGGGCTAAGCCGAGAGGGGCTAAGGGCTTTAATGTAAAAAGGGGTGTTTTTAGGCCAAAATTAGTGTTTTTAAGGCCAAGAAAGGGGTTTCGGTAGGCAGAAAAGGGGATTTTTAAACCAAATAAAGGGAGCTATAAGGTTTAAATGGGAATTTTGATGATTTGGAGGGTTAATGAAGGGATTTTGTGATATTTTGAAAGGGAAAAAGGAGGTGAAAATGGAGGCTTTGTGGGAATGAAATAAGGAAAATGGAGGCCTTTTTGAAGCATTCTTTACACAAACCAGCGGGGTTCTTTCATGGAAACAACAATGAGGGTTCTTTATAGGATAGAAAACACATGTAGGCTTCAAGAATGATAGGTTTACAAAGGAAATGTATCTCTTTAAGACTCAGAAACAATTTTAGCCACCTGTTTGCTTGTCAAAAATTTATAGGTGGCTAACAGGACTATTGAGGAGAAATTGAATAAGAAATGCCCACAAATAAGTGTCTACGAGTTGGAATGCCCAACAGTTTCTCTTTTTCATTCATGCTTTAAGTCCTCTTTTCTTGGAAGATTTTAGGAAGGTGGATATTTATAGCCAAGGGTTTTTTTTAACTTTTCAAGAGTTATGGATTTATCTCTCTTATATGTGATGGAAATAATTTTAAAATACCAATATAATATTTGAATTTACAATATTCATTTACATTCTCTACTTATTATTTGAAGTTATATGTCCTCGCTATGTATCATGTACACTTCCAGGGCTAAGCTTTGTTCCTACTTATGTCCTCCTCCATCATTTGGAATAACCCATAGCATTGGAAGAAGGACTCACAGAAACCTAACACCAAAAGTGTACAATGGAGTTCTTTGAGACCTGGATGCTAAAATGGTATGCCCTTTTGTCAATAGTTTCTAATGCTATAGCCATGATCTTCATATACTATGCATTTCTTTCCTAATACTTTGAGAGAATTCAAAACTCGTATTTATTTATATAACCAAATTCATATAATATCAATCAAATAGTTCCTACTCAATATTTATATATTCCGATATTGATGAATCTTATATTCGTACCACTGTAGGTTGAACTTTGAGTCTATGTCCTAGAGGCTCACACTGAATACGAGGAGAGTAGCGAGTTGTTTATGCTAGAATTAGAGAGAAGAAACCAGCCAAAGATGACAGGGTCTTTACATGAAGAAAATTGCTTGGAAGACTTAAAATCCATAATCACTTTATTTGATCAAAACATAACAGCATTGCCTAAGATGCTATTACAGTGTATGGAAATGAACTAAAAATATGGAAGAATAAAACAAAATGGAGTTTGAGTATGAAAATTAAGATGTTAATGATAACAACATTGATGTTAAGAACCTTGTATTCTGTAATCTTTCTGGCTGTAATAGTTTTTTCCTTTCATTTTCTAATTGTTCATTCAAACTAAAGCGGAATCAAAATACTCTTTTATGATGGAAAACCATCCTAAAAAACTCAATAGTTTTTTAAAGAAGTTATAAATATATTTAAACTTGCATACAATGAGATACAACATTTCTTTTCTTTAATCCAATTAATAAAGAAGTTCTTTATATCAAGTTGGGCATAAAAGGGGGAAATAAAATAATCCAGAAGAGATAGCCCAAACAAAAGAAAGAAAATTGTATCCACGCTAATAGGACAAATTTATAAAAACAATGTAAACATTGTGATATACATGGACAAAAAAATAATAAGTATTGAATACTTCATCCAAAATTGTGTCAAAAATGGTTATGATAAGTATTGAATACTTCATCCAGAATTGTGTCAAAATTGGTTGAATTTTAATAACTCGCAAAAGACAAGAGTTTAGATAGAGAGTATAAAGATATAAGATAGCTCTCATGTAATGAAAGGCTTATTCATATTGCGTTGGAAGATCCAAGGGGAAGTGGAGAAAGAGATGCATTCTTCTAGATGAAGATTCAAGTGAATAATAAAATAGTGAATGTTCTTTTTCATAGCAATTCTCAATGCTATCTAATGTTTACATATTTAGTTGATAGATTTGTATTGGAAACATATGAACATCCACATCCATGTTCATTGGGTTATTTAGAGAATATTTGAGAGTTTTTTAGAGAAGATTTGCATTGGGATAATCATAATGAAATATAAAATTTAGTTTCACATAAATGTTAATTTTGTTAATACAATTTGACATAGATCCTAATTTTGTTAATAAGCTGGAATGTAATCTAACAACACTTATTTCCATCAACCCTAAGACTTATATTTCAAACATGATCTAGAAATGGCCTTGAAAGAAAGGTTAAGAGCTATGAGCTCCCACCTTTTCTCATAACTGACATATTGTGGGGCCTAAAAGTTTCCCAAATGGGGGTGTTGTGATCCAAAACGAATAAATAGGAACTGAGACTAATCTTTAGGGGATAAGAACTTCAAATTTGATAAGTGGGAATGGCACAAAAATTATGTTTCACAGTTTAAAAGCCAATAATCCATGTAATCAATAATATGTCCATTTGATAGGTTTTTCCCTTCAATGTGAAATCCTGCACCCCATAAGTTGACATTGAATATGTACCCTTACATGTAGCACAATGAGACAATTTCCTTTCACATTCACGGCTTCTCCTTTCGGTGTTCCTTTGCACCTCCCAGTGCAATTGGCAGTTTATTATTCATCTTTCTTTGTATAAAACTATTAAATAATTAATAAGATGTGATGAGTTCACAATTGTTGTTTACCAAAACAATAGATAAATACTATTATATTTCTAAAATGTTAGTGTTAGTTTTTGTTATAAAATAGTTTGTAGGATTTGATTATGGTAAATAAATCTATTTTATAAATATTATTAATATTTTAGTTTAAATAACTTGAGTTTCATTATCATGGAAATATGTTTCATAGTATAAACATACAAGTGAAATTAGACTTCAAGTACCCATATATGTGTTCAAGATGGTCACATTTAGACATTTCAAATAGAAGAGTTCTTTCACTCTCTCACTCATGTTTCTCAAGGTTTCATAGTAGGATTTTTATATTAAAATCAAATATAACATTTAGAATTCTCAAGCTTATAAGAGTTTTTGTAAATTAAAACCAAACATGGTATTTAGGATTCCTAGATCTGCAATTTGATATTAAATATTTATATATGTAAATGGAGATAGATGTAGCAAAAAATTCAAGGAGGCCGGGAAGACAAAGTAATGGATATGGTACATCATGTCCATCTTTTGTTGGAATATGGTAATTACTCCCATTGGCTAGTTGATAGTTATATAAGAGTCTTATTTAGATCAAGTTAGATCTATACCTTTTTATTGTAGAAACATATAGAAGACTTGAGTTGTCTTTTTATATTTATAAATATATATTTTCTTGAAGAATTCTCTAGAAAAAATGTTTATTTATATTTCCTTTATGGAAGCAATGAAAGTATTGAAGTTTACGAGGCACAAATATTTTGTGTGAATTGAGTGCATTTTCTTGAGTTGATATAGCTATAGCTATAGTTAATTTGCTACTCCCATCCATTGGTTTGGTATCAAAGCATGGGTGAATTATCGAACCAAATTAAATAGGTCTAGTAATATGTATCCCTTGTTAAGCATTGGGCTATGTATTTTCTTAAACTAATATATTTAGGGTTTTAAAAGGAGAGATATCTATAAAGGGTCAAGTATTGGGAGTACAAGAAGCTCTTGAACATGTGATAATTACTATCATAAGAAGCAAAACCATTGTTAAAAAGGAGTTTCTAGAAAGAGTTTGATACATGGCCATTGAAGAGGGTGCATTCAGAGAATAAAGGTGTGCACAATGTGGTAAGAGACACCATTATTGTAGCTACTAGAGTAGGAACCACCATATGAATATTTTAAATGTGAAGCCACCATTTGAGTTAGATCCATCGAATTGGGAATAAGAGGAGTAAAGAGTCGAGTTTTTTTTGGGGGAATAGAGTTTAATGCATATTAGAGTCTTGTTACTCCATGGTTCTAGAAACCCTCAATGTGGTCATGATAGGGTGAGAATATTTTAGCATAGGAAAAATAACAACCACATCTGTGACTTATTAGTAAGTTTCCAAATTATTTTTTTCCTTCCCTTATTTCTACAATTTTTGGATTATTTCGAATTGAATTAATGGTTGTGGGGCCTTTAGATCTATTTACTGCTATGTCCACACATTTTTATTAAGGATTTACATACTCTATTGGCTTAAAAGCCTTGAATCAATCTTCCATATTTTATCAAGGAACATAATCAATATAGTGTATTATTGTAGGGAAACTCCTAAAGGTAATTAAATGTTTTTTATTTTTATAGTTACTCCACTAAGAGAATAATATGGGAGAAAAATTATTAAATGACATTTCATAATGAATTTGGGAGTTATCAATATACAATTTTCCATTAATTACTATCTACCACCACCTCCTATTTTCTCATCATAGGATTTTGAGTAAGATAATTCATATCCACAACATGGATCACATCCATGAGTGGAATCAAAGAGGTGTAAGATTCCCTTGACTAATACTATTTTTTCATATTGATATGTCAATTATCTTCTTCCTTATATCTCTGAGGATGTTGTTGTATAACAACCCACTAGTGAGTAATAAGTTGATGAGCTCCATCATTAGACATATTTAGAGGGGTTAATAGTCACTTTTTTTCCTTCTTAGATCTCTTTTTCTTGCATTTTTATTATTATTTGGTTTTATGATGCTAGTATAGGTGGTGATTAAGGCTAACATACTATGAGTGCCTAATATAAGGTTGAGTGCAGAAAATCATGAATTAATAATCATTTTTATAATGATTTTATCATAAAGACTCGGAGGAGACAACAAAGAGGAATTATAGGAGGATTGTCCACCCTCAAAGGCAGCCAAAGGATCCCAAATATTCTCTCTAGAAATTCTAATTCCAAAAGCAGCCAAAGGGTCCCCAAGGATTCTCTCCAACAATTCGAATTCCAGAGGCAACCAAGCAACTGAAAGAGGAGTGCACCCAATCCTTGTTCACGAGGAGTTAAGTGGACTCAATCACCATTTTCTAGGGAGCTATTGGTAGCT
Source organism: Pinus albicaulis (assembly GCA_034641835.2). Lineage (NCBI taxonomy): Eukaryota > Viridiplantae > Streptophyta > Pinopsida > Pinales > Pinaceae > Pinus > Pinus albicaulis. The sequence goes on along the minus strand of CM076575.1, from coordinate 1,519,636,515 downwards.
TCCCTATACAATAAATAGAGCAGAGCTAGAAATAGGAAGAGTTAGTCTATTCTAGTTGGTAAGTTGATTCCATTCAGAATTATTGTTGTGAGCTATTGAGCTTTTTGTTTTATTCAGTGATCAAACTTTCAAAGATGTATGAAGTTATTCTTTTATGAAATGAGCAGACTGATTCCATTCGAATGATTTAAATTTCAGAGGGCTAGGCTCGTTCGTTAGGGCCAAATCCATGTGCCTCAACTTCTCTGCTGTCACTATCTTTTCCTTTCTGTCATTTAAGTTAGATATGCTTTAGATAGTTTCATTGTTGTTTAGTTTGTGTGATGTTGTAGTTTTTTTAATTGCTTATGCATAGTAAAATAGAGGAAAAACTCCAAAAACTGTGGTCAAGCCTCCCCCTCTCATCTTTTTCAGTAGAGTTCGAGTAGGGTAGACCTTCCCATAGGCCAAAATTGCTTTCTGTTTGAGTTTCAGGAAGGAATTTTATTGCCAAGTCCGAGTCTCTCTTTCCATGTTTTATCAAGCATTTTTGCCTATTTCCCGTGCATGAATCCGCATGTGTGTTTCACTTCTGAGCACTTCTCTTACGCCTCCATTCCCCTCCTTTCCTTCTCACCATAACACTATAACTACCCTTTTCCCTAACACACTTAAGCCCTTCAAGCCTTATTCCTTTTCTTTTCTCTGTTCACGGTTGCCTTACCCTTTTTATGAAAAACACGTGAAAAACTATCCAAAACCCGACCTCCACCTTTTCTCCTCGAGTTTCTCGCCACCATACATCGCACTTCGTAAATCACAAATTTTATCTTTTACCTTTAATCACTTACCGCTTGTTCTTACAATTGTGATATTGTGAAATCGTGCCCCGTCGCCGGTCCCACTGCCACGTCGCCCGTCGCAAATCATACTTCGCACATTTTAGCTTTTACCTTTAAACACTTACCACTTGTTCTTGCGATTACGATATTGCGAAATCAAAAATTACAAATCACACTGTTTACCTTTTTGCATAACACTTAATGCTTACTTCGTTGATGCGATAAATCCGCCACGTCACTCGTCGCACTTCGCACTTCGCTAAAATTACCACATCACGGATCACAACTTTTACCGCATCGCAAATCACACTTCCCACATTTTAGTTCGTTCTTGTTAATCCTTTCTGTTATCCCTTTAAACTTGCAATATTGCGATTGCGACATCGCATATTGCAACTTTCGTCCTCCATCACACTCTGCCATGTCACGCGTCGCAAATTGCACTTCGCACATTTTAGTTTGTTTTGTTAACCTTTACCGCTATCCCTTTAAACTACCGATATTGCGATTGTGACATCGCACATTACAACTTTTGTCCTCCATCGCACTTTTGAATTCTTTCCTCTTCAAAGCCATTTCTCGTGCTATAATAAAGTTTCATAAAGGCTTAACCCCTGCTTTCCGCTTCCAAACCTTGTTTCATGTGTTAAACCTCCCATTAGCCTCTTTTAGCCCTTTTCTTCCCTCTAAGCTACACATTAACTCTTTTTAATTAAAATTAAGGCATGGATAGCTTAGTTGCATGACTAGGAGCATGGTAAATAGATCATAGGATAAGAAGAGTGCATTTAGTCGTTTGGCCAAGTCAAGTGTGGTTTAGAATTAGCTTCCTTTCTGCTATTTTCTTTCTGTGAATTAAATTAGTTTCATTCTTGTCATTTCCTTTTAGCAACTTATTTTATTTTCCTTTCTTTCATTTCATTCTAGCAATTTACTTTCCAGTTGTTCTCACAGTTTAAGAAATAGCACCCTTTCATAAAGTAGAAGAGGACGACATGAATAGAATTCATCTATTGTGTATATAGCACTGTCACCTCAAAGTTTGTACAAACCCCGGGTTGATAAAGTAAAGTAGGGCAACCACTGGGAGTTTCAACACTCTTGGTGCAATACCAAGGCTCACCATTTTTTGGCGTCATTGTCGAGGATGTGTCTAGTAGATGCTTTGATTATGTTTTAGCGTTATTTTCTGCTTTTCTTTTCATGTCATTTCAGAAATATTGAAAAAATACAAAAATATATGATTTTCATGCCTCGTAGGACTAGGAATACTCAAAGATAAATCTTACCTAAAACCCCCACATCACCTCCTATCCACCCTTCACTCTTCTTCAGTGGCAGTGAGATTCAACCCCTTATAAGAGAGCCTTCTGAATATTTTGAGGATCCTATTGGGGAAGAAGAAGAAGACCTTGTTTCAACTGAGGGACCTAATTCACCTATCTTAACCATGGCTAGGATCCAGAGAGCCTTTCCCACAAGAGAGGCAGATGGGGAAAATAAGATGAAAAACATTAGCCTCTCAGCTCTTCCACACTTCCATGGACTTACCTCTCAGGACCCTAACACATTAATGTTTGAATTTTTTGTTGTTTGTAGGACTTATGACTACACCTCTGATGATTAGAAGTTGAAGCTATTCCCATCCACCCTTAAGGATGTAGCCTTGCACTGGTTCATGGGTCTGCCTGGGGATAACATCACTACCTGGGCACAGATGGAAGAGACCTTTAGCAGCAAGTACAAAGACTACTGTAGGTCCAAGGAAACTAATGATGAGATATTTAGGATGACTCTAGGGCCTGATGAATCCCTAAAGGATTATGAAGAGAGGTTTCAATTGAACTATAAGAGAGCCAACTGTACTCTTGATCCTGACTCACTTAAACTTGTACTTCTTCGAGGGATCAGTGAAGAGATGATAGAAACCTTGAATATGTTATTAGAAGGATATATCTAGCAATAACCCTATGAAAAAATCAAAATTGTCTTCCGGAACCATTCTAGGGCATTTAGGAAGAAGGGAAAAGCTAGCAAAAGTACATCCAATACCCCTTCCTCTTCCACCTTCATAAAAAATGAGATTGGAAACATGCTATAGGACTTCAAGAGTGACATGTTGCACATTTTTTCTTTGCAAATGGACACAATGCAGGTCAAAAGGAAGCAAGAGGAAGCAGAGAGATCCCTGACAATATTTTGTCCTAGATGTACCAGTAAGCACCCAAGAAATGAATGCCCACTGAATGTCATAGAGGTTTGCTTAGTCAATGAAAAGAATCATGCCACAGACAAGTGTCCCTCCTTACCTAGACTTAAATTTGTATATCGAGGTGGGGAAACAATGCCAGAGCAACTCCGTTTCATCAACTAGAGAAGGCATAAAGGCCCTCGGCCATATCAACAAGGTATGCAAGGTGCACCTTACTCTTACTATTACAACAATCAAAGTGCACCCATGCAACCTTGGTACACCCCTACTCATCCATCCTGGTCTACACCTCCTGCTTGGCCTTCCAACCCTTCATATCATCCTCAGCCAGTAAACAAACCATTTCAGCAGTATGTTCCACAACAACCTCAGTGGAGGTTAGATAGAGAGTATAAAGATATAAGATAGCTCTCATGTAAATGAAAGGCTTATTTATATTGCATTTGAAGATCCAAGGGGAAGTGGAGAAAGAGATGCATTCTTCTAGATGAAGATTCAAGTGAATAATAAAATAACGAATGTTATTTTTCATAGAAGTTCTCAATGCTATCTAATTTTTACATATTTAGTTGATAGATTTGGATTGGAAACATATGAACATCCACATACATGTTCATTGGGTTCTTTAGAGAATATTTGAGGGTTTTTTAGAGAAGATTTGAGTTGGGAGAATCATAATGCAATATAAAATTTAGTTTCACATAAATGTTAATTTTGTTGATACAATTTGACATAGATCCTAATTTTGTTAATAAGTTGGAATGTCATCTAACAACACTAATTTCCATCAATGCTAAGACTAATATTTCAAACATGATCTAGAAATGGCCTTGAAAGAAAGATTAAGAGCTATGAGCTTCCACCTTTTCTCACCATTGACCTATTGTGGGGCCTACAAGTTTCCCAAATGGGGGTGTTGTCATCCAAAACGAATAAATAGGAATTGAGACTAATATTTAGGGGATAAGAACTTAAAATTCACTAAGTGGGGATGGAAACAAAAATTATGTTTCATAGTTTAAAAGCCAATAATCTATGTAATCAATAATATGTACATTTGATAGGTTTTCTCCTTCAATGTGAAATTATGCACCCCATAAGTTGACATTGACTATGTACCCTTACATGTAGCATAATGAGATAATTTCCTTTCACATTCACGGCTTCTCCTTTCAGCGTTCCTTTTCACCTCCCAATGCAATTTCTAGTTTATTATTCATCTTTCTTTATATAAAACTATTAAATAATTAATAAGATGTGATGAGTTCACAATTGTTGTTCACCAAAACAATAGATAAATACTATTATATTTCTAAAATGTTAGTGTTAGTTTTTATTATAAAATAGTTTGTAGGATTTGATTATGGTAAATAAATCTTATTAATATTTTAGTGTATAAAACTTGAATTTCATTATCATGGACATATGTTTCATAGTATAAACATATAAGTGAAATAAGACTTCATTCACCCATATATGTGTTCAATATGGTCACATTTTAGACATTTCAAGTAGAATAGTTCTTACGCTCTCTCACACCCTTAATCTCTCATGTTTCTCAAGGTTTCATAATAGGATTTTTATATTTAAATCAAATATAACATTTAGAATTCTCAAGCTTATAAGATTTTTTGTATATTAAAACCAAACATGGTATTTAGGATTCCTAGATCTGCAATTTTATATTAAATATTTATGTATATAAATGGAGATAGATGGAGCAAAAAAGTCAAGGAGGGGAAGACAAAGTAATGGCTATGGTACATCATGTCCATCTTTTGTTGGAATATGGTAATTACTCCCACTGGGTAGTTGTAGATAGTTCTAGAAGAGTTTTATTTAGATCAAGTTAAATCTATACCTTTTTATTGTAGAAACATATAGAAGACTTAAGTTGTCTTTTTATATTTATAAATATATATTTTCTTGAAGAATTCTCTAGAAAAATTGTTTATTTATATTTCCTTCATGGAAGCAATGAAAGGATTGAAGTTTATGAGCCACAAATATTTTGTGTGAATTGAGTGCATTTTCTTGAGTTGATATAGCTATAGCTATAGTTAATTTGCTACTCCCATCCACGGGTTTGGTATCAAAGCATGGGTGAAGTATCCAAACAAATTAAATAGGTCCAGTAAGATGTCTCCCTTGTTAAGCATTGGGCTATGTATTTTCTTAAACTAATATATTTAGGGTTTTGAAAGGAGAGATCTCTATAAAGGGTCAAGTATTGGGAGTACAAGAAGCTCTTGAACATGTGACAATTACTATAAGAAGAAGAAAATAAATTTTTAAAAAGGAGTTGCTAGAAAGAGTTTGATACATGTCCATTGAAGAGGGTGCATTCAGAATGTGGTAAGAGCCACCATTATTGTAGCTACTAGAGTAGGAACCACCACATGGAGATTTTAAATGCGAATTAGATCCATCAAATTGCGAATAAAAGGAGTAAAGAGTCAAGTTTTTTTGAGGGAGTAGAGTTTAATGCATATGAGAGTCTTGTTACTCCATGGTTCTAGAAACCCTCAATGTGGTCATGGTAGGGTGAGCATATTTTAGCATAGGAAAAATAAAAACCACATCTGTGACTTATTAGTAAGTTTCCAATTTTTTTTTTTTACTTCCCTTATTTCTATAATTTTTGGATTATTTTGAATTGAATTAATGTTTGTGGGGCCTGTTAGTTCCCAAATCCACCTGAGGCTGAAATAAGGCAAAAGAAGGACAACACCAAACCACGCTCAACCTCGTAGCTAGCCCTACGAGGACAGGAGAGGGCTCTCTCCGGGTCAATCTCAATGAAAATATTCAAAGGAGCTTGAGATGACTAAAACAAAAACTGATCTTAGGCTAGATAAACAAATAGGAGGATTTGATTTTGATTTTTAGGGGTTTTTTGTTGGAAAAAGGGAAAAAACAATTTTTGGGCTTGGGGATGAGGCCAAATCATGCAGAGTTCAAGTTGGGGCAGGGTAGGCAGCGACTTTGATGTCTTAGATCGAGTGAATAGATGGAAAATACTGTTGAGGAGCTGAAGAGGGAAATAGGGTGCAAGGATCCTCTTCAAACTGACGAAGAACATAAACAACTAAACAAAAGCTTAAGGCAGAGCACCAGCAAATCAATGAATTCTACCTCAAATACTCATTTGTTTAATTCAGAAGCATAGAGAAGAGAAATGGCATACATATAACATTAATGAAACTTACAATAACATGAGAAGAACATCATCAAAACTTAGAAGCCACAAGGATCCCAACAAGTGCTGCAAAACTCTGGTCTTTCCTTTGCCAAAAACTGAAAATGTATGTACAATGAGGTGCCAAACTTTTCCCAAGAGTCCAACCCTGAAAATGTCTCAGAAAATACAATAAATAGACAAGTCTAACCCCTTCCCATGCCTCTATGGGTCGAGCTCATGCTTCTAGGAGCAGTTTGAACCAATTCTAAACAAAGAGCTAAAATCTAGGCAACCAAACAACTTGCCTCTATAAGCTAGGAAACTGATCCATTCACTTAATTTTCACTTTTTAGTGAATGAATCATCTAGAACAAGTAAATACATGCCAAAACTACATCATGGTTACCATATTACATCAAGCTAGATCAAAAATTACATCAAGAGGTGAAACTAGTCAAAACTGGCCGAATTCCTGAGCTGAAAGGTGAAAAATAGGCTGAATACCTCTATGTGCCGCGCTCAAAAGCTCTATGCACCGCGCTACTTTGGACCTGTTTTTGGAGCACTTCCTGAAGTCAAAATCGAGTTCATGATATCTCGTTGGAAAGCCCTAGATTTCTGCTATCCAACCCAAGTGGAATTTCTCAGTTTGGAGCTCATTTGCCCCTCAAAAACTTCAATCTCCAAAAAGTACTTCCTCCTGGTGCAAAAGGTGGCATAAAGGTGATTTTCATGGTGTTTTTGGCCCTTAAGACCACCCAGAATTTGATGAAATGCTTCAGCCATTCCTGAGCAGCATAAATGTTGTTATGCTGCTGCGCTGGGGTCTTCTTCTGCACAAGGACCGTCATCCGCTCTATGTTACGGTACATGAAATATGGAATTCTCATCAACCGCACTCTCATGAAATGCATCAACAGTCGGATGTGATACGCATACAAGCGTGAAAAGCGCCCTTCACAACTGAAGTACCTAATGATAAGTTTCATCAATGGTGCATACTCTTCCTTCAGGAAACGAAATGGAAAAACCCTGCTCAACTGCCTCAAATATCCAGGTCTGATGTAAGGCTCATAATAGGCTCTATCCAGTTGCTGCCTCTTGTTCCACTCCTCGCCGATATTTGGTATCCCGGTCGCCTCAGAAATAGTCTCTGGTGACAAAGTAAAATTCACTCCAGCAAGGTTTACATGACCATTATGCAAATGTAGGACAAATAGGCGAGCTAACTCATGATGATGCTGAGTTCGGGCAATCATCTCATCTTTGAAACATGGTAGCTCTAACCTTGACAATCCATTGCAAGCGGGAAAGCCTGAAATTGTGTCAAAGAAGTGGGCTCCTGCCTGACATGCTTGCCACTTTTATGAGATCTCCTTGGCACATTTAGTTCTGCTGTAGAATCACTGTCCTGCTCATATCCTTGCTCATATGGTGAATCTATCTCTGACATGGTGCTGAAATGTGTTTGTCAACTGTGTGCTTGGTTGATTAGAAAATGAGCAATTGGTGTATTTGTTTCAATGCCAAATGTGTCACATATATATCAAGGTGCTAAAACACCACGGTGAAGAAAGAATTTGTCAAGTAGAGTTTTGAATGTGAAGGCGGCCATTATTTGGTTGTATGGGGATTTGGGGATTATAAGTAGCAGGGAATGGGTGATAGTGATAGGTGGTAGTGATGAGGAGGTAATTTAGGGACAAGATTTCAATAAAATGAAAATATACAAGCGAAATCAAGGACATAAGCCAGCCCTTGAATGTTATGGCAATCAAGATTTTGTCAATGGAGGGATGTAGTAACAAATGATAGGATTTGGGATTTAACACATAGGTTCAAAGGGGTATAGGGATATGGGATAGAGGAATAACAATGGGATTGTGGGACTGTGGTGTATATTGTGAAAACCTAGCAGTGACAACAATGACAGTAAATGGCAAGAGCATACATATCAATGAAATGAGAATTGAAGCACCAAATTTCACGTTTTGAAACACCTCCCTTTAACCCTTGGAAGAAAATTTTAATGTGGATATAGGGTTAAATCTTTCACCATTCAAACACCAATATCTTCACTTCTAAACCACGGCACCATAGTTTAAAATCATTGAACGAGCTTGGACAAACTTACTTGGAGAAGATAGCACTGAACCAAATCGAATTTTCACCGAGCGGAATTGATTTTCGGCCTTAGGGCTCTAAGCGCCACACGCAGACCCAATGCGTCGCGTTGGTTTGGTGCGCCGCGCCAGTTGGAATTCACACTATAAAATCCGACCCAATGTGCCGCGCCTCTTTTGTATGCGCCGCGCTCAGACTTTCAACACAGTCACGGCCTCTTTCAAATGTTGTTCGCTCTCCAACCTCAAATTCGACTTTGCTATGAGATTTTATGAATATTTCTTGATGCAAATGGTTTATATGACTTTGAGAAATAACTTGCAAGAGATGGCTTTGATTTTTTCTTCCTCCAAACCCATTTTGTAATGTTTTTATTTTGGCACTTTATCATTTAATGAAACTCTGTCTTTTGGATTTTTTCACTGACTTTCTGAATTTGAAATGATGAACTTGTTTGATTTTTGCAGGGATGTTTGGCGTTGATGTTTGGCAAAGTAAAACCAGAGCTTGCTTTGAAATCTTCAAGACGGAAAAATACATGATTATTACAAAGATGAATGCGACAATTTCTTATTCAAAACAGAGTTTTGAACAAGAAATGTCCTCAAATATGTTTGATGATGAAAAAATTTGAACTGAGAGTTTATTGAAAACCATCCTCATGGCCTGCGGGCATTTATTGAACATATCAAAAGACTAAACCCTAGACTCAGAAAACAAAATACTCTTCTTGACCAAAATAATCATTTATGACTGTGAATGACATGAACTGAACTTTGACGATTTTGGAGAAATTTTGACTAACCCAGCAGGTACAAGCATGAGGGAAACAAGAAAACCAAACCCTTCCGTCAGTCGATGGCATGCCCCTAACGGAATGCAGATGAATGAGAGGAATGAGACACCTAAACAATGAAATGAAAATAGAGAAATGATCTCTGACGGAGGGTTGTAAAGACCGACTCTAACATTGGCTCCAATGGGGATGGTAGCTCCTTGGAGGTGCCAAGAACGGCAGATCTTTGGGAGAGCAGACCAGTGCCTTCGTCCATTGGGTAATGGAATCAAAAAATTCAAACCCAAAACAACTCATACCAATCCAAAACATATACATACTGCAATATGTGCATAAGCCAATACCAAAAGCTGAACTGCTGCCTTGGGCAGCTTATTTATGCACAAACCTACCCTACTTTGCTGAAAAACCAATAGATCAAGTAACGCTGTAATGCCAGATCAATATCCCGAGTAAGCGTGACAAGGATCTTTAGCGAGAGTGCTAACCGGGATACGGATGCAATTCTTTAGCGACCATACCGCTACATAATGAGTCGGTTATCGCCAAAAGACAATTTGATCACATCATTCAATGAAAAAACATTTCCATGCGTTTATGATAGGATGCAAAGCCGGAGACTGTTCTTGCCCCAACTCCGCAAGACATACTTCCAGCTGCACACTGTTAATGCAAACATTCACGGGAAGTTCTATTGTTTCTTGTTTTGAAGGAGGGAGAGTTTCCAAGAACTTTTTGGGATCTCGGAATTCATATGATCGGATCTGATCATTTAAATACTGAATCTCCTTCTCAAATTTTTCAACAACTAACTCACAGAAACCAGTTTTAGCTTTAGGAGGAAACTTCGGAGATCTCAAACATTGAAGCACGACAATGAAAAATACTTCATCAATTTCAAAATCCACTAACTGATCTCTAACTTCTTTTAAAGCTTCATAAAACGCAGGGTCTACCACATACCCTACCATTGCATGAATGGATCAGCGAGCACTGGAATCTCTGGATCGAGTTGGAGTCGCCAGGTGAATGTTTCAGCCTTCATATGTCTGATAATTGTTCACCATCAACAATCAGATCTGAACTTGATACATGTACTGGGGCAAGAAAATCTACAAGTCGAGTGTCACATTCACAAGCTATACCGGAGATCGACTGAAGCAGCGTTTATCTACTTCCGCTAATGCAAGGCAAAAGCGTTTCGAAAGCTACCTGGCGTGACTTCAGACTCCGTCTGTAACTTATGAAAGAAATAATATCAACAAGCAAACCATTTTCTTCCCCAGTATGGTCGCCACTATGTTAGTTCCCAAATCCACCTGAGGCTGAAATAAGGCAGAAGAAGGACAACACCAAACCACGCTCAGCCTCGTAGCTAGCCCTACGAGGACAGGAGAGGGCTCTCTTCGGGTCAATCTCAATGAAAATATTCAAAGGAGCTTGAGATGACTAAAACAACAACTGATCTTAGGCTAGATAAACAAATAGGAGGATTTGATTTTGATTTTTAGGGGTTTTTTGTTGGAAAAAGGGAAAAAACAATTTTTGGGCTCAGGGATGAGGCCAAATCTTGCAGAGTTCAAGTTGGGGCAGGCTAGGCAGCGGCTTTGATGTCTTAGATCGAGTGAACAGATGGAAAATACTGCTAAGGAGCTGAAGAGGGCAAGAGCGTGCAAGGATCCTCTTCCAACTGACGAAGAACATAAACAAATAAACAAAAGCTTAAGGCAGAGCACCAGCAAATCAATGAATTCTACCTCAAATACTCATTTGTTTAATTCAGAAACATAGAGAAAGGAAAATGGCATACATATAACATTAATGAGAAGAACATATAACATATAACATATAACATTAATGAGAAGAACATATAACATATAACATATAACATGAGAAGAACATCATCAAAACTCAGAAGCCACAAGGATCCCAACAAGTGCTGCAAAACTCTGGTCTTTCCTTTGCCAAAAACTGAAAATGTATGTACAATGAGGTGCCAAACTTTTCCCAAGAGTCCAACCCTGAAAATGTCTCAAAAAATACAATAAATAGACAAGTCTAACCCCTTCCCATGACTCTAGGGGTCGAGCTCATGCTTCTAGGAGCAGTTTGAACCAATTCTAAACAAAGAGCTAAAATCTAGGCAGCCAAACAACTTGCCTATATAAGCTAGGAAACTGATCCATTCACTTAATTTTCACTTTTTAGTGAATGAATCATCTATAACAAGTAAATACATTACAAAATTACATCATGGTTACCATATTACATCAAGATAGATCAAAAATTACATCAAGAGGTGAAACTAGTCAAAACTGGCCGAATTCCTGAGCTGAAAGATGAAAAATAGGCTGAATTCCTCTATGCGCAGCCTTCAAAAGCTCTATGCGCCGTGCTACTTTGGACCTATTTTTGGAGCACTTCCCGAAGTCCAAATCAATCTCATGATAGCTCGTTGGAAATCCCTAGATGTCTGCTATTCTACCCAAGTGGAATTTCTCAATTTGGAGCTCATTTGCCCCTCAAAAACTTCAATCTCCCAAAATTACTTCCTGCTGGTGCAAAAGGTGGCAGAAAGGTGATTTTCATGGTGTTTTTGGCCCTTAAGACCACCCAGAATTTGATGAAATGCTTCGGCCATTCCTTAGCATGCATAAATTACCATGAGAAATCCAAAAATATCAAGTTTTCCTCCAGAAGGTGTCCCAATCATAAGCGCGCGTCGGAAGGCGCGACGCGTCGGGCGGAAAAACCTGTTTTGCAACCAAAATTTTCAAAAATGACAAAATATTCTCCAAATTTGCTGAAATTTGGAGTGAAGGTCTCCCATCATGTCTCATGCTCAGCCAAAGAATCTTCGGCCAAGATTCGGAGTGGATCCGGCCTCTTTCGACTTTTTAGTGCTCTTTTCAGCCTTGCTTTCAGGATCTTCATTTTTGCTCTGCAAACGTGTGTGCGGGCCCAATAGTGACCTTTCATATGTCTGAGCATGTCTTTTTCCCTGTTGGCCTTTTCCAAGAGCTTCTCCAGATGAATTTTGACATGTGTAAGGCAAGTCTCTCGCTCAAATGGTGTCATGTCACCTGGTCTCTTCCGGGCCAATTGTCGATCTTCACGGATTTACCGCAACTCTATAAGTGTGTGCTGATCCTCCAGCTGTTTATTACGCTGCTCCAAGTAAACTATCACCCACTGAGCTCTCTACAATTTCTCAGTCAGCGTGTCAATCTCGGCCTTTTGTTCCTGGATGATCTCTTTCAGTTTCGAGCTAGGAGAGCTCGCATCAACATCGATCAAAACAAAATCAGTATCTTGGCCTCCCGAGGGACCCTCATCGTGCATAAGCCTCTTGCCTCTGTCCTGAACCTGTACCTGTGCTGATGTCGAAGGCGAGACCCCTTCCACACCATGTGGAGATAGTACTCGCGCTGCTGTTGACGTCAACGAGACCCCTTCCACCCCCGGTGGAGATAATACTCGTTGTGTCGCTGCAAATAAGGCTCTGTGGCCTCTCTGATATGTCACATACACTGGAGCACTGATAGGCTCAGTCTTAGGAACCTCAAACTGGTGTGAAGGTTCAGCCTCATCATGAACAACCTCGGGAGGAGGCTGCGGCGCTGCAAAGAAGTCACGGGAAATGAACTCATCCCATGTGATACCCTGTTGTGTGAGCTGATGTGCCACCATGATTTTGATGAGCGCGTAATGGTAAATGTTGTTATGCTGCTGCGTTGGGGTCTTCTTTAGCACAAGGACCGTCATCCGCTCTATGTTACGGTACATGAAATATGGAATTCTCATCAACCGCACTCTCGTGAAATGCATCAACAGTCGGATGTGATATGCATACAAACGTGAAAAGTGCCCTTCACAACTGAAGTACCCAATGATAAGTTTCATCAATGGTGCATACTCTTCCTTCAGGAAACGAAATGGAAAAACCCTGCTCAACTGCCTCAAATATCCAGGTCTGATGTAAGGCTCATAATAGGCTCTATCCAGCTGTTGCCTCTTGTTTCACTCCTCGCCGATATTTGGTATCCCGGTGGCCTCAGAAATAGTCTCTGGTGACAAAGTAAAATTCACTCCAGCAAGGTTTACACGACCATTATGCAAATGTAGGACAAATAGGCGAGCTAACTCATGATGATGTTGAGTTCGGGAAATCGTCTCACAATACTAGAAAAATGACTGACGCTGAAAACAATCCATTGCAAGAGGGCAAGCCTGCAACTATGTCAAAGAAGTGGGTTCTTCCCTGACATGCCTACCACTTTTGTGAGATCTCCTTGGCACATTAAGCTTGGTAGATGAATCACTATCCTGCTCATATGGTGAATCTATCTCTGACATGGTGCTGAAAATGTATTTTTCAACTGTGTGCTTGGTTGATTAGAAAATGAGCAATTGGTGTATTTGTTTCAATGCCCAAATGTGTCACATGTAATATCAAAGTGCTATACAAAACACCACAGTGAGAAAAGGACTGTCAAGTGAGTTTTGAATGTGAAGACAACCATTGTTTGACTGTATGGGGATTTGGGGATTATAAGTAACGAGAATGGGTGATAGTGATAGAGTGATAGTGATAGGGAGGTAATTTAGGGACAAGAGTTCAATAAAATGAAAATATACAAGCGAAATCAAGGACATAAGCCAGCCCTTGAATGTTATGGCAATCAAGATTTTGTCAATGGAGGGATGTAGTAACAAATGATAGGATTTGGGTTTTAACACATAGGGTCAAAGGGGTATAGGGATATGGGATAGAGGAATAACAATGGGACTGTGGGACTGTGGTGTATATTGTGAAAAGCGCGTGAGCAATAATTTGATGCATCTTAAAGAGCATTTATATCAATGAAATGAAGTGGAAACTTGCCCTGGGAATTTTACGTTTTGAAGCACCTCCCTTTAACCCTTGGAAGCAAATTTTGATGTGAATCTGGGTTAGTAACTGCACCATTCAAACAAATATCTTCACTTCTAAACCACGGCACCATAGTTTAAAATCATTGAGCGGCGGACAAACTTACTTGAAGATAACGCGAACCAAATCGAATTTTCATCAATTGATTTTCAACCTTAGGGCTCTAAGCGCCTTGTAACCCGATCTTGCCCGCGTAGTTGCAATCTTGTCGCTGCCAGTTGGAATTCACACTATAAAATCCGACTCAATGCGCCGCGCCTCTTTTGTATGCGCCGCGCTCAGACTTTCAACACAGTCGCGGCCTCTTTCAAATGTTGTTTGCTCTCCAACCTCAAAATTCGACTTTGCTATGAGATTTTATGAATATTTCTTGATGCAAATGGTTTATATGACTTTGAGAAATAACTTGCAAGAGATGGCTTTGATTTTTTCTTCCTCCAAACCCATTTTGTAATGTTTTTATTTTGGCACTTTATCATTTAATGAAACTCTGTCTTTTGGCTTTTTTCACTGACTTTCTGAATTTGAAATGATGAACTTGTTTGATTTTTGCAGGGATGTTTGGCGTTGATGTTTGGCAAAGTAAAACCAGAGCCTGCTTTGAAATCTTCAAGACGGAAAAATACATGATTATTACAAAGATGAATGCGACAATTTCTTATTCAAAACAGAGTTTTGAACAAGAAATGTCCTCAAATATGTTTGATGATGAAAAAATTTGAATTGAGAGTTTATTGAAAACCACCCTCATGGCCTGCGGGCATTTATTGAACATGTCAAAAGACTAAACCCTAGACTCAGAAAACAAAAGACTCTTCTTGACCAAAATAATCATTTATGACTGTGAATGACATGAACTGAACTTTGACGATTTTGGAGAAATTTTGACTAACCCAGCAGGTACAAGCATGAGGGAAACAAGAAAACCAAATCCTTTCGTCAGTCGATGGCATGCCCCTAACGGAATGCAGATGAATGAGAGGAATGAGTCACCTAAACAATGAAATGCAAATAGAGAAATGATCTCTCACGGAGGGCTGTAAAGACCGACTCTAACATTGGCTCCAATGGGGATGGTAGCTCCTTGGAGGTGCCAAGAACGGTAGATCTTTGGGAGAGCAGACCAGTGCCTTCGTCCATTGGGTAATGGAATCAAAAAATTCAAACCCAAAACAACTCATACCAATCCAAAAAATATACATACTGTAATATGTGCATAAACCAATACCAGAAGCTGAACTGCTGCCTTGGGCAGCTTATTTATGCACAAACCTACCCTACTTTGCTGAAAAACCAATAGATCAAGTAATGCTGTAATGCCAGATCAACCAATCAAGTAACTGTGACAAGGATGCTGCTTGAGAGTGCTTCAACCAGGACACAGATGCAATTGCTGGCAGCCATACATGCACATAATGAGTCTGGTTATGTAAAAGACAATTTGATCTATCATTCAAACTGAAAAACATTTCCATGTACGTTGCAATAGGATCACAAAAGCCAGACTCTGTTTGCTGCCCCAACTCCGCAATACATACTTCCAGCTGCACACCGTTAATGCAAACATCCACGGGAAGCTCTATTGTTTCTTGTTTTGAAGGAGGGAGAGTTTCCAAGAACTTTTTGGGATCTCGGAATTCATATGATCGGATCTGATCATTTAAATACTGAATCTCCTTCTCAAATTTTTCAACAACTAACTCACAGAAACCAGTTTTAGCTTCAGGAGGAAACTTCGAAGATCTCAAACATTGAAGCACGACAATGAAAAATATTTCATCAATTTCAAAATTCACTAATCGATCTCTAACTCCTTTTAAAGCTTCACAAAACGCAGGGTCTGCCACATACCCTACCATTGCATGAATGGATCAGCGAGCACTGGAATATCTGGATCGAGTTGGATTCGCCAGGTGAATGTTTTAGCCTTCATATGTCTGATCGTTGTCCACCATCAACAATCAGATCTGAACTTGATACATGTACTGGGGCAAGACAATCTACAAGTCGAGTGTCACATTCACAAGCTATACCGGAGATCGACTGAAGCAGCGTTTATCTACTTCCACTAATGCAAGGCAAAAGCGTTTCGAAAGCTACCTGGCGTGACTTCAGACTCCGTCTGTAACTTATGAAACAAATAATATCAACAAGAAAACCATTCTCTTCCCCAGTATGGTCGCCACTATGTTAGTTCCCAAATCCACTTGAGGCTGAAATAAGGCAGAAGAAGGACAACACCAAACCACGCTCAGCCTCGTAGCTAGCCCTACGAGGACAGGAGAGGGCTCTCTTCGGGTCAATCTCAATGAAAATATTCAAGGCTTGAGATGACTAAAATAAGCGATCTTAGGCTAGATATAAACAAATAGGAGGATTTGATTTTGATTTTTAGGGTTTTTGTTTGGAAAAGGAAAAACAAATTTTGGGCTCGAGGATGAGGCCAAATTCTTACTTGATTCAAGTTAGGCAGGTGTGACGGCTTTGATGCTAGATCTAGTGAACGAATGGAAAATGCGCTAAGGAATCTGAAAGAGAGACAAGAGCGTTCTGAGATCCTCTTCAAACTGACGAAGAACATAAACAACTAAACAAAAGCTTAAGGCAGAGCACCATCAAATCAATGAATTCTACCTCAAATACTCATTTGTTTAATTCAAAAGCATAGAGAAGGGAAATTGCATACATATAACATTAATGAAACTTACAATAACATGAGAAGAACATCATCAAAACTCAGAAGCCACAAGGATCCCAACAAGTGCTCCAAAACTTTGGTCTTTCCTTTGCCACAAACTGAAAAATGTATGTACAATGAGGTGCCAAACTTTTCCCAAGTATCCAACCCTGAAAATGTCTCAGAAAATACAATATATAGACAATTCTAACCCCTTCCCATGCCTCTAGGGGTCGAGCTCATGCTTATAGGAGCATTTTGAACCAATTCTAAACATGGAGCTAAAATCTAGGCAGCCAAACAACTTGCCTCTATAAGCTAGGAAATTGATCCATTCACTTGATTTTCACTTTTTAGTGAATGAATCATCTAGAAAAAGTAAATACATGCCAAAATTACATCATGGTTCACTTTATTACATCAAGATTGATCAATCCTCTCATGAAAAAGTAAAACTAGTCATGGCCAAATTCTGAAATTTGAAAGGTGAAAAATAAATTTGAATTCCTCCTATGCGCAGCTCAGCTCTATGTGCATTTTGGATTCTTTTAGACACTTCAGACACTTCCCAGAAATCCAAATCAGGCTCATGATAGCTTTTTTGGAATGGAAAGCCCTGGATGTCTGCTATCCAACCCAAGTGGAATTTTTCAAGTTGGAGCTCATTTTCCCCTCCAAAACTTCAATCTCCCAAAATTACTTCCTGCTGGTGCAAAAGGTGGCAGAAAGGTGATTTTCATGGTGTTTTTGGCCCTTAAGACCACCCAAAATTTGATGAAAGGCTTTGGCCATTCTTTAGCATGCATAAATTACCATGAGAAATCCAAAAATATCAAGTTTTCCTCCAGAAGGTGTCCCAATCATAAGCGCGCGTCGGGAGGCGCGACGCGTCGGGCGGAAAAACCTGTTTTGCAACCAAAATTTTCAAAAATGACAAAATATTCTCCAAATTTGTTGAAATTTGGAGTGAAGGTCTCCCATCATGTCTCATGCTCAGCCAAAGAAGCTTCGGCCAAGATTCGGAGTGGATCCGGCCTCTTTCGACGTTTTAGTGCTCTTTTCAGCCTTGCTTTCAGGATCTTCATTTTTGCTCTGCAAATGTGTGTGCGGGCCCAATAGTGACCTTTCATATGTCTGAGCATGTCTTTGTCCCTGTTGGCCTTTTCCAAGAGCTTCTCCAGATGAATTTTGACATGTGTAAGGAAATTCTCTCGCTCAAATGGTGTCATGTCACCTGGTCTCTTCCGGGCCAATTGTCGATCTTCACGGATTTACCGCAACTCTATAAGTGTGTGCTGATCCTCCAGTTGTTTATTACGCTACTCCAAGTAAACTATCACCCACTGAGCTCTCTACAATTTCTCAGTCAGCGTGTCAATCTCGACCTTTTGTTCCTGGATGATCTCTTTCAGTTTCGAGCTAGGAGAGCTCGCATCAACATCGATCAAAACAAAATCAGTATCTTGGCCTCCCGAGGGACCCTCATCATGCATAGGCCTCTTGCCTCTGTCCTGAACCTGTACCTGTGCTGATTTCGAAGGCGAGACCCCTTCCACACCATGTGAAGATAGTACTCGCGCTGCTGATGAAGTCAACGAGACCCCTTCCACCCCCGGTGGAGATAATACTCGTTGTGTCGCTGCAAATAAGGCTCTGTGGCCTCTCTGATATGTCACATACACTGGAGCACTGATAGGCTCAGTCTCAGGAACCTAAAACTGGTGTGAAGGTTAAGCCTCATCATGAACAACCTCGGGAGGAGGCTGCGGCGCTGCAAAGAAGTCACGGGAAATGAACTCATCCAATGTGATACCCTGTTGTGTGAGCTGATGTGCCACCATGATTTTGATGAGCGCGTAATGGTAAATGTTGTTATGCTGCTACGCTGGGGTCTTCTTTAGCACAAGGACCGTCATCCGCTATATGTTACGGTACATGAAATATGGAATTCTCATCAACCGCACTCTCGTGAAATGCATCAACAGTCGGATGTGATACACATACAAGCGTGAAAAGCGCCCTTCACAACTGAAGTACCTAATGATAAGTTTCATCAATGGTGCATACTCTTCCTTCAGGAAACGAAATGGAAAAACCCTGCTCAACTGCCTCAAATATCCAGGTCTGATGTAAGGCTCATAATAGGCTCTATCCAGCTGCTACCTCTTGTTCCACTCCTCGCCGATATTTGGTATCCCGGTCGCCTCAGAAATAGTCTCTGGTGACAAAGTAAAATTCACTCCAGCAAGGTTTACACGACCATTATTCAAATGTAGGACAAATAGGCGAGCTAACTCATGATGATGCTGAGTTCGGGCAATCGTCTCACAATACCAGAAACATGACTGACGCTGAAAACAATCCATTGAAAGCAGGCAAGCCTGCAACTGTGTCAAAGAAGTGGGTTCTTCCCTGACATGCCTACCACTTTTGTGAGATCTCCTTGGCACATTAAGCTCGGTAGATGAATCACTATCCTGCTCATATCCCTGCTCATATGGTGAATCTGTCTCTGACATGGTGCTGAAAATGTATTTGTCAACTGTGTGCTTGGTTGATTAGAAAATGAGCAATTGGTGTATTTGTTTCAATGCCCAAATGTGTCACATGTAATATCAAAGTGCTATACAAAACACCATATTGAGAAAAGGACTGTCAAGTGAGTTTTGAATGTGAAGACAACCATTGTTTGACTGTATGGGGATTTGGGGATTATAAGTAACGGGAATGGGTGATAGTGATAGATTGATAGTGATAGGGAGGTAATTTAGGGACAAGAGTTCAATAAAATGAAAATATACAAGCGAAATCAAGGACATAAGCCAGCCCTTGAATGTTATGGCAATCAAGATTTTGTCAATGGAGGGATGTAGTAACAAATGATAGGATTTGGGATTTAACACATAGGGTCAAAGGGGTATAGGGATATGGGATAGAGGAATAACAATGGGACTGTGGGACTGTGGTGTATATTGTGAAAAGCTAGCAGTGACAACAATGACAGTAAATGGCAGGAGCATACATATCAATGAAATGAGAATTGAAGCACCAAATTTCACGTTTTGAAACACCTCCCTTTAACCCTTGGAAGCAAATTTTGATGTGGATATAGGGTTAAATCTTTCACCATTCAAACACCAATATCTTCACTTCTAAACCACGGAACCATAGTTTAAAATCATTGAACGAGCTTGGACAAACTTTCTTGGAGAAGATAGCACTGAACCAAATCGAATTTTCATCGAGCGAAATTTATTTTCAGCCTTAGGGCTCTAAGCGTCGCGCGCAGACAAAGTGCGCCGCGTTGGTTTGGTGCGCCGCGCCAGTTGGAATTCACACTATAAAATCCGACCCAATGCGCCGCGCCTCTTTTGTATGCGCCACACTCAGACTTTGAACACAGTCACGGCCTCTTTCAAATGTTGTTCGCTCTCCAACCTCAAAATTCGACTTTGCTATGAGATTTTATGAATATTTCTTGACGCAAATGGTTTATATGACTTTGAGAAATAACTTGCAAGAGATGGCTTTGATGTTTTCTTCCTCCAAACCCATTTTGTAATGTTTTTATTTTGGCACTTTATCATTTAATGAAACTCTGTCTTTTGGCTTTTTTCACTGACTTTCTGAATTTGAAATGATGAACTTGTTTGATTTTTGCAGGGATGTTTGGCGTTGATGTTTGGCAAAGTAAAACCAGAGCCTGCTTTGAAATCTTCAAGACGGAAAAATACATGATTATTACAAAGATGAATGCGACAATTTCTTATTCAAAACAGAGTTTTGAACGAGAAATGTCCTCAAATATGTTTGATGATGAAAATATTTGAACTGAGAGTTTATTGAAAACCATCCTCATGGCCTGCGGGCATTTATTGAACATGTCAAAAGACTAAACCCTAGACTCAGAAAACAAAAGACTCTTCTTGACCAAAATAATCATTTATGACTGTGAATGACATGAACTGAACTTTGACAATTTTGGAGAAATTTTGACTAACCCAGCAGGTACAAGCATGAGGGAAACAAGAAAAACAAACCCTTCCATCAGTTGATGGCATGCCCCTAACGGAATGCAGATGAATGAGAGGAATGAGACACCTAAACAATGAAATGCAAATAGAGAAATGATCTCTGACGAAGGGCTGTAAAGACCGACTCTAACATTGGCTCTAATGGGGATGGTAGCTCCTTGGAGGTGCCAAGAACGACAGATCTTTGGGAGAGCAGACCAGTGCCTTCGTCCATTGGGTAATGGAATGAAAAAATTCAAACCCAAAACAACTCATACCAATCCAAAACATATACATACTGCAATATGTGCATAAACCAATACCATAAGCTGAACTGCTGCCTTGGGCAGCTTATTTATGCACAAACCTGCCCTACTTTGCTGAAAAATAAATAGATCAAGTAACGATGTAATGCCAGATCAACCAATCAAGTAACTGTGACAAGGATGCTGCTTGAGAGTGCTTCAACCAGGACCTGAATTATTGGCACGGCAGCCATACCGCATACGTAATGATGCAGTTAATATTTAAGTAAAATTCGTCTATCATTCAAGCCTGAACAATGTATGTTGCAATAAGGATTGGCAAAACCCGGACTCACGTTGCTAACTCCGCCAATACATACTTCCGAAATTTACTGTGATATCCAACATTCGGAAGCTCTATTGTTTCTTTAATTTTGGAAGGAGGAGAAAAAGGAACTTTGGGATCTCGGAATTCATATGATTGGATCTGATCATTTAAATATTGAATCTCCTTCTCAAATTTTTCAACAACTAACTCAAAGAAACCAGTTTTAGCTTTAGGAGGAAACTTCGGAGATCTCAAAAATTGAAGCAGGGAAATGAAAAATACTTCATCAATTTCAATATCCACTAACTGATCTCTAACTTCTTTAAAGCTTCTATAAAATGCGGGTCTACCACACCTACCATTATGGTCGATCGGCAGCTTGGAATCTGGATCGGAGTTGGAGTCGCCAGGTGAATGTTTTAGCCTTCATATGTCTGATAATTATTACCATACTAATAATCAGATGCGAACTTGATACAATAATACTTGATACATGAACCCCTCAGAATCCGTGTCCACATTCACAACCAAGCTATCTTGAATGTGGCATGTTCAGCGTTTATCTACTTAGCTATCTGAAACGTTTAGCTACACAGCTGACTTGAGACTCCGTCATAACTTATGTTTTTAATATCAAAAATCAAACCATTTTCTTCCCCCGAAGTAGAGTCGCCCATATGTTAGTTCAAGAATCCATTTGAAATAAAGTGAAGAAGGACAACACCCAAACCCACGCTTCGACCTCGTAGCTAGCCCTACGAGGACAGGAGAGGGCTCTCTCCGGGTCAATCTCAATGAAAATATTCAAAGGGGCTTGAGATGACTAAAACAACCACTGATTTTAGGCTAGATAAATGAATAAGAGGATTTGATTTTGATTTTTAGGGGTTTTTTGTTGGAAAAAGGGAAAAACAATTTTGGGCTTGGGGATGAGGCCAAATTCATGCAAAGTTCAAGTTGGGGCAGGGTAGGCAACGGATTTGATGTCTTAGATCGAGTGAATGGATGGAAAATAATGCTGAGTAGCTGAAGAGGGCAAGAGCGTGCAAGGATCCTCTTCAAACTGACGAAGAACATAAAAAACTAAACAAAAGCTTAAGGCAGAGCACCAGCAAATCAATGAATTCTACCTCAAATACTCATTTGTTTAATTCAGAAGCATAGAGAAGGATGGAATACATATAAAATTAATGAAACTTACAATAACATGAGAAGAAACATCATCAAAACTCAGAAGCCACAAGGATCCCAACAGGTGCTGCAAAACTCTGGTCTTTCCTTTGCCAAAACTGAAATATGGATGTACAATGGAGTGCCAAACTTTTCCCAAGAGTCCAACCCTGAAAATGTCTCAGAAAATACAATAAATAGACAAGTATAACCCCTTCCCATGCCTCTAGGGGTCGAGCTCATGCTTCTAGGAGTAGTTTGAACCAATTCTAAACAAAGAGCTAAAATCTAGGCAGCCAAACAACTTGCCTCTATAAGCTAGGAAACTGATCCATTCACTTGATTTTCACTTTTTTGTGAATGAATCATCTAGAACAAGTAAATACATGCCAAAATTACATCATGGTTACCATATTACATCAAGCTAGATCAAAAATTACATCAAGAGGTGAAACTAGTCAAAACTGGCCGAATTCCTGAGCTGAAAGGTGAAAAATAGGCTGAATTCCTCTATGCGTCGCGCTACTTTAGACCTATTTTTGGAGCACTTACCGAAGTCCAAATCGAGCTCATGATAGCTCGTTGGAAATCCCTAGATGTTTTCTATCCAACCCAAGTGGAATTTCTCAATTTGGAGCTCATTTTCCCCTCAAAAACTTCAATCTCCCAAAAGTACTTCCTGCTGGTGCAAAAGGTGGCAGAAAGGTGATTTTCATGGTGTTTTTGGCCCTTAAGACCACCCAGAATTTGATGAAATGCTTCGGCCATTCCTGAGCATGCATAAATTACCATGAAAAATCCAAAAATATCAATTTTTCCTCCAGAAGGTGTCCCAATCATAAGCGCGCGTCGGGAGGCGCGACGTGTCGGGTGGAAAACCCTGTTTTGCAACCAAAATTTTCAAAATGACAAAATCTTCTCCAAATTTGCTGAAATTTGGAGTGAAGGTCTCCCATCATGTTTCATGCTCAGCCAAGGAAGCATCGGCCAAGATTCGAAGTGGATCCGGCCTCTTTTGACATTTCAGTGCTCTTTTCAGCCTTGCTTTCAGGATCTTCATTTTTGCTCTGCAAACGTGTGTGCGGGCCCAATAGTGATTCTTCATATGTCTGAGCATGTCTTTGTCCCTATTGGCCTTTACCAAGAGCTTCTCTAGATGAATGTTGACATGCGTAAGGCAAGTCTCTCGCTCAAATGGTGTCATGTCACCTGGTCTCTTTCGGGCCAATTGTCGATCTTTACGGATTTGCCACAACTCTGTAAGTGTGTGCTGATCCTCGAGTTGTTTATTACGCTGCTCCAAGTAATCTATCACCATTGAGCTCTCTGCAATTTCTTAGTCAGCGTATCAATCTCGGCCTTTTTTTCCTGGATGATCTCTTTCAGTTTCGAGCTAGGAGAGCTCACATCATTATCGATTGAAACAAAATCGGTATCTTGGCCTCAGAGAGGACCTCATCGTGCATAGGCCTCTTGCCCTCTGTCACGAGGAACACAGATACTGTGCTGATGTCGAGAGGGTAGGGCCCTTACACCATGTGGAGATAGTACTCGCGCTACTGATGAAGTCAACGAGACCCCTTCCACCCCGGGTGGAGATAGTACTCGTCGTGTCACTGCAAATAAGGCTCTGTGGCCTCTCTGATATGTCACATACACTGGAGCACTGATAGGCTCAGTCTCAGGAACCTCAAACTGGTGTGAAGGTTCAGCCTCATCATGAACAACCTCGGGAGGAGGCTGCGGCGCTGCAAAGAAGTCACGGGAAATGAACTCATCCCATGTGATACCCTGCTGTGTGAGCTGATGTGCCACCATGATTTTGATGAGCGCGTAATGGTAAATGCTGTTATGCTGCTGTGCTGGGGTCTTCTTCTGCACAAGGACCGTCATCCGCTCTATGTTACGGTACATGAAATATGGAATGCTCATCAACAACACACTCGTGAAATGCATCAACAGTCGGATGTGATACGCATACAAGCGTGAAAAGCGCCCTTCACAACTGAAGTACCTAATGATAAGTTTCATCAATGGTGCATACTCTTCCTTCAGGAAACGAAATGGAAAAACCCTGCTCAACTGCCTCAAATATCCAGGTCTGATGTAAGGCTCATAATAGGCTCTATCCAGCTGCTGCCTCTTGCTCCACTCCTCGTCGATATTTGGTATCCCGGTCGCCTCAGAAATAGTCTCTGGTGACAAAGTAAAATTCACTCCAGCAAGGTTTACACGACCATTATGCAAATGTAGGACAAATAGGCGAGCTAACTCGTGATGATGCTGAGTTCGGGAAATCGTCTCACAATACTGGAAACATGACTGACGCTGAAAACAATCCATTGCAAGCGGGCAAGCCTGCAACTGTGTCAAAGAAGTGGGTTCTTCCCTGACATGCCTGCCACTTTTGTGAGATCTCCTTGGCACATTAAGCTCGATAGATGAATCACTATCCTGCTCATATCCCTGCTCATATGGTGAATCTATCTCTGACATGGTGTTGAAAATGTATTTGTCAACTGTGTGCTTGGTTGATTAGAAAATGAGCAATTGGTGTATTTGTTTCAATGCCCAAATGTGTCACATGTAATATCAAAGTGCTATACAAAACACCACAGTGAGAAAAGGACTGTCAAGTGAGTTTTGAATGTGAAGACAACCACTGTTTGACTGTATGGGTATTTGGGGATTATAAGTAACGGGAATGGGTGATAGTGATAGAGTGATAGTGATATGGAGGTAATTTAGGGACAAGAGTTCAATAAAATTAAAATATACAAGCAAAATCAAGGACATAAGCCAGCCCTTGAATGTTATGGCAATCAAGATTTTGTCAATGGAGGGATGTAGTAACAAATGATAGGATTTGGGATTTAACACATAGGGTCAAAGGGGTATAGGGATATGGGATAGAGGAATAACAATGGGACTGTGGGACTGTGGTGTATATTGTGAAAAGCTAGCAGTGACAACAATGACAGTAAATGGCAGGAGCATACATATCAATGAAATGAGAATTGAAGCACCAAATTTCACGTTTTGAAACACCTCCCTTTAACCCTTGGAAGCAAATTTTGATGTGGATATAGGGTTAAATCTTTCACCATTCAAACACCAATATCTTCACTTCTAAACCACGGCACCATAGTTTAAAATCATTGAACGAGCTTGGACAAACTTACTTGGAGAAGATAGCACTGAACCAAATCGAATTTTCACCGAGCGGAATTGATTTTCGGCCTTAGGGATCTAAGCGCCGCGCGCAGACCCAGTGTGCCACGTTGGATTGGTGCGCCGCGCCAGTTGGAATTCACACTATAAAATCCGACCCAATGTGCCGCGCCTCTTTTGTATGCGCCGCGCTCAGACTTTCAACACAGTCACGGCCTCTTTCAAATGTTGTTCGCTCTCCAACCTCAAAATTCAACTTTGCTATGAGATTTTATGAATATTTCTTGATGCAAATGGTTTATATGACTTTGAGAAATAACTTGCAAGAGATGGCTTTGATTTTTTCTTCGTCCAAACCCATTTTGTAATGTTTTTATTTTGGCACTTTATCATTTAATGAAACTCTGTCTTTTGGCTTTTTTCACTGACTTTCTGAATTTGAAATGATGAACTTGTTTGATTTTTGCAGGGATGTTTGGCGTTGATGTTTGGCAAAGTAAAACTAGAGCTTGCTTTGAAATCTTCAAGACGGAAAAATACATGATTATTGCAAAGATGAATTCGACAATTTCTTATTCAAAACAGAGTTTTGAACAAGAAATGTCCTCAAATATGTTTGATGATGAAAAAAATTGAACTGAGATTTTATTGAAAACCATCCTCATGGCCTGCGGGCATTTATTGAACATGTCAAAAGACTAAACCCTAGACTCAGAAAACAAAAGACTCTTCTTTACCAAAATAATCATTTATGACTGTGAATGACATGAACTGAACTTTGACGATTTTGGAGAAATTTTGACTAACCCAGCAGGTACAAGCATGAGGGAAACAAGAAAACCAAACCCTTCTGTCAGTCGATGGCATGCCCCTAACGGAATGCATATGAATGAGAAGAATGAGACACCTAAACAATGAAATGCAAATAGAGAAATGATCTCTGACGGAGGGCTGTAAATACCGACTCTAACAGGGCCTTTAGATCTAGTTTTTTTTTTTTGGTAAGTTGAGCTATTTTATTAATTTCGAAAACATAAAGTTACATATGCTATAGGCTGGGTTGGCAAGTTGCGCTTAACTAATCCCAGCCTTTGTTACAGTATTTCTAGGCTGCCTCGGGGGAGGAAACCTGCCCAGACAAAACTTAGAACTGAGTAGTACATTATGCGCAGTAGCACTGACATATCTAAAAAACACACATTAAATGATAGTAGAAAAGCCCTGAGGGCATACTTGACAAAAAACATAGGAAAACTGTGTAGCACTGCAAAAGTTACTCATTATCTTCATCATTACTATTGGGGTTCTCTTCCTCGATAGGAAAAGTTGGAGCCTGTGCAGCAGCTGCTTCCACATCAGCCTTAGTATGCTTGGGAATGCTCATAGGAGCGTATAGGATGGGGGAGTCTGGGTCTATGCCATCGGGAACCCGCGTCCAGATTCCATTAGAGTCCATGACCCAGATGTCTGTGTCCTCATCATCCTTCTCCGGTGCTGTTAGGGGAACAAGATTGCGATGCGGAGAGTGCGGCTGGGGAGAGAAGGTGGTCCTCCTAGAACCACGACCACCTCACTACGTAGCTTGATTGGAGGATTCTGCGCGCTGCTCGGGATCAGAATGATGGCTAGCAAAAGTGCTGGAAGAGGAGCCATCAATCAACTTGAGACAATTATCCTCGCCGCGATGATATCGTCCAGGGACAACCCCTCTCTGCTTTGGCATAGTCTAGGAGCCATTGCGCACCTAGGATGGGGTGAGTAGGTTAGGAGAAACAGAGGCACACAAGACCAAGGAAAGGAGACGAGAGTCACACTGGGGCTGCAGAGGAAGAAATGTCTGGGGGGCTGATTCGTAGGATGGAGAGAGACACTCCAAGGGAAGTTGCGCAGCTCCACTCTAGGATAGGGACTTCGCAACAGAGTGAGGGGAGCGAAAGGCAAAGGAAACAGGTTGAGTGAGGAAAGGGGTAGATAGCTTAGCGTTATAAAGGGGCGGGGATGAGATCTGTGAGGATGGCGTTGAGTGGCCTTCACACGTATCTGCGAGCTATAATTGAGAACCTAAGCAGGCTCGACTGAGGAGGTATGGCTGCGATACTGGTTAATCATGATGGAAATTAATGGTAATAGATGCGAGGTGATGTTCAGGGCATGGTGATGCAGAACTCATCCTCTCGTCATCATTTATGGTTCTGTGAGGTTCGTGCAAGAGGCTAATGGTATTTGGATCCATAGTAGGTGAAGCTTTGTGTTGGAGATCTCCATTATCCGGGATGTGATTGTCACTCGTGTATGTTCTGTCACTCGCATCCGGGGGGTGCCTTTAGATCTAGTTACTATTGTGTCCACTCATTTTTATTAAGGATTTACATGCTCTATTGGCTTAAAAGCCTTGAATCAATATTCCATATTTTATCAAGGACCATAATCAATATAGTGTATTATTGTAGGGAAACGTTCCTAAAGGTAATTAGATATTTTTTATTATTATAATTACTCCACTAAGAGAATAAGATTGGGAGAAAAATTATTAATTTACATTTCATAATGAATTAGAACAAAATTGGGAGTTATCAATATACAATTTTCCATTAATTACTATCTACCACCACCTCCTATTTTCTCATCATATGATTTTGAGTAAGGTAATTCATATCCACATCATGGATCACATCCATGAGTGGAATCATAAGAGGTGCAAGATTCCCTTGACTAATACTATTTTTTTAGATTGATTTGTCAAGTACCTTCTTCCTTATATCTCTTAGGATGTTGTTGTATAACAACCCACTAGTGAGGAATAAGTCACCCCTAAAGTTAAATATATATAATTATTATACACTCATTATGGTTATCTATCTATCATCATCATAATGATTGTATATTATATGGACCCATTCTTCCATTTGGTATATAACAATAACATGTGACTCATGGTCTTATTTTTATACCAATTCTGCTTCTTTATTAGATTTTTCTCATAATCATTGTGGTCAACTTCCCTTTCTTGGGAGTCCTTATCCCTCTGGAGGGCCAAGTTTTCCTTATTGAGTACATCAAAATTACACCCGAAATATTAGTTATGCCTTGAGTTCTCTAACTACATACATACTCTATAGGGAGTGTAATCTCCTACTCCTTTGTCTTCATCTAATTCTAAATTGGTTCATTTTTTCCCTTCCAAGAATGGTCATGTTTTGACTCAATAACAAAATAATAAACCTCTTAATCAAGTGAAGAACATGAAAAATAATAAGAACCAAGGTAAAAGTGGTAATGAAATTAATAGTGAGAGAAACCATAATGCCCCCTAAGGTCAAGGAGAACCTAAATAATGACATAAGATTAAACATCCTTGTATTGATTTTTTGGATGCTCATGAGTGTCTTAATCTTGCTAAACTTAAAAAATAAAGGGTTAAATTTCCTTATGATGTTGTAAAACCTTTCCCTAAACATAATGTTGTTGCTAATTAATGTGAAACACCTAACACCGTGACCTCTTTCGACACCTTTCAACTTGGTGTACCTACCCATCATATCAATTTGATAGTTGTTGATATGGTGAATCTCTAAAACAAAATCATAATTATGAGACACCTAAAATGGTACTTCTACTATTGGGGATTTTACTTTGCATGTTCCCTCCCCAATCTATTCTAACAATCCTTATATATAAACTACAAAGAAAACTACATTAATGATGCCCAAATATCTCCTTTGCAAAGAAGTTAGGTGCAAGATCCTCATGCTAACATTACTAAGACTATGACACTATAATATACATGTCACAATCTCCTTAATATATGTTTTCATTATAATTGTTACAAATATATCATTCATAATGATATAAGAGCTTAATGAATGTTATTGGAAGCATTAATCCTTGACAATATAGGTTGATGACATTTGATAATATAATGCTAAACTATGTCAATCCCATTCTACGATGCTTCAACTAATTTTTTTTGTTATGGATTTCAACATCCATCAATGCATAGTGTATGAGGAAACTTTATCATGTTTCATGTCATTAACAGACTAGAAGAAAATAGTATTTTTTTTGTTTACCTAACATAAACTACTTTGGAAGCCTTTTCTAACATACCCAACCCCATAAATGTCAATAGGAAGGTGGGGTAAATTTTTTTATTGGAAAAAATTCCCTAACATGACTCTAAAGCCACTCACATGCACATGGATGCAATCTACTCACTGAGAGCTATCCAATGATTATACTCTTGCTCAATTCCAAGATCTTAGTATGAAGTTATGGCCTTTTAATGATCTTGGATTTCTCTCCACGATGTCATCATGCCTACGTGGAACGATCCAATGTGGCATTATATGGTGACACATCATCATGTGTATGGAAATTTTTCCCACTTTAATGATTTTGTAGGGAATTATTATTTTCTGGATTATCACAACAAGAAATTTAGCCCATGCTACATATCACATTGCCAACAATTATCTCATTGCACCAAACAAATTTTCATGAAATAATATGTTGCATCTTAAAAATATTATTACCATAATAATAATTTTTTAGGTAGCAATACATCTCACCTTCAAGTTATATCTTGCAATATGACTTATCACATCAAGAATTATCTAGTGTGATATGTCACACCATAAAAATTTATGATGCAACGTATCACACTTAGAAAAAATTTCCTCTTTGCAATGAAAGAAGATATTCCTCCCTTATTGCATTGTAAGAAAACTTGCCTCCTTGTAGTGTATCATGCCATGAAAAATGGTGCAATATCCTGCATCTTTCCAACTTCTCTTTCATGCAATGAATTTCTTCTTCTATCTTTCCACCACTACGCATCACACCTAAAATATTTAAGTGGTGCCCATTGCACCAAAAGAAAATTGGCGTGATACATCAAACTACACCAATTTTTGTTTTGACCTTTCCTTTTCTAGCCTTTTCATTATCCCACAAAGTTTTTATTTGTGCAATACATGTTGTATCACACTAAATTTTTCTTTGTTTGATACCACAATTTTTTTTGAGTTTTCCTTACAATTTTTTTTTCCAAGAATATTTTTAAGTTCTCCGACAAAGTCTAAGTGGTTTCCCTATAGGAAAAATACTTCTTTGAGGTTTTCATTTTTATTTTTATGAAGCATGAAAAAAGATACTAAGCCTTAGAACTATACTTTCTCAAGAAAAAGAGCAAAATTACAATATCGTATGTAATATTATTAAAGGGTTCCTTTAATGGTTAAAATTTGTATTTAGCATTTAGACACACATCTTTTTCACAAGTCTAAAGGCCAAGGGTCTGTTGACGGGAAAATATGTCCAGCCAACAGCAGGGGATCTCCCCGGTAAAAATTCCCAATTAGACCTTGAACCGTTTGGAATAGGGATCCCGTCCGGGGTGTGGGTCCGGCTACCGCTGATTTCTCCTTTCTTTGGGTCTCGCTTAAACTCTATAAACCCGTGGATACACACTTAATTGGATGATACAAGACATATGATTGATGCATTAAATGTACATATAACACTATGCGTAGCGAGATGAAATAATAAAGCATAAGTGTCGAAGGAAGTGTTGTTAACAACACATCATTAAGGTTATGCTTGTAAACTATTTCGACCATGGAAGAAACAATTCTTTATGGCGGAAACACCTTTCACTTCCTAAATATATTTAAGCAATAGTAAGAATGCTAGTAAAAAAATTCATTAACATTCATTAAGAAAGCGGAATGAACTCAACCACCATTAACATATATTCAACAAACTGTCATGCAAATGTGATATGAATTAAAGATACAGTTCCATTAATCTAAAGATATTTAGGAACTGAAAAATATAATACTCATAGTGCTCATACATATATCAACATCAGATCCACAAAGAGATTTTGCAAAATGCTTGTATTCATACTCCTTTGTATAGTCCTGGTAATATAATGTTCTCAGCTTGAGTCCCCAAAAAAATCCCTTTTACGAGTTCCCGAAGGAAGTATTTATAGAGCAAAGCTTACCCTTTGGGGACCACTGACTTTTTTCGTTTTCCCGAATGTTTGGCTTCCTTGCGACCCATTTTGTTCTGCGACTTGCAACCTGAGCCAATATTGCGAACTGCGACCTGACTGGATCTTGCGACTTGCGACCCCCAGAAACCCGCGACCTGCGACCTGAGGAAATCCGTGACCTGCGACCTGCCCAGATTATGCGACCTTGCGACTTGACTGGATCTTGCGACTTGTGATCCCCATCAATCCGTGACCTGCGACCTTAAGCAAATCTGTGACCTGCGACCTTGATAAATTTGCAACCTGCGACCTTGATAAATTTGCAACCTGCGACCTTCTTGGATTTTGCAACCTCGTGACCCAGTTGTTGGGTCGCTGGGTCGAGTCGTCGAGCGTTTGGCATGGAACACGAATCCGCGACCTGGCGACCTTAGGAAATCTGCGACCTGGGGGTTTTATTCCTTCTACATTTCTCTTGTTGGGATAGTCTTAGCTCTCGCCACGTGAACCAGCATTTTCTGGGTAAGTGACAAACTTCCTCGTCTGGGTCGTCATCATAATCTCCTCATGTTACTTGCGTGTAAGCATATTAGATTAGCCATGTATAACTTATTAAATTAGCCTCACACACATAAATATGTTTATGCATGTTGAGGAAAAATAAAAATAAAATAAAAAATAAAACGCAGATGCATAAGGGGCATATTGACAAATAAAATCAGGGGATTTTAACAACTAGCTTGGACTCCTGCGTAGTCTATTTTCCATGCCTCCACCTTATTGGGTGATGTGATTTGTATATTATACTCCTATTCCCTTTTACCCGAGACTTATCGAGCACGCTTCTATTCACATGTTTCCTTCTTGGTTACTATCTTGTGCGATCTTTGTAGGGCTTCAAAATGGGATGCATCCTTGGCAAAGCTGGTGCATGTATACGTGCGCACCCCTGGTGTGCTCCCAACAATGCTATTATGGGGCTTCTCGTAACAGTGTTTCGATCATTCACTCTTATGTAAGCTCAATACCCTTTGTAATACAAATGCGTGCTTGCCCTATTTTGAGAGTGTGACTTTGCGTTTATATGGGCATGGATGTTTTCCTTTCAAAGAGGTTGCACTTTGGGGTTGCATAGTTGGGGGATTTCGTCGGTTCCTCTCGGACACATCTTTTGTGACCTTGCGACCTCATAGAGGTCGCACAGTCGCATGGGAAATAGGTCGCATTTGTTGACCGGAAGCAAAAATATGTGACCTTGCGACCCGAGGCCTACGGAGTATCTCTTTGCGACCATGCATATGCTTCCATTTTGTTGCGAGAGGCCTGCCCCTTCATTATCATACACATCCTCCTTTGATGATATTTCCCCTCAAGGCACTCACCATCTACTGTAACTCGAGTGCATGTGATCATTATGAGGTTTGAGTGCTTGAGGGTGTGAAGTCACAATTTTGGTGCAGAGGTTGCACAGTCGGAGAGTCGCACCAGTCACGATCTCTCCTGGATGTGCTTAACTGCGACTTTGCGACTTATTCCGCCCTCACACGGTCGAGGATTCGTATGAGCTGCGAGCTCCCTTTGATTTCTTTTTGTGATCTTTAAACTGTTCTACTTATTTGTCTGTAACCATTAACATTCACACCACATATTCCAGCCATGGCATCAACTCATAATGAAGGGATATGCACCGCTAAACAAACTCTACGAAAACGGGTACTGGCGCTGCGTTTGGCATGCCGAGGCCGTGGTGGGAGTGAGCTTTGTCAGTGGTAGGTGGCGCAACCAGACTACTTCCACACCCTGTGGCAATAATATTATGGGCATTCCGCCTGCGAATACTAATAACTGCACCCGCAGAGAAAGTCTGTTCGATACTTGATTTAGTATGTGGCATTCATGCTTCAGTTATGTTGGGAGCATGCGCACAATATCTATCATGGGCGGTTTCTGGTTTGTGCCATGGCCGTTACTAAAACATGTGGCTGATTTTAGGAGCGCAACTGGAATTGTGTTGAGCCCAACGTGCAATCTCTCATAAGCATGTGGCTTCTCTCCTATTATACTTGAGCTTGTTAACCTTTCTCGCATCACCCTCGTTTGTATGACATATTCTGATCTGATGAGTTATGGGTGGGCTTTCTATAAGCCGTCGTGACTTGTTTTGAATGGAACACATTCCTCTATTACTAACATATCAAACCCAATGCTCGGCCTTCGAGGCTTACTTTCATATGAACAAACTCTATCTCGGTAACATCATGCCCGTGTTCAAGTGCGTGACCGAAAATATTCTTTCTAATCTGGCCGAGAGTCAACGTCCGTGCTGTGGGCTGCTTCATACTAAATCTCTTGCGTCTTGCATGGTTTCCACTTAGCACTATAATAGCAAGTAAAATGGAAACAACAAAGGGGAGCTCGCCCTTCGTGCGGGATTTTAAAGGGCACCAGTGAAACATCCATGCTTTCCGCACGTAATTACTATTATCAAACATGCAGCTAAAAAACCTGTCATGTCCTCCTGTGAATGAATACGAGCCACAATGTAAATTTTTACCACTGGTGCGGTTGTACTCAAATATGCGTTGGGCTAAATTCCTTGCAGATTTAGTAATGGGATCAAAACGTCGTAACACCCGTAATTAGCCAAACATCTGGGCGCTGATAGGAAACTCAGCTTTAACCATGAAGTCGAAAATATTGCTTGTGCTGCCAAGCTCTCTATCATGCCTTCGGGCCGCTTTAAAATAGTCTTAGCATCATCTCTAAAAAAAATGATAGAGCGATCTTCGATATATAGGCCCTTAATCTTATTAGGATTATGCTAAATGTCATGAAAGTGGAAATTTGAGATGACAACGTTTGTGTTCAAGATCCTGCCGCAACTACCGTAACGCAACTGATGTACGTTGATAATTTAAGCCACTACTTGTTTCAATCAATATATAGCCATATGATTTCATGTAATCACCTCTCTTTAGAAATGAAGATGCACATCCGGAAGGACGTGGCTTAATTGTGACTGACAATTCCCTTAAATAGCGTGCCCTGGTTGTTTGAGTTCCAATTCCTTTCTTTGAGTGTGATGGTAGTATTTTTGGTATATCGTCTGTGGGGTTGACATATTCATGTAGGTGTTCCGTCGCAACAACTTCAAAGCTTGAGACTGCAGAATACACGTAACTAGTTGGTGTTAGCACACCATCTCCAATAACCCTAAAATTACCCAGCAAAGCTACAACCAACAACGCAGACCGAAGGCTTCTATACTTTTTGAGAATTTGTCTTATTCTTGACCTTTTCCTCGTGTGGGGGGGGAGTTCTTCTTTATATGTAGAAATTTTCTCATCAGCAGTCCGGGCGTTTTGTCAGCAGACCAACTTAGGCGTGCCTGCATAATGCAAAAGCTCCACCTTCGTCATTGTCACCAGCTTTCAACACAATAAAGACATACTTGAATAAAGACACCAAAGTTAATGCCTGGAAGACAAAGGACAATGCTCCAAGTATCTCTTTACTTTTTCGGAGTGTCGAATATCTTCAGCACTAGTACTTTTGAAGACATAGAGCAGGGAGATACTTAAATTGCCATGGACAACATCAATACTCTGATATGCCAATGCCAGTGCATCAGTGAAGAATTTTGTTGCATTGGTCAACCACGAACAACTCTTTCCTTGATCCTTTATCTGAATGAACATACACCACACCATCCTCCATCTGAAAATAATGTTAATTTGCTTCTCCTTCTCACGGAGGGCGTATCCTTGTCATCTGCCTTCACAATGGTCTTCAATTGTAGCCTTAAGTCTCATCCCCACCTGGGCAGGGGGCATGTGAATGAAAGTGTCCCGTTTCACAGCTGTGACCTTTGTATAAATTTGAATAATTTGTTGAATTATTCACCGAGATTATCTTGATTACACACTATTTAAGCATCATGCATAATACATAACCTCTTCTACAATTGATCATCAATATGCGGAAATAGAAAGCAGTCGCATGCGCTCATTAAAACATAATCAAGCACACATGTCAACAAAGGATGTAATGGGGAAAGCAATAGCTGAAAACCCCCAAATATCTGTATATTATAATGATAGAGAACATGTAACAATACATAGCACAAAGCTCCCACAACTCTCAGCACTATCTCAATGCTACACACAAAACTAGTTATGAAGATGAACAAGTCACAGGTTCAAATCTCCTCCACAATTCTGCCTGCCTCTACTGCGCAATCCAAGTGAGTAATGAATGATATCCAAGTTCGAATCCCACTAGCTCCAACTGCGCAATCCTCATTGGAAATCTCCATCAATGTGTGTGCAAATCTCATGCACATCCAATAGTCACAAGTGATGAAGTAGACTACCCTTTCATCTACCTCTTTCACTGGTCTTCACTGAACTTTCCATGCACTGTAGTGAACTGATGTGTTCTTGAGTTGAATAATGAGTTAATAAATAGTGAATTAAATAATATTTAATTCACTCCACTCATTACTAGTTGATTAGCTAGTTAAACTAATCACAACTAGTTCAACTAAGTTAAACTGAACATAACTCCACCAACTGTCTCATCAACTCCATCAAACTACGATTAAAGAGTTCTAGCCAAAGTCAACAATGAAATAGCTCAACTAACCCTTAGGAAAAGCGTATTTCCTTAATCGTACATGTGCCACATCTGTGCACTTAACTGAAGTGCTCCAAGAGGATAAGATAATGTTTAGAGTCCAAATATTATTAAGAGCTAATAATATTCGACATATCTATTTTTAGACTGGCAATCTAAAAATAGATTCCGCCCAGTATGTCTAAAAATAGGAGTCCATATATTTTTTCCGACTTGACCAACCATCCACAAATAGCATCCTTCAACTCATAGAACATGATCCATATGTCTAAAAATAGACATAGTCTAAAAATAGACTTTGCGCCAAAAATAGCACAGATTGCCAGTGAAGGCGACTCCATTTCACTAACTCCATCATCTTGTGCATTTTCAACACTCCCTCTCAACAAGATATGGATTATGTACTGACCTATCACATATACGTATTCGAATTTGCTCCTGGTGAGCGCCTTCGTCAAGATATCAGCATCCTGATCCTCCGTGGGAATATATGAAAATAACATGATTCTCCGCTGCACACAATCTCTGATATGATGGTACCTGATGTCGATGTGTTTGGATCTATCATGAAATACTGGATTAGCCGAGAGTTTAATGCAACTCTGGTTATCACAATAAATCACAGTAGGCTCCAAGTGTGACCCGAACAACCCGACCAGGATCTTCCTCATCCATATGGCCTCGCATGCAACCAAGCTTGCTGCCATATACTCAGCCTCTGCTGAACTGAGTGCCACGGATCTCTGCTTCCTACTGTACCAAGAAACTGTTGTCGACCCGATACTGAAGATCCCTCCAGATGTGCTCTTTCTGTCCGTTGGGCTCCCTGCCCAATCTGCATCCGTGAAGCCACACAGCTTCACCTCATCCTCCTGTCTGTACCACAAACCATATCCCGATGTGCCTCTAAGATAACGCAATACATGCTTGCCTGCCTTCCAGAAGAGCTTGGTAGGCTTAACCATAGCTTGCGAAAGCTGGTTAACAGCATAGCATATATCGGGTCGTGTATTGACCATATACATAAGTGACCCCACCAACTGTCGATAAACAGTGGCATCCACTACCTCCGCTGAAGTAGCATCCTCCTTCCTCCAACCTCCAGGAAGAGGAGTATCAACACGCTTGCAGCCATGCATGTTGAACTTCTCCAATATTTCTCGGGCATACTTACCCTGAGAAACAAACAGTCCATCACTGCGCTGCCAAATTTCCAATCCCAGGAAATAATGAAGGAGGCCCAAGTCCTTCATCTCAAACTCTTTAGCAAGATCCTCCTTGCATGAAAGTATCAACAGCTCATCACCCGTCAAAATCAAATCATCTACATACAGTACAATGATCAGCAACTTCCCCCTCCCACCTGTCAGCGGAGGTTAGGATCCCCGCCTCACTCTTGGAGAATCCAAGATCCAGTGTCTTGTTATCTGTGTGTACCCCGAGCACGGAGTGCTTGTTTCAACCCACTCTGATGCTCTTTTAATCTGCACATGCGACTCACTGCTGAAGATCTCGAAACCTTCAGGCTGCTCTATGTACACCTCCTCCCCAATAACTCCATTGAGGAACGCAGTCTTCACATCCATCTGATGAATGTGCCACCCCATCTGCGCTGAGAGAGCAAGGATCGTCCGTATGGAAGAGTACCTTGCGACGGGTGCAAAAGTCTCCTCATAGTCAATCCCCTCGATCTGTGAGAAGCCACGGGCGACAAATCTCGCCTTGTACTTCTCCACACTCCCGTCAGCCGCCTGCTTCACCTTGTAGATCCATCTCGATCCCTGCTTGATTTCCCCTCAGGCCTTGGGACAATCTCCATGCAACATTTCTAACCTGTCAGATCATACTCTTCCACCATGGCATCTACCCATGTAAGTCACTGCGCTACTTCCGAAGGGATGAAAGAAACTCACAATCCACAAACACATTTGCACCACCCAAAGAGCCATGTATCGGTATCTGGTCAGGTGGCCCCTGTCTCTGTCTGCTTATTTGTGCTGTAGGTGGTCCTACAACCTTCTCTGCATCTCGAGCCAGTCGCTCAGCTTCTGTAGTGCGCTTGCGCCCTCTGATGGTTGGCGCTGCATGAGTGGTCTCTTCCACTCCATGATCTTCCTCTTGTGGCTGATCCACATCAGGAAGCTCATCCTTAGGAACTAATAGCTCCTCATCTGCATGCAAGTGTGGCTCCCTCTCAAGCGAACACTTCATGGCTTTCTCCTCCTGAAATTTGATATCCCGTCGCACAACAGTCTTGCGACTGTCTGGAAAATACACACGATAGTTTTGGGGTGTATCAGTGTACCCCACAAATATCCCAACCTCTGCGGTCGGCTCCAGCTTCTTCCTGGCATCCTTCGTCACATGAATGTAAACAGGTGAACCAAAAATCCTCAAATGGGAAATATCAGGCCTCTTACCAGAAAACGCCTCCTCGGGTGTACTCATGCCAAGTATCTTGTGAGGACAACGGTTAACACCCATATCTTTACTTGATATTTCATGCCTCGACCTGAAATTGAAGGGGTAGGCCCTGATCATGCAACAGCGCCCATGCAGCACCCACGATCGTTCTGTTCTTCCGCTCAGCAACCCCATTCTGCTGTGGATTATGAGGTGCTATGAGCTCTCTTCGAATCCCTTCTACGCTGCAAAAGTCTTTCAATTAGCCAGAGATGAATTCACCACCATTTTCGCTCCTAAGAGCCTTCACATGCTTCCCCGATTCCTTCTCAACCAACGCCTTGAACTCACAGAAATTTGAGTATGTCTTGCTCTTCTTCTGCATGAAGAAGATCCAGCACTTCCGAGAATAATCATCAACAAAGATCACATAATATATGTGCTTTGCTGTCGAAGCTACTGCGAAAGGTCCACACACGTCTGTGTGAATTCTCTCAAGGATCGTCGTGGCACGACTATCCTTCTCGTGAAAGGTGGCTTTCACAAATTTTCCCAAGGTACACCCCTTGCACTGATCTGACTGCGCAAGAGTGCCCTTAGGAAGCCCAATAGAAATCTGTTGCAGTATCTTCAAAGCTCCATGGTGAAGGTGGCCCAATCTTTGGTGCCACAACTCGCCATCATCCCGGCTCACCACTCCTTCTGCCTTGCATGCCATTTCTGTGCAGCCATCTACTTGCAACTGATAAAGTTTCTTGACTCGAACCCCTATCTTCCGAGTTTCTCCAGTTGTCTTACTGCGCAGGAAAGCCTTTCCCTTGCTGAAGACAACATCATACCCCTTGTCTTCTAACATCGCCACAGAGATAAGATTCTTCTTCAATCCTGGAACATGCATCACTTCCTTAATACAAAGGGTTCCCACGGAACTTGTTTCAAAGGAAATGAATGCCGTCTGTCCTTGTATCTACCATCATCGCCACAGAGGCAGTACACTCCAGATCTTTCTCTCCAGGAATCAACGGATCTCGATCTCCGATAAATGAAAAAGAGCGCACCCTTGTCCAAGAATATCTTTGATCCCGCCACTTGAGACCAAGCATCGATCAGCGAAAAATCCAAAAAATCAGCTCAAACTACGAGGCTAAGGCCTCTCATTCTGATCCAGCAACTTGCTTGTGCTGCTGTCTGCCCGGACAATTTATGGCATAGTCTACGTATTTGGTGACAATGATAACACTTCACCTTCTTGGACATGTCTTTGGCTACTTTTATTTTAGCACTTAGGAATGGCTTTCTTAAAATATTCCACTTCTTTGCTTTGGCAGCCAAAGCGCAATTTTCTTCATCAGATGCCTTTGATGAAGATCCGTCCCTGGTACTCCGCCTTATCTCCTCTTGCACAAGATCCGACCAAAGTCGCTCCCATCCTGGCAATTTCTCCCGACCATTGACAGAGTCCTGATAGGAATGCCAAATCTTCGGAAGACCAAGCTCACCAATTTATTCCTCATCATGTGATCACCTCCACACTTCCCGGGCTCATCCACGCATTGGATGAACTTCGTGAGTACTTCGACATCTTGTCGCCTTTCTCCATCTTTACATGTGTCTATGAAGTTTATCCTTGAGCGCCAACTTCCTCTGAGGTAGAGCTCTTGCTTCCACCTTAATAAATCTGTCAACTTTCCACATAAAGTATGGAGAAGCTTTTCCATGCAGGCTGGATACTATGTGATCCTTCATGCCCTCCAACAGAATCCTTCGACACCTTGCCATCTTCTTTTGCCAAGCCTCAACTTGAGCAGCATCAGTAGGCTTTGGGACTTCAGCATCTATGAAATCCTTCAGCCCGTTATCATATAACACCGCCTCCATCCTATCTCTCCATGTAATATAATTCGAGCTGCCTTCAAGAGCATACTCCAATCGCAATCCTTGATAAGACATTTTGACTTCAACACCAAGAAAACACTGCTGCAAAATTCGAATTCCAAGCTCAAAACTCAACTGCTTCTGGATCTGTGAGAACAAATTATTTCTAGCACAGAGATCGACTATAGGGGCATTTACTGGATATATCACCTTTCAAAGAAAGGATGGATCCAGAGGCTACCTGGCCCGCTTACAGACTCTGTCTACCGAAATAAATTGTAATCACTGTAATAGATCCGATGATCAATTTCGCTCCAATACCATGTAGAAATTTGAATAATTCGCTGAGTTATTCACCGAGATTATCCTGATTACACACTATTTAAGCTTCATGCATAATACATAACCTCTTCTACAATTGATCATCAATATGCGGAAATAGAAAGCAGTCGCATGCGCTCATTAAAACATAATCAAGCACATATATCAACACAGGATGTAATGGGGAAAGAAATAGCTGAAAACCCCCAACTATCTGTATATTATAATGATAGAGAACATGTAACAATACATAGCACAAAGCTCTCACAACTCTCAGCACTATCTCAATGCTACACACAAAACTAGTATGGAAAGTGAACAAGTCACAGGTTCAAATCTCCTCCACAAGTCTGCCTGCCTCTACTGCGCAATCCAAGTTGATTAATGATGAGATCCAAGTTCGAATCCCACTAGCTCCAACTGCGCAATCCTCATTGGCAATCTCCATCAATGTGTGTGCAAATCTCATGCACGGCCAATAGTCACAACTGATAGTAGACTCACCCTTTCACCCACCTCTAACACTGGTCTCCACTGAACTGTCCATGCATTGCAGTTAACTGATGTGTTCTTTAGTTGATTTATGAGTTAATAATTAGTGAATTAATTAATAATTAATTCACACCACTCATCACTAGTGTATTTATGAGTTAGACTAAATACAACTAGTTCAACTAAGTTAAACCGAACACAACTCCACCAACTGTCTCATCAACTCCACCAAACTCTGCCACTTGAGTTCTAACTGAAGTCAACCATGCAATAGCTCAACTAACCCTTAGGAAAAGCGTATTTCATTCTGTCAGCTGCATGTGCCACATCCAAGCATCAAACTGAAGTGCTCCAAGAGGATAAGATAATGTTTATAGTCTAAATATTATTAAGGGTTAATAATATTTGACTATTCTATTTTTAGCCCGACAGTCTAAAAATAGAAACCGCCCAATGTCTAAAAATAAAGGTTCGTCTATTTTTACCAACTCGACCAATCATCCATAAATAGCATCCTGCAACTCATAGACCATGATCCATATGTCTAAAAATAGACACAGTCTAAAAATAGACTTTGCGCCAAAAATAGCCTGCGGGCCCACTTAGTGAAGGCGACTTCATTTCACTAAGCTCCATCATCTTGTTTCATTTTCAACAATCTTGTTGTTTAGCTTCTGTGCATTTCCCTCGGTTTGGTGATGTCATTAATTAGTATATCATCCGTGGGATTGACCTGCATGAAACATTATAACATTAATTAATTCACAGTTACCATTTAGAGAGCGATGCCCCCAAATAATTAACATCATATCTTGGTGAAGTACCCAAACCAAGTGCCTAAACAACCCATGGTGCAGGAACTTTTAATGTAAATACAAAAAGGTTTCCATTCGAATGTATGCATGGCGATCCCTTCACACATGGCGTGACTGTAGTAAGAGTAACTCGTCATGATGGTGAGAAGGCTCACGAGGGGCTTGGGACAGGTTATGAGGATGTCATTGTCTACAGGCCAGATTAAAACCTTAACAGCTAAGCAAGTAGAGGGGGGACCCGAAATTTTAAATATACCCAAAATTTTGGGTGCCGTTGTAGCGGCTACAATAGGGTCCTAAGACCCTAACATTTATTTATCCTTTTAAATTTATTGATATAATTAGATTCATATTGGGACTTAAGCTCATTCAATTGTAAGTGATCATTTTGACAAGAGGGCTCCCATATCTTTTATTTAGAAAGGAGAAATTAAGTTACTTTATAGGAAGTATTATTTTCAAAATTAACCCTAGACCTTTCACACTTCAATTAAATATTTAAAGTAAGTTTAATGTTAATAAAATAGATATCCTCTTAAACTAGCTCTCAAATCTAGTCACCAAATATACATACCACAATTCAATTTAGGAATTTAGCATACAATGAATCCGTAACGGAGAATAAATGTCTTATATTCTCATATTTCAATTTTTTTTGTATCCAACAACAATACAAATTTACAATTATTCCAATATTATTAGACTAAAATCATTTCATACATAAATATTTTCAATATTGTCATCACTTGAGCCCATACCATTCAATTGTTCACTCTACAACTACCATAATGATATCATCTATTCATGGACTGTAAAAATCAATTGAATCTACCCCCAAATCAAATGGCATGTTAATCATGCAAGTGAAAATGCTTTAATACATCTAAACTTAATAATTCTTGAAACCATATAACATATCATTGCCTTAGAGCACGAATCTCCATGAAATGCATGCCTAGGAAATTAAACTAGTTCCCTACATGTAGTAGGCATAACACTTTCCCATAATTATGTGTCATTTCAAATTAAGGTTGTTATTTTGTTTTATCATTCACTTAACATGAAATATATATTAGCAAAAAGGTAAAACATAGCACTCATGTCTAAGTTTTATTATCGTCCAACCAAGTGATTGAGTGGGAGAAATTTTCCACCAAACTAGAGGCATAGTTATACATTCTCTTTCTACAATAGCCACCCCCTAGCTAGGCTATAGAGCCATAATGGTGAAATCTAGGTAATTCTCACCAATTATGAGAAAGTACAACCTTTCAAGAGATATTTCACAGGGAAAACTCGTTGTTGGGTTCTCAAGACCCCCATGAATCTTAGGCACCCCCTCTACCAACTTTGTGTAGCACAAGAGCAAGATTTATTCACTACTATAAAATCCCTCAAGCAACTCCTCTTTCTAGTGCCTTCTCATGTGCCTAGAAAGACCTTGATTTCACTATACTACGTCTAACTTTTACAATGAAGTTCCCACGTGATCCTGGTATCAATCCAAGGTTTTTGTGATGGTTTTATATAAGCATTGAATAAAATCACATTTTATCTCTCTTCTTTGTACTATATTCACGCAAAGACTTCT
The DNA here is from genome assembly GCA_034641835.2 of Pinus albicaulis. NCBI lineage: Eukaryota > Viridiplantae > Streptophyta > Pinopsida > Pinales > Pinaceae > Pinus > Pinus albicaulis. Next base: position 1,519,592,714 of record CM076575.1, on the reverse strand, counting down.
CTCTCCCCACTCATGCACATGACCCCCTCTCTCAATTGTGATTTATTGTTTTTCCATGCAACTAAGGTCATCCACAACTTCCAAGATTAGTAATCTTGCCCATTCCTCACTTAATTTACAAAAAGGTTGTTTACCAACCTCTTACATGGAATAAATGGCATCATTACCATTAAGTCAATGCTTTTCCATTTCAACATAATTTGGGAAGTTACTCGTTCCACCAACTTTATTATACCCATTCAATGATTTTGCTATAGCAAGTAAATAGGGAAAAATGAGTTTTGGTGAGGGAAAAAATCAAATGGTTTTGACGAGTGTGGCTTGGGATTATATACATGATGAAATCCCATAGACCCCCTCATTATTCCCTGCTCATGGTATGATTGTCCCTATAATCTCTCACTCCTTAGTTGTTTAGATTTTGCATTAATTGAAATTATGATATTTATGTTTTTTCAATTTTTCTATATCATTCTAATATTGTAATGAACTATCCATGTCCTAATGATGAGTCTTGGTATGGACTTGAAATATCAACTTGAAAATAAAATTGTGGAGCATATTATAAACTTATCTTCTTTAAATGCTAAGCACAATTAATTACAATTTAATCAGGGGATCATAAAGAGAAAACTAAACCTTTTATGGAACCCTTCAACCATAATAGGCTACTAGGAGGAATTGTATACAAGTTATGAAAATGGTTATATCATGTCTTCTGTAAAATGCAATTTCTCCATAAGAAAAAAGTGATCATCATCGACTAACTTATATATAGCAGTAAACCTACTCAATATCCAATAATGATTCTTGCCCTTGTAGGTTTTGATATTTTGATTCTTATTTGTTTATTATTAGCCTTGATCTTTATAAGGACTCGCCATTTCTTCTTTATTATTAGCCTTGATCTTCATAAGGACTCGCCATTTGAAAGAATTGCTTGGTGATACCCCATAGTATTTTATATGGCTATGTACCCCATCTCCTAAGTCTCCACTCACACTGAGTGGAATCCTTTAGCATTAGGCAAAGAGACCTAAATTTTGACTAGGGAATTAGATCCTCATTTAAGATTTGGCTTTCATCCACCTACATCTTTGACATAATATTCCCTGCTGATGAAGAGATCCTTTAGGGCTTGACTAGCCTTGGATTTGATAAGCATACCTTTGAACCTCAAGTTATATCCCCCTTGGTGATATAATGTAATCACACCTATTCCTACTACATCTACTTAGGAACAGGACATATTGCATCAATTTTTCATAACCAAGATCATTGATGTTGTCATTGAAATGAATTTTCTCAACCAATTCAATGTTTAAAACACTTCTATGGATTTAATACCTCATGAATAATTTTATGAAACTTTTCAACTATTTTTTTATAGATGCAAGGCCTTTGTAACATCACCTAGCCTCCTCAAGGCCTTTTTAAGGTAACGAGGTGCTTATATCTGACCTCCAAGGTTACTTTATGAAAGTGGTTTTATAAAAAATGATGATCCTTTAATCATATTAAATCTCCTTTTTGAGATCCCCATTGTCTTATGCTCATTGAGAGCTTTCCAAAAACATAAATTTTAGAAAAGTATGATTTATGGGCACAAATTTATGCCCATCTGAAGATTTTTCCTCCTAGGCACCATGTCACCTACATGTGGTTGACATGTGGTAGTAATTTCCCATGTGTTGCCATTGTATAGGGCTATGTCATCAAAGGGACATGATAAAAATACCCACTTTAATGTTTTACCAGATCTCTAAACTTCTAGATTCATATAATTTTTTTAGAACTTCCAAATCCATCTGGATTTAGGATTTTTCTTTTTTCTCACTATGATCAACAAGTTGAACTTTTGAATAATTTCGATTTAGGAAACTTCAAAAATCCCCCTTTTAATAAATTTGTAAATCTTTAGATCTTCGTTATACGTACCTTTCTACCATTTGTATCATCATTACCTTAATTGCCACCTGAGCTCCACCTTAGTGCAATTCTCTCCAATATTCGTTGTAATCGCCACATCACACAGGGTCAATGTGGTGTAACCCCTACTTAAGTGGATATCTAGGTTTTTTTTACTTTATAAATTTATTCATATCTATCTAAATATAGAAAAAACCAAAATATATTATTTTACAAAACTCCACATTTCTAAATTTTCACTTTCCACACCCCCTTCCACAATTAGTGCCACATTCACCACTACATCGACACACCATCCTTCAATGTTAGCACCTTCCTGCCCATAGGGTCTGGTAATTTTCATATGGACTCAATATAATTTCCACATGACCTATTGCACTAGCATCCGATATGGGTATTTCAAAAAAATATCTTTACAATAAATTACAGATGTTTGAATATCCATATATCGATAAAATAAAGATCCATAATATCCTCACTTGATAGATCCCACTAATGTCTTCTACATCTCTTAACCCGAGTCCAAATATTGATAGGATTTGTATCAACGAGCCCATCACTTGATAGATTCTGTTAGCCTTGTTTATGTAGAAATTATACAAACAACATGTATATTAATTGATTCAATCCGATCATGCGATATGCTAAAGCAAGATACTAAATCCTTCTACAAATTAATTGCGGAAAATAAAAATGATCACCAATCACACCAAGTAAAAGAAAGAAACAAATCAATCCACAACACAAATATTTTTCCTAGGGAAATCTTACTGCTCAAAACCCCTCTATCTTCTATTGTATATTCAACCAAGGAATCATGAAACAATTACAATGCACTCTTCTCACAAGATTTTATTGCACTCTGCTAACTGTCGCACACTGATCTAGACAAAATCGACCAACACTTAGCCAATTTTCAGCCTCTTCTCAGCCTACCTTGCTTGCGCAATTCATGTGGAATGAAATCCCCATTCTTTAGGAATTTCAGCCTTCCAAAACTGCGCAATTCTCATGGGCAATCCTATGGGTGTATTATTGCATGCGGTTAGTTTTATAATAATACAAATGATAGTTAACATCCCTTTAACCTCTGTCTCAGCTGGGTCTTCATCAGAACTGACATTCATGCAGCTATTAATAGTAAATCATTAGTTACTTGACAGATCACTGCATGTGAATTAAATTTGATTTAATTCACTTGACCTCTCACTAGTGCAGCAATTAGTTACAACTAGTTAAATTGATTTTAACTTAATTAATTGAGTTAACTGATTTTTCATGCATTAAAATAATGCACTAACTGCAAATTGGACTAAAAAACAAATAGAATCACTCTGCATGCCTCACAAACCACCCTCAACTCGAATTCCATGAGTTAACTGAGTTTATCACACTCAGTTAACTATTACAAGTGATTATGAGATAAGATTACAATTTATTGTCCAAATTAATGAAGGGAAAATTAAATTTGACACACATTTCTTGTTGACTATTCAACACTCTCTCTCAATAAGAAAGGGATTATCAACTACCCTGATCCTGCCTCTATGGTATTCGAATTTGGTCTTAACGAGCGCCTTCGTTATAATATCTACATCCTGATCCTCCATGGGAATGTACTAAAGTAACATAATATGTCTCTTAACACAATATCTGAGATGGTGGTACCAGATGTCTATATGTTTGGACCTGTCATGGAATACTGGATTAACCGAGAGTTTTATCCAACTCTGGTTATCACAATGTATCACCGACGGATCCATCTGAGGACCAAACAAACCAACAAGAATCTTCCTCATCTAGATGGCCTCACATGTAGCCTGACTAGCTTCCATGTACTCTGCCTCAACTGAACTAAGTGCAACTGATGTCTGCTTCTTGTTGTGCCAAGAAAATGTTGTCAATCATATGCTGAAGATTCCTCATGATGCGCTCTTTCTGTCTAATGGGTTGCTTTCCCAATCTACATCGGTGAAGCCTTGAAGCTTCACTCCCTTTGTCCGTCTATACCATAATCCATACTCTATAATGCCCCTGATATATATCAAGACATGCTTCCCCGCCTTCCAGAATAGTTTGGTCAGCTTAACCATAGCTTGACTAAGATGGTTAACTGTGTAGCATATGTCTGGTCTGGTGTTCACCAAGTACACGAATGAACCCACAAGCTGCCTGTAAACAGTAGCGTCCACTACCTCACCTGAAGTAGCATCCTCCTTCCTCTAGTTTCCTGCAAGAGGAGTCTCCATGGGTTTACAACTCTCCATGTAGATCTTTCTCAGAATCTCTTTGGCATACTTGCCTTAAGAAACAAATAGCTCCCTATCACGTTGCCATATCTCCAAACCAAGGAAATAGTGAAGGATTCCCATGTCCTTCATCTCAAACTCACTTGCAAGATCCTCTTTGTAAGAAGTTATGAGCTGCTCATCACCTGTCAAAATAAGACCATCAACATAAAGTACGATAATCAAGAGCTTACCACCAACCACAAGCTGGTACAGGTTCACATCCGCTTCACACTTCATGAAGCCCAACTCGGTGAAATAGATGTCAATCCTAGTGTACCAAGCACGAGGTGCTTGCTTCAGCCCATATAGTTCTATGTTGAGTCTGCACACATGCGACTCACTGTCAAAGGTCTCAAAACCTTTTGGTTGCTCAATGTACACTTCTTCCTCAATAACTCCATTGAGAAATGCAGTCTTCACATCCATCTGATGTATCTGCCACCCGATCGGCGCTGAGAGTGCAAGGATAGATCTAATCGATGAGTACCTTGCAACCGGTGCAAAAGTATCCTCATATTCAATCCCCTCAACTTGTGAGAATCCTTGGGATACAAATCTAGCCTTGTACTTCTCCACACTCCCATCTGCTACCTGCTTCACCTTATAGATCCATCTATATCCAACCACTGATTTCCCGACTGGTCTTGGGACAACTTCCCATGCACTATTCCTAACGATGAAGTCATACTCCTCAACCATGGCGTCAACCCAAGTTGGTTGTTGCACTACTTCCTCAAAAGAGGATGGTTCTATCACAATGCACTTGCTCATAAGAGCCATGTATCCAGTAAACCTATATGGAGACTATCTTTGTCTGCGCAGTGATGTAGGTGCTCCTACATATTCTGCCGCATCAAGTCTCAATTTGTCAGCTTTTGTGGTGTGCCTTCTACCATGTCTGGTAGATGGCTCTCCATGAGTAGTTTCTGCAACTCCATGATCCTCCGAATGTGGCTGCTCCACATCTTGAGGTTCATCCTTTGGAACCAGGAGTTCCTCATTTGCATGCAAATCAATCTCCCTCTCAAGGGACAATCGCATGGCTTACTCCTCTTCAAATTTTACATATCGTCTTACAACAGTCATCCCGTTGTTCGACAAATACACCCGATAGTTGTGGGGAGTATCAGTGTACCCCACAAATATCCCAATCTCAGTTGTTGATTCTAGCTTCTTTCTAGAATATTTGGTCACATAGAAATAGACAGATGAGCCAAAAATTTTAAAATATGAAACATCAGGTTTCTTACCAGAAAAAGCCTCCTCTGGTGTACTCATGACAATTATCTGATGAGGACTACGGTTCTTCAAAAATATCACTGTGTTGCATGTCTTTGCCCATAGATGTAATAGTAGGCCTTGATCTGTAACATCGCTTGTGCCGCACCCACAATTGTTTTGTTCTTTCTTTCTGCAACCCCATTTTGTTGTGCGTTATGAGGTGCAATCAACTCTCTCTGAATTCCTTCTTTGCTACAAAAGTTATTGAATTCATTGGAGATGTACTCACCACCATTGTCGCTCCTCAGATCCTTCACATGCTTCCCTGTATCTTTCTCAACCAGTGCTTTGAACTCACAAAATTTTGAGAGCGTCTGATCTTTCTTCTGCATGAAGTAGATCCAACACTTTCTAGAAAAATCATCAACAAAAATCACATAATACATGTGCTTTGTTATAGAAGCTGTAGAGAATGGTCCACACACATATGAGTGAACTCTCTCAAGGATTTCCGCTGCTCGGTTCTCCTTCTTGTGAAAATTGGCCTTTGCATACTTCGCCATGGTATATCCCTTGCAAGTGTATATCTGCTCAAGAATGTCCTTTGGAATACCCGTATAAATCTGTTGCATGACCTTCAAAGCACCGTGGTGTAGATGGCCCAATATCCTGTGCCATAACTCACCCTCATCCCAGCTCATTAATTTGTCTGCTTTACCCATTAATGTTGTGCAACCATCTACATCAATTTTGTAGATATTCTTCACACAAATCCCAATCTTCTTAACTTGTCCTGTGGCTTTGTGATGAAGGAATGCTTTCCCTTCACTGAAAACCACATCATATCCTCTATCCTCCAACATAGCAACTGAAACTAAATTCTTTCTTAAGCCTGGTACATGCATGACATATTTTAATGACAAGGGTTTACCTGACTGTCTCTGGAAAGTAACTATACCAATCCCAGTAGCATTATACCTCTCGTCATCACCCATTTTGATATGCATATGAAGATCCTTCTCCTCCAAGCTACTAAAGAGTTCTTTGTCTCCCATCATGTGGAAATATGCACCACCACCGAAGTACCACACTGATCCCATCGCACTAGACACCATGCATGCAATGAGTGAGAAGTCCAACTCAAATTGCGAAGCCAAAGCCTCACCCACTGCAGATCCGGAAGACTTTGTGTTCTTCTTCTTCTTCTGTGGACAATTAGTGGCATAATTTCCATGCTCATGACAGTGAAAACATTTCACTCTAGACATGTCACGCTTATTGCCTTCTTTGTCGGTCTCAGATTTAGAATAGGATTTATTTCCCTTCCTCTTATTTTCCTTACCAACCAAGTCACAATTTTCCTCATCATCTGCCTTGGATGAGGATCCATCCCTACTATTCTGCCTGAATTCTTCTTGTACTAAATCCGACAAAAGTCACTCCCAATCTGGTAGCTTCTCCCTCCCATTGACAGAGTCTTGATAACTATGCCAACTCTTGGGAAGGCCTAGAAGATCTAGGCTCACCAAGTCATCATCCACTACAGTAATTCCGACACTCCCAAGCTCATCTCGACAATGGATGAACTTGTTCAAATATTTCGGAATAATGTCGCCTTTCTCCATTTTGATTTTCATGAGCTTGTCCTTCGGTGCCAATTGTCTATGGTCACTGCTACTCTGAAACAAATTTGTCAAAGCCTTCCACATTGAATATGGAGTTTCTTTGCCATGGAGACTCGAGACAATGTGATCTTGAACTCCCTCTAATAGGATCCTTCTCACCTTTGCAACCTTTTTTTTCCAAGCATCAAGAAGAGAGACGTCTGCTGTTGCGGGCTTGGGAATATCATTATCAATGAATTCTTTCAACCTGTTGTCCTCCAGAACTGCCTCTAATATGTCTTTCCATGCAATACAGTTAGAACTTCCCTTGATTTCATATTCCAATCTCAAGCCATTGAAAGCCATCTTGATCCGCCTGTCACACCAAAGAATATTTTTGCAAATTCAAATGTTATTCAGCACAAACTCAATTTCTTCTCCACTATAGTGATTTCCTATGCTCTGATACCATGTAAAAATTATACAAACAATATGTATACTAATGGATTCAATTCGATCATGCGATATGCTAAAGCAAGATACTGAATCCTTCTACAAATTAATTGTGGAAAATAAACACGATCACCAATCACACCAAGTAAAATAAAGAAGCAAAGAAATCCACAACACATATATTTTTCCTAGGGAAATATTACTGCTCAAAACCCCTTTATATTTTATTGTATATTCAACCAAAGAATAATGAAACAATTATAATGCACTCTTCTCACAAGAGTTTGCTACACTCTGCTAACTGTCTCACACTGATCCAGACAAATCGACCAACACTTAGCCAATTTTCAGCCTCTGCTCAACCTTCCTTGCTTGCGCAATTCATGTGGAATGCAATCCCTATTCTTTAGGAATTCCAGCCTTCGAAAACTGCGCAATGCTCATGGGAAATCCTATGGGTGTATTACTGCATGTGGGCAGTTTGCTAATAATACAACTGATAGTTAACATCTCTTTAACCTCTGTCTCAATTGGGTCTTCATCAAAATTGACATGCATGCAACTATTAATAGTAAATCATTAGTTACTTGACAGATCACTACACGTGAATTAAATATGATTTAATTCACTTGACCTCTCACTAGTGCAACAATGAGTTACAACTAGTTAAATTGATTTTAACTCAATTAATTGAGTTAACTGATTTCTCATGCATTAAACTAATGCACTAACTGCAACTTGGACTCGAAAACAAATAGAATCACTCTGCATGCCTCACCAACCACCCTCAAATCGAATTCCATGAGCTAACTGAGTTTATCACACTCAATTATCTATTACAAGTGATTATGAGATAAGATTACAATTTATTGTCCAATTTAATTGAGGGAAAATTAAATTAGACACACATTTCTTGTTGAATTTTCAATAGTCTATAACTCTTTAAATAATCTAGATTTTGATAAACTATGGATCCCTTATCCCATCACTTGACATATTTTGAATATTATCCCTTTTTTCTTCGTTTGATTGATGAATCATCGACTGTCATAAAATATATTTTTTCTTCAACAAACATTATTGTTAATCGAGCCATCGAGATACATAACACATCTCCCATTTGATTTTGCTTGGTTTGGTTAACATATCTTCAACTAATGGAGCATTATTTTCTATTAATTTCCATTCCCCTTAACCAAGGCACTAGGGATTCATACACCTCTCCCTTATGGCTTAAATTTGGTCTGGTTAAGGGACAACTAGGCTACTAGAATAACTGAGCATTATCCCTTATACCTTTTGGCCAATTTTTTTAATGAAGTTATGTGCTTAACCCCTTTTGCAATTTATCTTTTGGTCACATTCCCTGATGACCCATATGACCAAGGGCTAAGGCTATGACCTACAATCCCGAAATTTCTAAACTTAATCCTCAATTTTTCTAAGGAAAATGTTGACTTTTGATAGAGTTTCCATCTTTATCTCGACGATTGAAAGTGACTCCAACAAGGAAAATACCTATCCAAAAAATTCATGAAGCTGCGAAGGTCTTTACAAACAATGAAGGCATCCAAAACCCTTCATTTCATATCTATTTACCAGGCCTCTTCCAATAAATCAAAGGAGGTCATTGCTCAGAGTTTGCCCCCAACTAAGGCTTTCAAACCTTGTTATCCCAAACATGGATACCTTTCCAATTATCAATAATCCAAGTAGGGATACACCATAATTGTTCAATCTCACAGCCGGCCTAATAAAGGCCAATCACTATCACAAAAATTCCACACAATCCTAATTCAATTCCTTCAACAAATTTTCTACCATTTTAACGATTATTCTATTAACTCTTTAACACTTTTATATCAAATTCTCTCTAAATAATCTTTCTTCTGAGTCCACATTTTTTATTAAATGTTTTTACTCTGACGTCTAGGTTGACATCATCAATAGGATCCTCTAATCATAAATAAAAGATTTAGAGTTTCTCTTTTCTATTTAGAGAAGATCAAACTCGATTGGTTGGGACTCACTAGGAGTCTTTCACAACCAACAAGCCATTCTAGTTTTCCAAGAGGTTGAGGTGTTAACATTTGCTATTTTTTTAGTCATGCATGATTCTAGCAAGAAGGCATATTGCAACAATAAACATTAAATATAACCAGGAATAAGTATCTCTCAGTCCCATGCTCAAAATCATGAAAACATATCATAATAACACGTTAATATTAAAAAGAAAGCATATGAATATTACAAAATCATCACACCTCGATATACCACTTCATACTAAGATTAGGATCACATGGCCCAAAATTTCGATTCAATAAGCAAGCACATAAATATACAATTTATTAATCATCATTTCTATTTCAATGAATATGATTTAAATCATAGATTTAAGTCCACAAGGGAACTTATCTAATCAAAATGAAATGCTTCTTGAAACTAATGAAGGGTGAGCCACATTCCACCCCATCATAAACTTAACTATTTATTCTATACTTTATAGTTGGCCATCGTCAAGCCAAACCAAGAAGCCATGAAGGAATTTATCACTCAACATTATAGGGTGTAATCATTGAATACCATTCCCATTCATTCAATCAAATTCATAAGTTCTCTTGAAATCCCACTAAGGCCAGAGTCTACCTAGTTGTTATGGGTTGTTTCTTAGCTATTGTCCACAACAAGCACTGAGAGGGAAATTCTCTCTTAGGCTATCATTGATTTAATGATGAATTTCATTCTCCGTCATCCACACAGATATCAATATGATGTCTTTCAACCTACTTAATGAAGGCCTATTAGCATTCACAAATTGTCACCATAGGATTGCACAACACAATGGGAGTCCTTCACTAACTCAATAGTTCATCAACACTTCCCCCTTTTTAGTGTTTTTCTTGCTTTTATATCAGAAAGGTTCCTCAACAATTCCTAGACCTCTAGCTCATATTAAAGACTCTAAAACTAACTTCTCTCACCGAATCAAGTGGATTACAGTCTAGCATAAGTTACTGTGTCTCAGAACCCTCATGTGATCTGTTTATTTTCCACATGAGAACCTCCTCTACTCATGCTCGTGGATGGATATGCGCTTATGTCTCTTGCAAGTCTCTCTCTCTCTCTCACCCACAAGTGTTGGTCTCCATTTTTTTTCTCTCTACTGCATACCTTCCTTCATGGGTTTCTTCTTTGATGTATTCTTGTGCCATATTTGCTAATCATGGTCAAATCAAAAGATTCTAGATAGAATCTAAATATGAATTTTCCCATAACTTAGATAAGATAGTTGGGGTACAACCAAACTACATCCATAAATATAGATGTTACCATCACATTATTCCCATTAGATATTTTCTCAGGAAAATTCACAATCTTAGACTTTATGAATATTTGGCTTAGTCAAATAATTGATTGAAAATGATTAAATCCCTTTTGTTGGTTTCCCTTCTCTCTCATGGCTTCTCATGGTCCATATTAAGGTTCCACCTCTTCATCAATTGTTATTAAAATATCATTACAATTATTTAAGGTATTTTAACCCACTTGCATTTACATGGCCATACATGCATTATTAACATAATGAATTACATTTACACTATCTATAAGAGATTAAACATTGGGTTACATAATGAATTACATTTACACTAGCTGTGAGATAACGCTGGGGTGTTACAACCTTGTACTTGATTTCATGGTATTTTTGGATTTTTCTCTTAAACATGATTAACCTCATAAGGTATATTAAAAACTTATATCTAGGTGTGGAACCCCCATATAATGTTGAATTTTAACCTTTTATTGTCATAATTTTCCATAGGATCTCCTTTCTTATACATTTGTGCATTAACCATTTTTACTTCACCTTTGCACATGGTTGATAGCAAAGCCTTCATGTGATGGAAAACCATCACAAAATTCATGGGACTAGGATACTTAGACTACCTTAGCTATATGAACACCTATATCCTCTCATAATTCTTTTAATCTTTCAAGACCTAACAAAATTGTCAAAAATAAATAAATAATAAAAAAAACAAAAATAAAGGAAAAGAAAAAGAAGTATGACAATTTTGGTAATTCATTCAATTTTTACTTCCCATGAGTTTTGCTTCTTTTACTCTTTCGGAACAAAATTGTCAAAAATAAATAAATAATAAAAGACAAAAATAAAGGGAAATAAAAAGAAGTATGACAATTTTGTTAATTCATTCAATTTTTAAGTTTTGATTGAGTAGTTGTTAGCAACATTGAGTTTTGTCTATATCATTGATTTTCTAAAATGATAAAACCATCATGAACAACCAAATCAATCTTTCTTTAACAATCATTGGTGTTGCCTTAAACTAGAGCATCCTTCCACTTAGTCATTGAGTTTTTTCTACTTCATTATTTTTCCAGAATGATTAACTCTCTAACCCACCTCTGTGTAATTACTACACAAATAAATCTTTAGCTTTCTTTTGTATTGAGGGAAATCTTGCATCAACCTTCTCCCGTGTGGCATATTCTCTTGAGTTAGTCTAGTGTATGTCCTATTCATTAATTAAAAATACTCATAATAAGTGCTACTTTAAGAAATATCGCATCACCCTTATATGTCATATTGTCTTGAGTTTGTCTAGTTTATGTCCCATTAATTTTTCTATCGTTGTTAGATTAGAAGCTTCTTATATGTCATATTGTCTTGAGTTTGTCTAGTTTATGTATATGTCATATTCTCTTGAGTTTGTCTAGTTTATGTCCCATTCATCTGTCTATCGTGGGTCGTGGTTAGATTAGAAGCTTATGGTCAGACTCTTTTCAGAGTGCAACCCAATTACTTCCATAATATAAACGTTTCTACCACATTCTTCATATTAGATATTTTCTTGGGAAAATTGACAATCTTAAGACTTTAGGATATTTGGCTTAACCAAATAATTTAATGACAAGGATTAGACCCATTTTTAGGTTCCTCTCCCTCATGGATTCTCATGGTCCATATTAAGGATCTTCCTCTTCATCAATTGTTATTAAAATATGATTACAATTTTTTAAGGTCTTTTAACTTGTTTACATTTACATGCCCATACATGCATCATTAACATAATTAATTAAATTTACAATATCTGTGTGAGATTAAAGGCTAGGGTGTTACAACCTTGTACTTGGTTTCATGGTATTTTAGGATCATTCTCTTTACCATTATTGACTTCATAAGGTATATTAAAAACTTATGTGTAGGTATGGATCCTCCTATATAATGTTGCATTTGAACCTTATGTTGTTAGGATCCCCTTCATTACATATTAAAGCATTAACCACTTCTACTTCCACTTCTACTTCACCTTTGCATGTCGTTGATAACAAGGCCTTCATGTGATGGGTAAACCTAGATTCATAAGGCTAGGACACTTTACATTAACAAACCTTCATGTGATGGGTAAACCTAGATTCATAGGGCTAGGACACTTTACATTAACAACACAAACACATGTTTCTTTCACATGGATGATTTGAAAAAATAAATAGGAAAAGAAAAAGAAAAATTATGACAATTCTAGTATTTCATTAAATTTTTACTTCCCCACAAGTATTGCATGGGCAGTTCATAAGCATTGAGTTTGTTTTCTCTATATCAATGATCGTGAACATCCATATCAATCTTGTCAAACCAATCTTGCTTTAACAATTGTTGGCCTTAGAGCATCCTTCCACTTAGTCATTGAGTTTTGTCTTCATTGGTTTTGCAAAATGATTAACCCATTATGACAATACTACCTCCATGTCTTCCCTAATGTAATCAAACTTTACCTTGCTCCATATTGAGGGAATCTTGCATCACCCTTCTCCTATTTGGTATATTCTCTTGATACTCTTAATATGCGCTATCAAAGTCCTATTCATATGTTGATTATGATCAAATTAGAAGCTTGTGGTTAGACTTTGAATAGTACTCTAAAATAGTTGGGGTTCAACCCATCTACGTAAATATAGATGTCACTACCACATTCTTCTCATTACAATTTTATTAATCCAAATAATTTATTGAAAAGGATTATCATTACATTTTTCTAGGGAGAATTTACAATCTTGGACTTCAGAAATATTTGGATTAACCAAATAATTTATTGATAAGGTATCCAATCTTTTCTTAAGCTAATCTAAATCTCTCTTTATAAATTCACAAATCCTCAATATTTATTAAATTTATGATTTTTTTATTAAAGAAGTTTTTAATTTGCATAGCAAGCATTGGATTATGAATTACAATACCAACAACTTAGTGCCTAATTTATTTTTCTATTGAGACACACCTATGAATGGCTAGCAAATAAGCAATTTTAACTTACTATTTAAGTCGAAAAACTATCTTATAAACTATCTTATAATTTTTTTTTCTAGTAGATTAAGACACCCTCTCAATGACAACAAATAAGCAATTTTAAAGAAACAAGATTGAATTAATATACCAACAAACATTATATACAAATTTTCAAAGGCAAAGGCAACACCAACCATTGGTTTAAAATAAATAGCAACTTCGTAATTTTTCAATTTAAATTTTACTAATAAAAATAATGAATCTATCTCTAAAACATTAAATAACAGGCATGACCAACCAACCATTGTTTTACAATAGAAGACAAATTCTTCATTTTTCAATTAAAAATTACTTATAAAAATAATGAATTCATCTCTAAAATTATATAACAAGCATGATGTTTTAAATAGATGACAAATTTTTCATTTTTTCAATTTAAAATGTACTTATAAAAATAATGATAGAGATACAAAATGTAGTTGATAATCATGTGTAAAATGATTGAAGAGCTTGAAGTTGGGTGAACACTTCACCCATCTTTAAGAGGAGGACGACATTTCGGGTAAACAGTTCACCCATCTTCAAGAAAAAGAAGCTGTAGAATGATTAAGTAAACACTTCATGTAGAATTGATTAGGTAAATACTTCACACATCTTCAACATTCTTATTTTTCAATTTAAAATTCTCTCTAAAACATTAAAATAAAAAGCACGAAATACAAAAGTTCATCATCAACAAAATTCCAACAAAGTAAATATGAAATTCTGACCTGATTGCAACTCTACCCATAAACAATAAAAATTACTTTAGCCTTAGCCTCAATATAATATAATTGTTATTTTTCATTTAAAGAATAATCACTACCTTTACTCCATCATGCCATATGAATTTATCGTAAAATTAAGATGCTTGTGCCTTGAATATTTACTGTAAATATTCTCCAATATAATTCACCATCTGGTCGCAACTTGCATCAAATCCTTGCAGAGCCATGCACGTATATATGGATTTTGAAATTTATATTGAGTGTTCAGTAACTGATAATTTTCCCTTTCCATATCCACACTTGAATATCATTTTCTTGAATTCACAAAATGAAAATACAACTTTTAACAATGAAAATCTGGTTTTCCCGCTTGTTCGATAGAAGCAAAATTGATAGAATTTAACCTCTTCATTATTCTCCTTGCACAATCTGAACTCTTGGAATCATATCCCAGAGATTCCAATCATTTCCGTCATATGAAAATACAATGAAAAGAAAGCCCCAAAAAAACCTCCCCGCTTTGGTGTTAAAAACCTACTGAAAAGCTCTGAACAAACTTACTCCACTTTCACGTTAATCACATTCTTGGCTTCCTCTTCTGTAAACTTGGGAACAATGACTCTCAGGACGCCATTCTTCATCTGAGCTTTGATCTGGTCAAGCTTGTACAATTTCGCAGGAAGTTCGATTCGCCTGCTGTATTTGCGACCACTGCCGTCAAACTCTGCGTCCGAGAGGGATTCCCCCTTTATCACCAGCGCATTATCCTCAGCATAAACGTTGACAATATTCTTTCCCCAACCCCGGCATGTCCACCCGCAGATACAGAGCATCCCTGTCTCTCGTTGCCTTCCACGGCTTCCTGGACCTGCCTCTAACCGCGTCCCCTGTCCCGCGAGACGAGGCGAGGAAAGGATTATTGAACAGCACCAAGCTCCTCAGAGGATAAAACGGATCTGCTACATATCAGGACAAGGGTTTGAAAATTGATAATGTCATAACAACAAACAGAAATGGAATTCAAGAATCTGTACAAGGCTCACCTTCGAAAACATTAGGGAAACCCTCGCGGCGGGTTTCCGAAACCCGGCGGCTTTCTCTGTCATCCTCAATTGACGAATCACCCTCAGGCCTGTATTTCACTGCATCTGTTGCCAAGCTCCGGCACATTAAAGAAACAAAAGAATCCACTGGACGGCCTGCAGGCAACAGGCATTTCTTGACGGCCGGAATAACCGACTTCATAACATTATTCTTACCAGAAGCTAGAGCCGCCATTTCGGTAAAAATAATCACTCCTCCGGCATGCACGATGTCAGAAAACGGCTATGTTCTGGAACAGAGAATAATAATAAAAAACCTGAGAATCACAACAAACAGTGAAATTATGGGAAACCTGAAATTACATACCGTTGAATCCCAGAACAAACAGAAACCTTCCGAAATTTGTTGAAAAGCAATTGTATCTGAGACTAACCTTCTCACTGATATTTGTTGCTCACGATAGACATTCTTATTTATTGAGAGGAAAAGAATGCTCTGGAAACGACGTGAACCTCTCCCATGGAAGGTCGTGGAATGTTCTCCTCTATAACTGAAAAGTACTATTGGTTCTTGGAGTAGTCCTTCCATGTAAATTTATACTCTTCATTCAGTTAAGGAAACTTTCATCTCTCATAACACCTCATCACCTATTGATTTATTAAAAATATAAAAAATCAATGGATAGGCCAATGGAGTTTGATTTAATGGTATTCATGAATGAGTGTTTTTTTTTTTTTTTAATCGATGAGAGTTTTAATTTTGAAAAAGGGCTTAGCTTATATTCATGGGCACTTTGAGGTAGTGTTCAAACATGTATTATATATTATAAATACATTTATATTTAAAATATTTCAATTTAGGTAATAAGGAACCAAATTTTAATGACAAAGATTAAGTTTGATTTGTTTTCAGTTATTAACATAATCATAGAAGATCTCTTTATTGCCATCCTTGCATGCTAGCGCTTATAAATTATCTCAATATTTATATTCGCTACTCTAGCTCCCTCTATGCCACGTCACTCTTGCTTGCCTTTGCAGTTTCATGTTCCCACCATCTTTGCTCTTTACTACCTTTTCTCTGACCCCTTTACATAAGGATGGCCTTACAAAACCTCCTCTCTCTATTGCAAGATGAAATAATGGAAATTCACTCTTCTCAATCTACTTGTGTTTGTCTAGTTCATCTTGAAGTTCTTTTGAGCACAAGGATGGAGATATTGATCAAAGATTGAGAACTCATTAGATAGTTGAAATACAAGGTCGATGATGTTCATGGATGCTATTTGAATTTTGCTCAAGTGTTATCAAGATTCTTCATGTAGCCAATCCTCTTGCAATTCTAATCCTACTCCCATAAATGTAAAACACAGGTTTTTTTGAGACCGAGTGAGGAGCAAAAATGGTGAGCGCGTGAACTAGGGTTTCATTCTTAGGTGCTACCAAGCATGGTGTAGATGGACATTTCGGATTTTTCCATGGCAACCCTGGGTTTCCTAGTAAAGGGGTGACTTTTTCTCGTTTTGTCAGTGGCTCCAAGTGGGGTCCTTTTCTACCCTCTAATAGGTATATTAGTTTATTTTATCATCATTTGGAGTCCAGGGACCGATCTCGCAGTGGGGGTTTAGATCTCACGGATGACCTCCCAACTTGGTTATTCTTCAAGCTTGAACATTGTTATGAAAATGGAGCTAAAGATTGGATATGCAGCGAGGGTGACCCTCATCTTCATCAGTTAGGATGCGATGGAGTTACAATATTTATATACCATTGGGGTATGATTACATATTGTTGTTTTTGTATGTACACAATGGTTGCCAAGCTTGGTGATTATGGGGTGCAATATTGACACAGCCTAAAGGTCATTCTTGGGGCACTTTGTAAGTCCCACAATCCCTATTTTCATTTTCTTGTGTATGCTTTGCTTCAAATTTCTTAAGTATGATAGGCATTATGTTTTGGATACATTTTCAGGTGCTTTACTCTCAATCTATGGTTTACTATTATTTCGGATATGAGTTGAGTAAAACATAGGGTGGGAAAGCTTAGAGCCCATTTCATTTTTTTATAAAAAAAACTTATATGGGAAAACCTCAATAGTTTGGGTGAGAAGCTCAAACATAGTAAATAAATTGAAATAGATTATTGGGGTTAATGGGGAATTCTAGTCTTTCTACAAAGCCTACAATTTAAGGGGAGGGTACTTGAAAATTTAGTCCAGATTCAAGACTATCATATATAAAGGGACTCCACTATAATCTCGAATATGGGGCTATGGGGTGGACCTCCAGGTCCTAGAATACAAAAAGGAACAACCGCCTCTTTTAAAGATGTGCTAAAAAACAAACCTTCCTCTTCAGTTGAACAAATACAAAACACACCAAGCTCATATATCGTTGAACAAATGGAGCTCTCCCCAACCATGGAAGTTAATATTCCAAAGGTAAACACCCTCTTCTCTACCATTCAAATAAAGGCGATTATTTTCCAATTTAATGGTTGTTGGCCAAAACCAAAAAAATTACAACAATGGATCTTTTCCTCTTGGACAACCAATTATTTGATAGTTTGATTAGTAACACTTTGGGCAAATTCAAAAAGAGGGACTATGATATAATCGAGAAATACATCTTCACCTTTGCTAGAATATGTGTGGAGATTGATCGAAGCAAAGGCTTACCATATCACATTATAATAAAACATAAATATCTTCAACGGTCTCACTCTCTAGACTACGAGAACACAACATTCAGATGTAGGAACTATTTCCAAATAGGACATTTGAAGAACACATTCCCACCAATAAAAAAGTTCCCTAAAAAGAAAATGGCACATAAGCCAAGAGGATGACAGTTTACATATATACATACTTCTAAGGTGGAAGAAGAATAAAACATGGAGAATTCAAACAAAGTTGAAAGGGGGCATTCACGATTATAATCCTACTACCCACAATCACTGTGGGACATATTTAGTACCGCTCCAGGAAACAAAATTACAACGAAAAATGAATCAAATGGAGGATGAAACAAGGGGCCCCAAAGTGAGCCCATGTATCAGAAGGTTCAAAGCCGCACAAAGAAAACCTTCTAGAGTCATCGATGGGCGTTTTGGCCCTAATTCCAGTGAGTCTCAAACTTAAGGTTTGGCAGCAGGTCCAAAAGAAGAAAGGAAAGAAGGGGAAGACTTGTGATGTCTACATTACTTGTTCTTCCTAATTGTATTAATACTTTTAACTCTTTTTTAATTTTTATTTTAAGAATGTAAACATACAACTGATTGTATCTTTTTTTGCAAAAGTTTTACCACACAAGGATCTTGATGAATGCACACTTCATATGTATATATACAAAATGTATTTTCTTTTCTATATAAATGAAAGTAAAATTTTATTAAAAAAAAAAAATGTAAAACACAAAGTTCTCTGTAACCTTAATATCTTAGTCCCTAATAGATTTTTTAAGCAATGCCTTGGTCTTTAATGGATTTTTTAAACTATTAATTTTATTTTTTAATATTAGTTATTTTTCCTAAACTTTATATAACTATGATAACTATGATATATTTTTTCATTTGTTATTATTAAAATAAAAATTGAAACATTATATTATACACACACACATATATATATATATATATATATATATATATATATATATATATATATATCAAATTCAATATCAATTTCCCACTCTTTTAAAAAGCAAAACAAACCATGCATGTTCACTCTCTAAATCGAGGATGGCATTGGTGATCAAGCTATGCATGCCACATCCTTTCCACTCTCTATACTCTTTCCACTATTTTTCCATTATATTTTCATTGGTGACATTTTCAAATTTGGCATTATGTATCTATAGGATATATAGGTGTTTCAACTATTATTGTATTATATTTTTTCAGTTACATTCTAAAACCAGCCTAGATCCATTTTAATTTTGGATCTATCAAGCGTCGAGAGGGATCACATCTCTTGAGGTGTAAATCTCTCTTTTGAGTGCAAAACTTGAGGAAAGGTTTGCACCTCGAGATATTTGATCTCTCTCGACGCACTCAAAAGAGAGATTTACACCTCAAGAGATTTGATCCCTCTCGATGCTTGATAGATCCAGAGTTAAGATGGATCTAGGCTGGTTTCAGTCGTGTGCGACCAAAGAAAATCTATCGAAAATATGATTAATTTATCAAAAATATGTGAATATATCTAATATTAATATAATCATTTTAAATATGCTAAATATGTCTCAGATTAGCTTAGTAATTTAATTTTAAATTTGGCTAGTTACCTCAGTTTATTGAGATGATAAATATTATTAATAACTTTAATGATGAACAATGATGAAATAAATTTTTTGAATGCAAAGTGACAATAATAGTGTTGAATGATAGAGAATGTTAATAACAAGAATGCAGTCAATTACAAATAGTCTTCATTATAATCAATCTCAAACTATTTTCTTCTACTATTCTTATTGTCACCCTTGTTAGTTTTGTCATCTTTTCATATCAATTATATGAAAAGGACATTTGAAAGCATAAACCATTTAAATATTTAGCTTGAGTTGTTGTAGTAGACATCATACCTTGTCTCTCTTGCTCTCCAATATTAATAGGTTGAATTATTGTAACACAAAAAACAATGTACATTTTCAATATTTTTTTGTGCTTACATTGAAATCAATGCACACTCTTAATTCAATCACTTTAAAATTAATGTACCATATGCTACATCCAATTACATCAAATCAGAAATCAACTTTTATGCTGAAATCAATGCATATAATGCAAGAAATCAAATAAAATTAGAAAAAAACTTCTACATTGAAATCAATGCATCTAATGCAAGCAATCAAATAGGATTAGAAATTAACAACTACACTTAAATCAATGCATCTAGTGCAAGTAACAAAATAGGATTAGAAACCAACATCTACATTGAAATCAATGCAGTTAGAGCAAACAATCAAATAGAATTAGAAATCACCATCTACATTGAAATCAATGCATTTAGTGCAAGAAATAAAATAGTATTATAAATTATCTACATTGAAATCAATGCATTTAAAATAGTATTATAAATTATCTACATTGAAATCAATGCATTTAGTGCAAGCAATCAAATATAATTAGAAATTAACATCTACATTGAAATCAATGCATCTAGTGCAAGCAATCAAATGCGGTTAGAAATCACCAATGTTGAAGATTGCAACAAGAAACAGTGAAGGAGGCATCCTGAAACATCATTCCTGATCCTAGTTGGAAAGTGATCACCTAAACTAGGTGGGGCCCACACAGGTGATTTTTGTCGCAAAGTCTATTTTTATACTATGTCTATTTTTAGACATATGGATTATGTTCTATGAGTTACAGGATGTTATTTGTGGATGGTAGGTCAAGTCGGAAAAAATAGATGGACTTCTATTTTTAGACATACTAGGCGAAATCTATTTTTAGATTCTCAGTCTAAAAATAGATATGTCGAATATTATTAGCTCTTAATAATATTTAGACTCTAAACATTGTCTTATTCTCTTGGAGCACTTCAGTTAAGTGCACAGATGTGGCACAGGAACTGACAAAATGAATTACGCTATTCCTGAGGGTTATGTGGAGCTATTGCATGGATACTTCAGTTAGAACTCATGTGACAGAGTTTGGTGGAGTTGATTGAGGAAGTTAGTGGAGTTGTATTCAGTGTAACTAATCTAAACATAGTTGAGCTATTTGTATTCAGTTTAACTAATTGATACAATTAGTGAGAGTGGTGTGAATTAATTATTAATTAATTCACTAATTATAAACTCATTAATCAAATAAAGAATGCATCAGTTAACTTCAGTGCATGGACAGTTTCAGTGGAGACCAATGCAGAGATAGGTGAAAGAGCAGGTTAACTATCAGTTGTGACTATACAGTTGCTATTTGCAACACACAGATAGGTGGAGAAGCCCATGAGGATTGCGCAGTACAAGCCAGGTGGTTTATCTATTTAATGAAGCCATCCCATAGCATTGATAATGCAATAGAGGCTGGCTATCAAGTGGCAAAAGATTGGAGCATGTGTTTTGCTAGATCTAGCTTGATAGTGTGTAGCAATTGAGGGTGTGCATGAGAGCTTGTGAGGAGCTTTTGTACTATGATTGTTACATGATATCCATGACATATCATATACAGATAGTTGGGATTTTCAGCTTTAAGATTTCCCATTAAATATTGTGTTCATATGTGTGATTGTTGTGGTTTTAATGTATGCATGCAATTGATTTTATTTCCGCATGTGATGATCAATGGTAGAAGAGATTCTGTATTATGCATGAAGCTAAAATAGTGTGTGATCAGGAGAATCTCGGTGGATAACATATCAGTTATTCAAATTTCTACATGGTATCAGAGTTGTGTTATATAATTTTCTACATGGAATGAGAGCAAGAATTTTTGGGTGCGCGAGTTTGTAGGGAATATCTGAAAAATTTTGGTGAAATATTTTCAGAAATAAATAGAATATTTGGATTCCTTGTGAAAAAATACCCAAATTGAAAAAAAAATAGGTTGAATCAGAGCTCGGATGAGGGAGATATCATCGATTTAAAATCAGCTCTTTTGTTAGAAAATTTTGCGATGGCGGGACAATTGCAATGTGCGCGAGCCAAGAATCTACATGCACTGAGGTACAGGATGCATGCAAAGCTTTGAGGAGCAAAGCAGAGGTTAGTGACTTGGTGGTTGAGAGGGAGCCTCTCAACATGCAGTGTGAGAAGCAGTCTCAGAAGGTTGTGGAGCAGCCATAACTAGAGATGGAGAAGAATCTTTATAGATTTGATGTAGATGGGATTTCTACGGAGCTTCCTACTGTTGGGAAGTACGAGAAAGACATGCAATTGATGCTTGAGAGAGAGCAAGTTTTGCATGCAGGTAAGAGTGAACCTCGGAATGTGGAGCAGCCACAAGATGAGGATCATGGAGTGGGAGAAACCACTCATGCAGAGAAATTTCGTGCCAGATGGGCAGAGGGAGTGCATGCAGCTATACCACCAGGTGAGAGGTGGGGCGACATGCATGATTAATCCCAAGAGGAGATTTCTGGGTAGGATTCATGAGATGGTGTGGATCTCATGAATTGAACCTGGCTACGAGGTGCCCACAGCGCAGCAGTAGAAAGATCAGTTGGAGTGATGTAGGCAGATCAAAGTGACAGTGTCGGATACTGGAGCGCGGATCAGAGTTGACAGCAAGTGCATAGTGCATGGGTGCAAAGAGTTCAACAACGCAGTGGTTCCTGATGACATGTGCAGTTGGTACGGTGATGGAAACGATAACCCATCAGTTGATTGAGTGTTTGGAGCCTATTTGATTTCTGAGAGGGTTAGAAGCGAGATGCTGTATGAGTTGCATGAAAGCGCTTGTGGCAGAAGGTGCAGGGCCAATCCATGAGTTGCCGTGTCGCATGAAGAACCAATCCTTTCTTGTTGAGAGAAGTGTTGAAGGTGCAACAAAGGGAAACAATGAAGGCATCCACCAAACATCATTCACGATCCTAGTTGGACGTCCACTACGCTAGGTGGAGCCCACAGGGTGATTTTTGTCGCAAAAGTCTGTTTTTGGTGTGTCTATTTTTAGACATATGGATCATATTCTATGAGTTGGGGGATATATTTATTGGATGGTTGGTCAAGTAGGAAAAAATAATTGGACTTATATTTTTAGACATATGAGGCGAGGTCACCGAATTCCGGAGTCTAAAAATAGATATGTCAAATATTATTAGCTCTTAATAATATTTAGACTCTAAACATTATCTTATTCTCTTGGAGCACTTCATTTAAGTGCACAGATGTGGCACAGGAGCTGACAGAAGGAATTACGCTATTCATGAGGGTTATGTGGAGCTATTGCATGAATACTTTAGTTAGAACTCATGTGACATAGTTTGCTGGAGTTGATTGAGGAAGTTAATGGAGTTGTGTTCAGTTTAACTAATCTAAACATAGTTGAGCTATTTGTATCCAGTTTAACTAATTGATACAATTATTGAGAGTGGTGTGAATTAATTATTAATTAATTCACTAATTATAAACTCATTAATCAACTAAAATGCATCGATTTAACGATTACATGGACGGTTTCGGTGGAGACAGTGCGGAGAGATAGATGAAAAATAGGGTTAACTATCAGTTGTGACTATACAGTTGCTATTTGCAACACACAGATAGGTGGAGAAGCCCATGAGGATTGCGCAGTACAAGCCAGGTAGTTTATCTATTTAATGAAGCCATCCCATAGCATTGATAACGCAATAGAGGCTGGCTATCAAGTGGCAAAAGATTGGAGCATGTGTTTTGCTAGATCTAGCTTGATAGTATGTAGCAATTGAGGGTGTGCATGAGAGCTTGTGAGGAGCTTTTGTACTATGATTGTTACATGATCTCCATGACATATAATATACAGATAGTTGGGGTTTTCAGCTTTAAGCTTTCCCATTAAATACTGTGTTCATATGTGTGATTGTTTGTGGTTTTAATGTGTGCATGCAATTGATTTTATTTCTGCAATTAATGATCAATGGTATAAGAGATTTTGTATTATGCATGAAGCTAAAATAGTGTGTGATCAGGAGAATCTCGGTGAATAATATTTCATTTATTCAAATTTCTACAACCAACTACACTGGAATCAATGCATTTAGTGCAAGCAATCAAATACGATTAGAAATCATATACAGTGAAATCAATGCATCTAGTGAAAGCAATCAGATATCATTATAAATCAATATTTGTACTAAAATAAATGCATCTAGTACAAACAATCAAATAGGATTAGAAGTTTCCATCTACACTGGAATCAATGCTTCTAGTGTAAGAAATCTTCTTCCCACTCCCCCCTCCATATATATATATATATATATATATATATATATATATATATATATCCCACCATCTCTCCTTATTTGTCTCTCTATCTCACCCCCCAAGCACACACACTCTCTCACTCCATATCTATCAATCTTTGTATCCCTCCCTCCCTCTCTCCATCTCTCTCTTATTCCCTATCTTCACCTACCATCTATATCTCTATCTTCCCCTTCTCTCCCTCTCCCCCGCTTCTATCTTACTTTCCTCCCATTTTACTCACTCCATCTTCCTTATCATCCTCTCTCTCTCTCTCTCTCTCTCTCCACCTTTATCTCTCTATGTATTTCTTCTTACCTTCCTTCCCTCCTTCCAACTCCATCTCTTTTTCCTTCCCTCTCTCCACTCTCTCGCATCCTCTCTCTTCCTTCCTTCTCTCTCTCTCTCTCTCTTCACCTTCCAACTCTGTTAGTATGTCCATCGCTCCCTCCTCCTCTCCCCCCTTCTCTCCATCTATACTTCTTTGCCTCTTTATATCACCTCAAAAAATACACACTCTCTCTCCATCTCTCCCTTTTCACTCCCTCTCTCTCCACTTCTCACTCACTATGTATTTATTCTTCCCTTCCCCTCTCCCCCTCAAACTCCATCTCTCTATCCATCGCTCTCTCCTCCTCTCTCTCTCATCCTTCCTCTCTCTCCCATTATCTCCTACCTCCCTCTCCCTTCCCCCATCACTCCCCTCGTCTGTGTGTGTGTGTGTGTGTGTGTGTGTGTTACTATATCCCTCCCTCTCTCCTTCTCTCCATCTCCCCTTCTTTGTATCTTTATCTCAACCCTAAACATACACACTATCTCTCAAAACTCCCTTATCACTCCCTTTGTCTCCATATCTCACTCTCTATGTATTTCTTCTTCCCTCCCTCTCTCCCCTTCCAACTCCATCTCTTTATCCCTCCCTCTCTCCTCCTCCCTCTCAAGTTCTCTCTCGTTCTCTCTCTCAAATCCTCTCACTATATCCTCTCCCTCTCTTACCTTTCTCTACCTCTCTCAATCCTCTCCCTCTCTCTCTCTTCTTCCTCCTCTCCCCTCTCCTTCAATTAATTTCCATCTCTCCCTTGTCATCCCTCCTATCTCTCCAATCCTCTCTCTCTCTCTCTCTTCCCCCATCTACTATATCCCTCCCTCTCTCCCCATTATCTCCATCTCTCATTCTTTGTATATTTATCTCAAACCTAAACATACACAATATTTTTTAATCTCTCCCTTGTCACTCCCTCTGTCTCCACTTCTCACTCTCTATGTATTTCTTCTTCCCTCCCTCTCTCCCCCTCCAACTCCATCTTTCTATCCCTCCCTCTCTCCTGCTCTCTCTCAAGTTCTCTCTCTCGTTCTTAATCTCTTTCCCTTTCTCTCCTACCTCCCTCTCTCTTCCCCCATCTCTCTCTCTCTCTCTCCATCTTTGTGTCTCCATCTCCTTCTCTTACCCTTCTCTACCTCTCTCACTCCTCTCCCTCCCTCTCTCTTCTTCCTCCCCTCCCCTCTCTTCAATTTATCTCTATCTCTCCCTTGTCATCCCCCCTATCTCTCCACCTCTATCACTCTATGTTTTTGTTCTTCCATCCCATATATATCTAAGTTAATATATATTATAATATAACAAATTTAATAATATTAGTATTATAATATTTAATATGAACATTAGATTTAATAATAATAATAATATTTTAATATTAATATCAGGGTTAATAATATTTTTTTTGCATGATATTAATAATATATTGGCTAATGGTATTTGGCCCATAGACTTCACCTAAATAAAACCTCTTCTTTTTTAATGTTCCTGATATAAAGAAGATTATGGAGTAAATATAAAAATAAGTTCTATTTATTTACCATACTCCTGATTTGTTTATGTTTTTATTTATTAACCATACCTCTATTATTTACCATGGTATTTGACCCATAAGCTTGGAATATAATTAAATGTTGATTTCTAATTCTATTTGATATATTTTTATTTATTTACCATATCTCTTTTATAAATATGGTATCTAGCCCACGGTATTTTTCCCATGGTATTAATAATAGTTTATTCCATGGTATTTCTCCATAGGCTTCACCTAAATAAAACTTATTTTTTGAGTTTTCATAAATATAAATAGATTTATGGAGTAAATATAAAAAGACATTTTATTTATTTACCATAAACTCTAATTTATTTATTTATTTACCATAGAATAAGTATAAAAATAAGTTTTATTTATTTACCATAGATTCAATTAATTTATATTTTTATTTATTTACCAGACGTCTAATTAGAATGTTCATAAATATAACTTTATGTAAATATATTAATTATTACAAATATATCAATTACAATTAACAATGTCAATAAAAAAAACTATTTACAGATTATAAGTTTTATTCATTACCATATTTAACAGGGTATAAACAAGATTTTGGAAAACTCAAAATAGATAGATTTATGGAATAAATATAAAAAGACATTTTATTTATTTATTATAGCTCTAATTTATTTATATTTTTATTTATTTACTATAAAATTAGTATAAAAATAAGTTTTATTTACTTACCATAAATTCAATTAATTTATATTTTTATTTATTTACCATACATCTAATTAAAATGTTCATAAATATAACTTTATCTAAATATATTAAACAATGTAAATAAAAAAAACCTATTTACACATGATATGTTCTATTCATTACCATATTTAACATGGTGGTAACAGGATTTTGGAAAACTCAAATGGAGTAGTCTACCCAGGCAACGTTTTAGCCCGGACGGCAATTTTTTGCCGAAATCCGGGCAACTTAAATTCAAGAAATCAAGTACTTGCAATGTTTGAAATCCATTTTTGAGGTTGGAAATGGATTCAGCACTACCAAAATCCCTTAGGGCACTCAAAATACTTAAGTTTAACAACTGTAAACATGATTCTGATGAAATCTTTGCCGGATTTTTTAAAAATCTTTGCCGGAGTCCGGGCTAAAACATTGCCTGGAAACGACAGCCCAACTCAAATTTGGCTTTATGCATGGGATGTATCGGTTTTTTGTTGAATGGGATTTGACATCAAACGTTCACTAATGGTTCTTTCATTTATGATTTTTTCAAGTGATGTTACTTTCGTCATGTGCTTTTTGTGGGATGGTATTAGATATTGAGTGATGGTCACTAATGGTTATTTTTCAAGGAGTTGTTTTATTATTATTGGTTTTAAAAGTTTTTTTTATTGGAATTTTGTAAAAAATATTTATTTGTTTATTTTTGGTTAAATTATGAGTTTTTGTTATTTAAAATATATTTTTGAATATATATTTTAAAAATAAATTTTAAAGTATTTTATTGAGGAATTATAGTTTCCAATAAAATTATACATTTTTTAATTTTTCTGAAGGAATTTTAAAATGAAACATAACAAAGGGGTCAACAAAATTTACATGTCATATTATAATTGATTGATACAATTCTTCTTAATTGTGTGATGCTAATTCATTTAGCTCTAAGGCATAAGTAATTGTGTGATGCCAATTTATTTCGCTCTAAGGAATAAATAAGAGAAGGCTCAAGTTTAATTGGGTCATTGATTTTTAAAATTTTGAAATCTTCCAATATTAATTTACACCCTTCATTAGCACACAATCATGATTTTAAAATTTTTCAAATCTTAATTTATACCCTTCATTAGCACACAAATCTGCATCTTTATTGATAATCATAAAAAACATTGGAAATTTCCTCTTAAATAAAAACTTTCGCCAAATACTAAATAAAGAAAGAGCCACAAATCTGCATCTTTATTGATAATCATAAAAAACATAGGAAATTTCCTCTTAAATAAAAACATTCACCAAATACTAAATAAAGAAAGAGCCACAAATCTGCATCTTTATTGATAATCATAAAAAACATTGGAAATTTCCTCTTAAATAAAAACATTCACTAAATACTAAATTAAAAGAGCCACAAATCTGCATCTTTATTGATAATCAAAAACATTGGAAATTTCCTCTTAAATAAAAACATTCACTAAATACTAAATTAAGAGAGAGCCACAAATATGCATCTTTATTGATAATCATAAAACACATTGGAAATTTCCTCTTAAATAAAAACTTTCACCAAATACTAAATAAAGAGAAAGCCACCAAAAACTAGAAGGTGTAAGCTTCAACTTTGTTTGAAGACATTTAAAATCCATAAACACTCCTCTAACTTTTTTTGAGAAATAAATTTTAAATATATCACAAATATAGTATATGATTGATAAATACATTTTAAATATATTATATTTATAAGTAGCACAACTATTCAAATTAGTTGACGGGAAACCTTATTCCAAAAAACAAAACCATGTCTATTTACATAACTATTAATGTATAAGTAGCACAGCTTATCCAAATTAGATGACCGAAAACCTTATTCCAAAAAAGCAAATCCATTTCTATTTGCATAACTATTAAATTAAATATTTGCCATATTATGTTATGTAATTCATATTTAAATCTAAATAAATATTTTGACTAAGTTCATATAAAATCTAAATAAATATTTGGGCTCTATTTTTTAATTATGGAATGTATATTTAAAATTTAATCTAAAAATAGATTAAAATTTGTATTAAATAGATCGCTAAATTTTATAATAAATACATCGAGAATATATATATATATATAACCTTCAGATTTTAAAATTAAAATAGATTCATATTAAATTTATCGAGAATATATTAAATTTAAGATTAAGATTTTATAATATTAAATTTAAATATTTTATATTAAATAAACCAAGAATATATATAACATTAAGATTTTAAAATTAAAATAGATTCATATTAAATCTAAATTTTATATTAAATAGATCCAGAATATATATATATATATATATATATATATAATTAAAATTTTATAATATTAAATTTAAATATTTTTCATATTATGTTAATTTACATATTTTTTCAAAGCTATGAAATACATATTTAAATATAAATAAATATTTTGAATAGATTTATACAAAATCAAAATTTTGACTTTTTAAGTTACGGAATGCATATTATGTTAATTAAAACATTTTTTCGAAGTTATGAAATACATATTTAAATATAAATAAATATTTTGACTAGATTTATACAAAATCTAAATAAATATATTTTGACTTTTTAAGTTACGGAATGCATATTTAAAATTAAAATAGATTCACATTTAATCTAAATTTTATATTAAATAGATCGCAATAAATATTTTGAATTTTTTAAGCTATGGAATGCATATTTAAAATTAAAATAGATTCCTATTAAACCTAAATTTTATATTAAATAGATCGAAATATATATATATATAAGTTTAAGATTAAGATTTTATAATATTAAATCTAAAATAAAATAATTTATGTTAAATGTAAGATCGAATGTAAAATTTAAAATATATATATATATATATTTATTTAAGATTAAGGTTTTATAGGGCGTGTCGTTTCCAGGCAACGTTTTAGCCCGGACTCCGGCAAAGATTTTTAAAAAATCTGGCAAAGATTTCATCAGAATCATGTTTACAGTTGTTAAACTTAAGTATTTTGAGTGTCCTAAGGGATTTTGGTAGTGCTGAATCCATTTCCAACCTCAAAAATGGATTTCAAACATTGCAAGTACCTGATTTCTTGAATTTAAGTTGCCCGGATTCCGGCAAAAAACTGCCATCCGGGCTAAAACGTTGCCTGGGTAGACTACTCCGTTTTATAGTGAAACCATAAGATATAATATTAAATTATATTTTAAATCTAATAAATATGATGTCAATATATGTAAAAAATTAATAAAGAAAAATAATCTATTAAAATATGATGTCAATATGTAGAATGTTAATATGATAATAAATAAAAAATAATATTTAAAATTAGTTATAATATTAAAACTAGCATTAAAAATATGTAGTATTAAAACTAGATTTTTTAATATGTAGTTTTAAAATATTAAAACTAATTTTAATATCTTAATATAATAATAAATAAATCAAACTAGCAAATATCCGATGCCTTTGAAAAAAATCTAACAAAAAAAATTGTTTCCATGGAAAGCCAACTTATAACATTAAAAATCTTAGCACCATAATTTTTCCATCGAACAAAAATTGAGTGATAACATTGAAACTGTCCAAATTACATATCCTCAGCATTTTATTATATTTCATAGACACTCGTTATCGCCCTCCGATCAAAACAAAATGAAGCACCACTAAAGAAAAAACACTCCCCCGCTTCAGTGTTTGAATTCAAAAACCCTACTGAAAACCTCTACTCGATCTTCACATTAACCACGTTCTTGATCTCCTCTTCTGTAAACTTGGGAACAGTGACCTTAAGCACGCCATTCTTCATCTGCGCTTTGATTTGATCCAGCTTGTACACTTTTGGGGGAAGTTCGATGCGGCTACTGTATTTCTGTTTACTGCCGTCCAACTCTGCCTCTGAGAGCGATTCCCCTTTTATAACCAGGGCATTTTCCTCGGCATAAACTTTAACTTCTTCCTTCCCCAGGCCCGGCATATCCACCCGCAGAAGCAGAGTTTCCTTATCTTCAACAGATTCCCACGGCTTTCTCGGGACGCCTCTGACCACATCCCCTGCCCCGCGAGAAGCGGCAAGAAAAGGATTATCGAACAGCTGATCGAGGCCAAACCCCAGTCTCCTGAGAGGAAAAAACGAATCTGCTACATTTCAGAAAATTACAAGGGTTTAGACCTTAGTTTCAAAGCAGCAAGAAATTGACACCGAGTTCGAGAGCTTTTACAGGGCTTACCCTCAAAAATATTCGGCAAACCCCCGCGGCGGATTTCAGGAGCCTGGCGCCTTTGTCTGTCATCTTGAATCGACGAATCGTCCTCGGGCCTGTATTTAGCTGCAGCCGTTGATAAGCCCCGGTACATTATAGAGCCAGCGGAATCTCCTGGACGGGCCGAAGGCAACAGGCATTTCTTGACGGCCGGAATTACCGATTTCATGACATTACTCTTTGCAGAAGCTACAGTGGCCATTTCTGTTCAAATAATTGACGCCAAGGTATGCACACAGTTATTAAGCTGCTTAAAACCTGAAAAAAAAAGATAACTATGAAACCCCTGAGTCATCGCCTGAAACCTCATTATCAAAAACCTAAAACACATATCAAAAACCTGAAACACATACCTTGTTAGCCAAGAAGAAACAGAACCCTTCCAAAATCTAGTTAGAAAGAACGAAGACGAATCTAACGACAACCTGCTCACTGATATTTGCTAATGTCGATCACATGTTTATTTATCAAGGGATGAAGGCTCTAGAAGCAGTGTGAAAATCTTTCTCATGGAAGTTCCTGGAACGTTCTCGACTGTAACTAGAAAGTAGGAAAGTTTTTTATCAATAGTTAAGTTTTAATTTCCATCACGGTTTAGCTTAGAGATATGGGGTACTTTGAGACACTGTTTGAACATATATTATAAATATATTCATATTAAAATATTTCAATTCTTCAATTCGTCTTCAATTCAGGTAGTAATGGACCAAATTTTAATGATAAAGATTTAGTTTTATTTGCTCTTAATTATTTTATTAAAATAATCATAGAAGGTATTTTTATTGCCACCTTTGCATGCTAGTTTCACAATTCTTCAATTCGTCTTCAATTCAGGTAGTAATGGACCAAATTTTAATGATAAAGATTAAGTTTTATTTGCTTTCAATTATTTTATTAAAATATTAAATAGAAGGTATTTTTATTGCCACCTTTGCATGCTAGTTTCACTAGTGATTATAGTTTATCTCATTATTTCTATGTGTTGTTTTAGCTCCTTTTATGTCACGTCACCTTGGCATGCCCTTGCACTTCCATGTTCCCCTCATCTTTGCTCTCTACTACCTTGATTTTCTCTGACCCCTTTACATAAGGATGGCCTTGCCGAACCTCCTCTCTCTTGGAAGATGAAATAGTGGAAATTCACTCCTCTCAATCTATTTGCATTTGTTTAGCTAATCTTGAAGTTCTTTTGAGCACAAGGATGAAGATGTTGATTCAACATTGAGAACTCATTAGATAGTTGCAATACAAGGTCGATGATGTTCATGGATGCTCTTTGAATTTCGCCCAAGTGTCATCAATATTCTTTATGTGGCCAATCTTCTTGCAATTCCATTCCTACTCCCATAAATGTAAAACATAAAGGCTTTTTTGAGACTGAGTGAGGAGCAAAAATTGTGAGCGCATGAACTAGGGTTTCATTCTCAGGTGCTACCAGGGATGGTGTAGATGGACATTTAAGTTTTTTTCATGGCAACCTTGGGGTTCCTAGTAAAGGGGTGAAATTTTCTCGTTTTGGCAGTGGCTCTGAGTGGGGTCCTTTTCTACCCTCTAACACATATATTAGTCTAGTTTATCATCATTTGGAGTCCAGGGATCTATCTGGCGGTGGGGGTTTAGATCTCACAGATGACCTCACAACTTGGCTATTCCTTAAGCTTGAACATTGTTATGAAAATGGAGCAGAAGATTGGATATGTGACGAGGGCAGCCCTCATCCTCATCAATTCAGATGTGATGGACTTACAATGTTTATATACCATTGGGGTATGATTACATATTGTTGTTCATGTATCTACACAATGGCTTCCAAGTCTGGTGATTATGGGGCGCAAGGTTGACACGACCTAAAGGTCATTCTTGGGTCTCTTTGTAAGTCCCCACAATCCCTATCTTAAGTTTTTTGTGTATGCTCTCCTTCAGATTTCTTAAGTATGATAGGCAGTATGTTTTGGATACATTTTCGGGTGCTTTAATCTCAATCTATGGTTTACTATTATTCTGGATCTGAGCTAAGTAAAACATAGGGTGGGCAAGCTTAGAGCCCATTTCATTTTTTTATAAAAAAAACTTATATGGGAAGACCTCAATATTTTGGGTGAGAAGCTCAAACACTGTAAATAACTTGAAATAGAGTATTGGGGTTAATGGGGGCATTCTAATATTTCTACAAAGCCTACCATTTAAGGGGAGGGAACTTGAAAATTTAGTCCAGATTCAAGACTATCATATACAAAGGGACTCCACTGTAATCTTGAATATGGGGTTGTGGGGTGGACCTCCAAGTCCTAGAATACAAAAAGGAACAACCACCTCTTTTAAAGATGTACTAAAAAACAAACCTTCCTCTTCAGCAGAACAAATACAAAACACACCAAGCCCATATATCGTTGAACAAATGAAGCTCTCCCCAAACGTGGAAGTTAATATTCCAGAGGTAAACACCCTCTTCTCTACCATTCAAATATTGGTGGTTATTTTCCAATTTAATGGCTTTTGGCCAAAACCAGAAGCATTACAACAATGGATCTTTTCCTCTTGGAAAACCAATTATGATCTTTATTTATGCTCTAGAGGTTTCTACATTGTCCATTTTGATATATAGAAAGATTACGATTATGTTTTAAATGAAGGGCCTTGGTTTTGGGGTAATGTTAGGCTCTTTACAACCCCATGGTTCTCAGAATTCGATGCAACAAACATGGTGGTCTAAAATTTTTTGGTTTGGGTGAGGCTCCCAAAGCTTTCTCTCCCCTTTTGGCACCATAAGGTTCTAGAGGACATTGGTAATACTTTGGGAAAATTCAAAAATAGGGACTATGATAGAATTGAGAAATACATCTTCACCTTTGCTAGAATATGTGTGGAGATCGATCTAAGCAAAGATAAGATAGATAAGATAATTATATTAATGTCCAACGAATGACCACAAAAGTAGGTCAATGGGATTGCAGAGTACAATGATGTCGATACAAGGAGGAGTACCAAAAGGTCTCATATATAAAGAGCAATAAATAAGAAACAAAGCAAGAAAAACATAATGCCTAAAAACCAAAATGAGAAAATTCTTGGACTCCGAGTGCAGAGAGCACAAGATAATGGTCCACTAAATCTCTCTCTTAACACTCGAGGTCGAATGCAAAAAACTCAAGATGGAGTGTTGTCTCGAGGGAGGGCTAGGTGGCACAACTGGAAAATCCTATCTAACCGAGCAATCTGATGGTCAGTCTCAATCCGCAGTTTATGAGAACCTACTCTGATTTGACCCAAAGGAATCTGAAGTGCGTGCATCCAATGGCGAAGCGTGCAATGTGGTTGAACAATGAGTCCATCTCTCAACAACATTAAGTGCTCAACATAGAAAGCCATCTTCGGGCGTAACCTATCCTGAGGGTTTATCCAAATAACCTATACATGTTTCCTGTAAATATCCTCTCGGATGATTTTATTCATCTCTTGTTTGGTTGGTAGGAGGTGACCCGATGCACACAAAGAATACTTGAATGGAAGGAGTTGGTCTATCTTGATACCAACTGAAGCAAGGAGATCTGAGACTCCAACATACCAACATCGATATTGAGCCGAAGGACTCGCTACTGCAATGGACTCTGATGAAAGGTAGGCCACGTATGGATATTGGTCTCGCCCCTTCGATGTATCCACAAAACCTCGAACATGGTGAAGAAAAGAGATGATACCAAACATTGTCTCAAGGCAAAAGGGGTGAGCTTCAAACTCTGCAAGAATGATGGGCTGAGGAACTGTTTGCTTGCACCGAATGATGCGACGAAGAAGGGTGATCTGCACTCTCTCTGCAGAAGACCAATCAGACTCTAGTAAGCTAAGACCCCAAACCTCCGAACCATATAGAACTGTGGGTCGAACAAGATTGTCCATCAGTGACATCTTGGCTGATATGTCCTAAAAATGATTCCGAAAACATTGTCTCTCAAGAAGGGCCAAGGATCCATAGCCCTTGTTGATTCGAGGCCGGAGTGCAGGCCGCAAGCTAAAGCGAGGTCCTGTGAATAGTACCCCCAGATAGGTGTATGAGCTGGTGATCTCAATCTCCTCTCCTCTGAAAAAGAAATGGAGCTCACAGAGGAACTTCTTCGACGTGTTGAAGATCATAACCTTGGTTTTACCTAGGGTAACCGTCAACTGTCAAAGATCACTGAAAAGGGCCAGGGCATCCAACTGCCTCTGCAATCTGTCAGGGGATGGGGCTAGAAGGACCACATCATTTGCAAACATCGAGATAGAAATCAAGACATGATGTAGAAGGCAACCATCACCGTCCTGGATGTGTTCACTCAAGAAGGACTCCAGCTCGTCAATATATATCCCAAATAGTGTGGGGGACAAGGGACAACCTTGTATTACCCTAATAGTGCTTCAGATAAAATCTGATAGCCTTGTACTATGCGCAGATGACCAAGGACCGACTCATATAAGCGCATGATGGCTGACAAGAGGGTCTCTAAGATGCCAATATCTCTGAGTCTCTGGAATAATGCTTCTCTAGGGACTGAGTCAAAAGCTTTTCGAAAGTCTACAAAACAACAATAGACTTTCGAAAAGCGATGTCGTGCCTCCTCAATGATGGCCCTAAGTGTAAGGATGTGGTCAATAGTTTGGTGCTCATGTCGAAATCTCGTCTGTCCTCTAGCTCTAAGTTGTTTCCGCTCAAGCTCCTTGGAGATTTGGACGTGGAGGGATGTAGCATATAGTTTGGAGAATGTGTGGCCCACCATGATGGTCTTATAATTGTTGGGATCTGAGCTGGGCCCCGATTTGTGTATCGAGTGAATGATGTGCTGAGACCGTGTCGATGGGAAACCTGTACAGACCACATGGTTGAAGAGATCAACCAAGTAGGGAACCAGAGCACAAAGACCATGTTTAAATAACTCTGCCTAGAAACCATCCTCATCTGCTACTTTGTTGTTGTTCATCGCCCAAATGGCCTCTCCGATGTCACTACCATAGAATACGAAACCTGAAGTGGGCAGAGAGGTCACCTGAATCTGGGGTTTCCCTGGGATGTCAAAGAGGGTGGACACATGGGAGAACATGGACTGGGGGTTAAGGTCGGAGGGGAGGGGAGAGTGGCGGGGGAGGACAATACGCCATAAGTGTCTATGGGAGTGAACAAGAGAGGTACACAAGTCACGTCTTCTCTGGGAGGCTTTAATGTTGGGGTAGGAGGGGTGAGTATGGATAAATGCATGTCGAAGCTGGCAGTGGAGAGCTTTGCATTCCTCATCATACTATCGATTCATAGGGAAAGATTTGGGTTTATGAGAGGTGAAAGTGGGACGACAAGAGTGGGGGTAGGACTTAAGGGCAACATCCAAAATGATGGATGAGAGACAATTGTCTTTGGTCGATGTGGAGTCAAATAGTGAGAATTGGTCCATGGAGGGGAGCATCTGGCGAAGGTGGGAAGAGAAGATGTCTGGGTCACCCTCATCAAAACGAAAATGAGTACGTGGTGAGCCCTTGGGGGGAGGTGGGGTGAGAATGGGGGGGTTGTCAACGCGAAGTGAGAAAGAAAGAAGAGCATGGTCAGCTAAGGGGATGGGAGAAACAAAAAAGTGATGAATGAAGGCCCGGAGGAGGTTTTGGCTAGAGAGGACATAATCAACAATGCTAGCTCCTCCACCATGAAGCCGACATGTGAAAAAGCGGGAGTTTGGAAAATGTGGGAGGCCATTAAGAATCAACGGCTCCTGAGATTCACCCATGTGTAAAAGATGTCGACCGTAGGTGGTAAGTGGCCCCAACGCATCATCAGACTTCCTATGAAATACCATTGACTTTGGATCAATCTCCTAGATGCAGTACACGTCCTCAAACCAATCGTGAAGAGGGATCTGGAGGGTTCTAGTGTGGGAGTTGAAGTCACCTAGAAGAATAACCTCCCCAATTGTTGAATATTAGGCTATGCTGACATACAAATCGACAAAGGGGTTCCCGCCAAGCCCATTATGAATGGCATATGATGAATAAGCATGAGGGAAGTAACAACAACAATGTAAATGTCCCTGGGGAGAGGAGAGACCCCTCGAACCCGAACCCACATAAACCTCACAAACTCATTCGCAACCACCAAAGAAATCTTGCTCTGAAAGGAATCTTTGATGAAGCAAGCAACTCCCCCAGAACCTCTGATACCACCATAACTCCTCGTCTCCTGCCTACAAGCTAAGAACTTATGGTAACCTGTAATGTCTGGGAGAGGTTGAATAGGGCTCTCATGCGTCTTGGTGATGAATAAGATATCCGACAGTCAAAGAGCATCATATAATAGACTTGGTGATGCCCAAAAAGACCCATTCCCATTCCAACAACTGACGGAAATGGATGCCCCTTGTTGCCTCCCCCAATGAGCTTGTCATTTGGAGGACCCGGAACAGGGTTTCCACCCAGGTGGAAAAGTGTCCCGAATCACTGCTTTGAGGTTCCTGATAACTGCCAATTTCCTTGCCTGACGTGCTGCTGTAACCAACTTCCTAGAGCGTTTGAGCTCAACAACCTGTGTTTTAGTGAGATCTTCATCAAGGAAGATCTTACTAGGAAGTGAGAATAGCTTTCACTTAGCTCTAAGAGTCCGAAGGGGATCAGCCGCCGACCTGAACTGGAGAAAGAGAGTGGAATCGTACCCAAGCCAAGCTCTATCAAGGGTCACATCTTGGAGATCTACTTTTTCATTGAGGAATAAGGTCCCAACCACCATGGGGATTGATGATGTGAGAGGCAAAGGAAGCCCTCTCACTTTAAGGTTCAATTCTCGCGCTTGTCTAGTGCGTTCTTCCATGAGTTTAGATTGTACCACCTCCTCAACTGCGGCTAGAGGGGGAGCGAGGGGGGTATCCTCCCTCTAGCAACCTGGGCCCATGAGTTGATCTGTGTTTTTGTTTCTTGTTTAAAAGCCGCTTTCTGAGCTTTGATCTCCTCATGTTTGTTTTTTAGATCGAGAAGTTCAGCGTGTAGAGAGTCATTAGAGAGGTGGTGGCGAACTGCTTGCTCCTTGTTGTCCCTCAACAGTTGCTTCAGTGAATCATTCTCGCCTTCCATTACAACTACTCTGTTCCTGAGTTCATCGACCTCTCTTTTTAGTGCCTGGTTAGAGGATTGAACGGATTCCAATCTTCGAAAGGCTTACCAGATCACATTATACTAAAACACAAATATCTTTAGTGGTATCACTCTCTAGACTATGAGAACACAACATTCAGATGTAGGAACTATTTCCAAGCAAGACATTTAAAGAATGCATGCCCACCAATAAAAAAGTTCCCTAAAAATAAAATGGCACATAAGCCAAGAGGATGACAGTTTCAAGATACACATACTTTTGAGGTGGAAGATGAAGAAAACATAGAGAATTCAAACAAAAAGGAAGGGGACATTCAAGATTATAATGCTACTACCCATAATCATTGTGGGACTTATTTAGTACTGCTCCCGGAAACAGAGTTACAACGAAAAATGAATTAGATTGAGGATGAAACAGGGGGTACAAAGCAGACCCATGTATCAGAGGGTTCAAAGTTGAACAAAGAAAACCCTCTAGAGTCATTGATGGGCGTTTTGGCCTTGGTTCTAGTGGATCTCAAGCTCAAGGTTTGGCAGCAGGTGCAAAAGAAGAAAAGAAAGAAGGAGAAGACTACTAATGTCTACATTACTTGTTCTTCCTAATTTTATTAATATTTTCATCTCTTTTTTCTTTTTTTTTGAAAAATGTAAGCATACAATTGATTGTATTTTTTTTGCAAAGTTTTTACCACACAAAGATCTTGATTAATGCACATTTTATATGTATACACAAAATGTATTTTCTTTTTTATATGAATGAAAATACATTTTTCTTTTCACAAGAAGAAAGATGTAAAACATAAAGTCTTTGTAACCTCAATATCTTAATCCATGATGGATTTTCTAAACAATACCTTCATCTTTAATGAATTTTTTAAACATGTATTATTTTTTGATATTAGATATTTTCCCTAATCTTTATCTTTATACTACCATAGCTCTTATAATTTTTTTCATTTGTTACTAATAAATTAAATAAAAATTTAAAACTGGTCCATTTAACATAATAATATAAATAAAACATAAAATTTATATTTATATATTATCTTTTTATAATGCATTTTTTCTAATTCAATATCAATTTCCCACTCCTTTAAAAAGAAAAACAAACCATGCATATTCACTCTATAAATCGGGGATGGCATTGGAGATCAAGCTATACATGCCACATCCTTTCCACTTCCTATAGACTCTTTCCACTTTTTTTCCATTATATTCTCGTTGGTGACATTTTCAAATTTGGCGTTATGTATCTATGGGATATATAGGTGATTCCACTATTATTGTATTATATTTTTGTTAGTTGCACTCTCAAATTTCCCCATTATTTTGGTTAGGAAAAAATGAGCAAGTATTTGTATTAATAAAAAACTAAAACTATTTACATCTGACAAGTTTTATTCATTACCATATTTAACATCATGATTAAAAAACACAAAAACAAACACCAAATTCTAATATTTATTTTTATAATCTTTTTACAAAATTATATAAACAATATAAATCATATAACTTTTAAAAAAAAAAAACCAAATAAAATAATAAAAAAATTATTGACCATAAAAATTAAATTTATTTGATTAATTGAAACCACTATATATTTTATGAAAAAAAATAATTATAAATTATCATTAAAAAAAAATTAATGTTATATCTCCAATTCAATTGCTATAGTCCCTGCCCTAGCCGCAGCGGCAGCGGCAGGGACTAATAACCAACATCAAAAGTGTACGACTAAAAATAAACATGGAAAACCCGTAGGGCAGCATCTTTATGGTTCTTTCACTATTTTTGGTGATGTGCTTTTTGTGGGATGGTATTTGACATTGAGTAACCGTGTCTAATGGTCTTTTCATTTATGGCTTTGTAACGATGGTTTCGGTTTTTACAAATATATTTGCACTGTGTTTTTAGATAGAGTTGTTTTATTATTGTAAGTTTTAAGTTGTTTTATTAGAATTTAGCAAAATAATTTTGGATAAATTATATTTTTTTTGTTATTTAAAATATATTTTTGAATGTATATTTTAAAGTTTTCTATAACATTTTTATTGAGAAAAGTTTACAATTTAAATTGGCAACTCCAATAAATCTTTTTTGAATTCTAGATAAATCTGACTACAAATATATCAAAAAAAGCTCCAAAACCTATAACAAGTAGATTATGGCTTTTTAAATTTGGGTTGAATTATGTTAGAATAAAAAAATTGCATTTAAATGTGAAGTTTACACTTCTTATCCAACAAAACTATAAATTTTCCCATTTTCACGAAGGGTTTCTATTTTTCTAAAAAGACTCCAAACTGAAACACAAAAATTGGGATCAAGAAAATTTACATGTCATACTATAATTGATTGATAATACAATCTTCATAATTGTGTGATGCCAATTCATTTAGCTCTAAGGAATAAGAGAATTTGGGCCATTGATTATTAAATCATTTAAATCTTCCAATCTTAATTTACACCTTTCATTAGCACACAAATGTGCATCTTTATTGATGATCATAAAGAACATGGAAATATGTTATTGAAGAAAACCCTTCCGCTACTTTACAAATTCTTTTCATAATACTTTTTAATATTTTGCCCCTCAAAGAGAAACCTCTCACCAAATGCTAAATAAGGAGGACAGAGCCAACAAAAGCATTGAGAGATGTTACTATGTTTTTCTTTGTCTAATTGAATTCCCTAATAGAGGGCATAAGCTTCAACTTGATTATTTGTCATGTATTTTATTCTGCAACTTTAACTTCCTCTAGGAAATAAATATTAAATATATTATAACTAGAACAATCATATAAATTAGATGGTTGATAAATACATTTTAAATATATTATAACTAACACAACTATATAAATTAGAAAGTCGATAAATACATCTTAAATATATTATAACTAGCACAACCATATAAATTAGATGATTGATAAATACTCGTGTGGTTTACTTATGTGTCATTTGTAACATTAAGATAAAAGTAGAGGCCAAAAACATAAACTTGTGTATGGTTTACTGTGTTATTAGTAACATTGAAAAGATAGAAGTAGAGGTCAAAACATAGAATCAACATAGAATCAAATGGGAAAGATTGGATCATATTCTAAAAACTATTAAACTTAGATCATGCATAATTTTTTTGGTTTAAAGAATGAAAATTAAAATCTTATTTCTAGAAAAAAAACAAAACCATGGCTATCTACATGGTTATTAATGTAAACATATTAATTTAATTTAGATATTTTGTTTTGTTTTGTTTTTTTTTAATTTATGGAATACATATTTAAAATTAAAATAAACTTATATTAAATCTAATAATTTTAAAATTAAAATAAATATATTTAATATATTAAATCTAATAATTTTAAAATTAAAATAATTATATATTAAATAAATTGAATGTAAGAAAATATATATATAAAAGATTAAGATTTTATATAGAACCCATTAAATGTGAAATCTTTAAAATAATAGTTATATTAGTATTAAGAAACATAATATTAAATGATATTTTAAATATATTATGGTAATATATTTAAAAGAAAAATAATTTATTAAATATGATTTTAATATATTTAAAATATTGATAAAATAAAATTAGTTATAAAGTAAAATATATTATATTTTAGATGAAAATAAATAAATAACTAGATACAAATTTGGGATTAAATCAATCTAAGTTAATTTAATAATATATTTATTACACTCTAAAGTTTATTATATATTAAATATAATTTTATCTTTTCAATCCAAAATAAATACAAAAATTAAAATCTTGTCATCTTATTTTTAATTCGAAAGCATTTTTATCTACATTATGGATCACAGAAGTCTTAGATATAACATATAAATTTAAAATATATATATAATCCAAAAATATTATTTTAATTATCTTGATTTATATATTAATTTATATTGAAAAACTAATTCTAATATTTTAATTTATCTATTAAATTAGATTGAAAAACTGCTTCTCTTTCTTTGTTCTGAAAAGTTAAATTTAAAACCCTCACTACAAGAAGAAGGGTCATTTAGCCACACATTAGCACCACAATTTGTGAAGGATTTGAGAAATCTTTACTTTTCAAATAGTGGTGCAAAAGTGGTGATAATGTGGGGATACGCAAGTGGTGCTATGTTGTCTGGTGCAAAAGTGGAGTTAATAAAAAATATTAAATTTGGTGTTAAATGCATATGTGGCATTCCATAGTGTATGGTGCAAACCACCAAAAGCCAATCTGACGTGGATAAGGATGTTGTGATGCAAAGCACCAAAACCAATTTTACAAAAATTAAAAATTTATCATAAAAATATCAAAATTATTATAATAATAATAAATTGTATATGGTGCAAAGCACCATAAAATAAAAAATGGTGCAAAAAAAAAATTTATTATTATTATTATAATAAAATTGTATATGGTGCAACGCACCATAAAATATGAATTGGTGCAAAAAAAAAATAGCCTCCTTTATTTAGAAAGGTTATATATTGCATGTGGTGAGTATCCTGGGAAGAGTTTGATTTTATTACCAAAAAAAACATTTTGACCATTTTCTTATGCTTAAATCCAATTACCATAAATATATTTAATTAATATCAAATGTATTAACACAATTGAAGTATCTCATAGTTACATCCAAAAATTTTAATTCATTGTGTACAATAATACTATGGTAGTTTTTTTTGTGCTTGGCTACATTATGGCAAATATCAATTACAAGTAATGGAAGAGTCTCTCCATTGAAACATTCACATGATTCCAAGTTGATGGGCATAATAAATTTACATAATATAAGCAGTGTCATTTCAATTCCAAGCATCATAGAATTTTTGTTTGAGTGAAAATTTGAAGAAGGCATGATATTTCAAAATTTTATGTTTTTCTAATCTATCACATATCTTTCTAGTTATGAAAAAATATATTAAATGGATATCTTTCAC
This sequence comes from Pinus albicaulis, assembly GCA_034641835.2. Lineage (NCBI taxonomy): Eukaryota > Viridiplantae > Streptophyta > Pinopsida > Pinales > Pinaceae > Pinus > Pinus albicaulis. The sequence continues at coordinate 1,519,549,351 of CM076575.1, read as the reverse complement.
ATTAAATGAATAATTACAAAGTAATAACAATATCTACATATGTTAAAAATTTAAGTATATTATACAACAACCATCTTTCACATTAAATGAATAATTACAAAGTAATAACAATATCTACATATGTTAAAATTTTAAGTATATTATACAACAACCAAAATGATGAGTATATAAAAAAAGATAAATTAATTAAAGAAAATAAAAGTTCTACATATGTTCCAACATTGATTATCAAAAAATCACTTTTCATTTATTAATATAATGAAATGTCTTAGGTCTTGAAATTTGTTTATTATGAGATATGAAAAAAACGAAACTGATAATTCGTTTGAAATCATTTGTATTGCTCATCCTTAAAAGAAATTGTGTCACTGCCTGCATGGAAAAATCATAAAAATAAAATTATAAACATAAGTTAGTGAATACAAATACATAAATGAAATAAACGGAGAAAAACACAAACAATAACTTCAATTGAATTGAAATAAACCATAAAAAGTGTGTGCATTTAATGGTATTTCATAACTAAAGTATCCTATTGACTTAAAAAATAACTGAAGTGAACTAACCAAACATATGGTAAGGTTGAAGCATGATTCAAAGTTCAGCTTCATCTTCTCTTTCATCATGTTGATCAGTTACCTAAAACACATATAAAATAAAATAAGATCAACACAACTATAAATTGTATTAATTGAAACTTTCATTTGCATATACTTCTTTCATATTATAAAAATTTACCTAGAACAAAAAAATTATAGGTGAAAAAATACCTCATAATCTATAACAGGTTGAAATCCATCTTTAATCTTTTGATGAATGAGAGCAGATACACCATAGCATGAAGCAAAATCTTTGTCATCTTCAGACATTTTAGTATTGAAAACCTGCAACTATATTTTAAA
>CM076575.1:1519394622-1519548349 GCA_034641835.2 Pinus albicaulis | reverse complement strand
TTGTTGTCTAACCATCAAAAATAGAAGAAAGAGATATCAACGCCTTAGAAATAAGCCACTTCGAGGGGGCAACCTCCAATACATTACATAAATGAACAATTCTTGGATGATACAATTTACAAAACCTCCTTTCTATATATAGGAGTCCATGGGGCCATAATGTAATCCTAGTGGGCTACAATGTAATCCTAGCTGACCTAACAATAATAAATTAAGGGCACAATAATAACAAAATGGGGGTTACAATGGTACAATAATAACAATAAGGGGGTTACACTAACAACAATAAGGGACTATACTAGTAATATAGGGACCTAACATGCCCCTCTCCTTCAAAAAAGTGTTGTCCTCAACGCTTGAGTAGCTCTGGGTGCTTCTGTATAAAATTCTCATCCTCCCATGTAGAATCTTCAGTGGGTAAGTTCTTCCACTCGATGAGATACTCTGAAATTGATCGATTCCGTAGTTGTCGAGTTCTTGTTTCCATGACCGCTTCTGGTTCCAATATGATTTTTCCTTCCTCATCAAGTTCTGGAAATATTGTTTGAACTCGAAGATTTTCTCCTATAACCTTCTTTAAGCATGAAACATGGAAAACTGGATGTACTCGCGAAGAAGCAGGAAGCTCCAATTTGTATGCCATAGTACCAATCTTTTGCAACACCTTGTAAGGACCATAGTAATTTGGCAATAATTTATTATCCTTCTTAGCTTGCTTGAGGGACATTTGTTTGTATGGTTGTAGCCGTAAAAATACCCAGTCTCCTACATCAAAACTTCTCTCGCTGCGATGTTAATCTGCCTGTTGTTTCATTCGATTTTGTGCCAAATTCAGGTTTTCCTTTAAGAGTTGGAGAACTTCTTGTTGATGCTCTATGTGATCTTCCACTGCTTGAACCTTCAAATTTTCTCTTAAATATGATGTGATGGATGGTGGATGATATCCATAAAGTGCCATAAATGGGGTCATTTTTGCTGCAGTATGGAAGGAAGTGTTATACCACCATTCGGTTAGAGGTAACCAGTTGACCCATTGTGTTTGTTTATCAGATACAAACCAACGAAGATATCCTTCCAAACATTTATTTACTATCTCAGTTTGACCATCAGATTGAGGATGATGAGATGAGCTATGAGCTAATTGAGTACCCAAACAAGAAAATAACTCCGTCCAAAAATTTCCAGTAAAAATGGGATCTCTGTCGCTCACAATGACCCTTGGGCTTCCATGTAGCTTTTGAATTCTATCCATAAATGTAGTAGCAACTGTACTTGCTTTAAATGGATGAGATAATGCACAAAAGTGTGCATACTTGGTAAGTCTATCAACTACCACCATGATGACACTCTTTCCTTTGGACTTAGGTAAACCCGTGATAAAATCCATTGAAATCTCCTCCCAACGTTGACTTGGAATGGATAAAGGTTGTAGAAGTCCTGGGGTCTTAATTGTTTCCACTTTATTCTGCCGGCAAACCAAACATTCCGCCACAAACTTTCGAATATCAGATTTAAGGCCATCCCAAAAAAATTCTTTCTTCACCCTGTGGTAAGTTTTTAAAAATCCTGAGTATCCTCCTAAAGGAGAAGTGTGCAATTCCAGAAGAATCTTTTGTTTTAGTTGGGAATTCTTACAAAGATATAAGCGATCTTTGTACCATAAGGAATCATTTTTCCAACTAAATGTATCAGATGTACTAGGATCTTGCCGCAACTTTTGAATGAGTATCCATACATCTTTGTCCTTCTTCCATTCATCTCTTGCTTCAGTTATCCAATCTGGTTGGATAATAGAAATTGCACAAAGCAATGCTTCCACCTCTTCATTCTTTCTTGAGAGTGCATCTGCAACAACATTAAGCTTTCCTTTTTTGTAGATTATTTCAAAGTCATAACCCAACATCTTTGTGACCCATTTTTGCTGCTCTTCTGAAGATAGTCTTTGCTCCAAAAAGTGTTTAAGACTATCATGATCAGTTTTTACCTTGAAGTGTCTCCCCATTAGGTAAGTTCGTCATTTCTTTAGTGCATGCAGTATTGCTAACATTTCCTTCTCATAAATAGGTTTATGTAAATACTTTCCTTTGATTGGACGACTTTCAAAAGCAATGGGTCTTCCTTCCTGCATTAAAACAACACCAATTCCATTTCCTGAGGTATCACATTCCACAATAAAGGTTTTTGTGAAGTCTGGCGTAGCTAAGACCGGTGCTAGGCACATTGCCTCTTTAAGATGTTCAAAGGCCTTAGTTGCTTCAGGAGTCCATGAAAATGCATCTTTCTTCAATAATGTTGTTAGAGGTGCTGCTATTCTCCCATCATTCTTAACAAACTTGCGATAATACCCCGTTAACCCGAGAAATCCTCGCAACTACTTTATGGTTGTGGGGACTTTCCATTCCTTAATGGCTTTACTTTTGTTAGGGTCTACTTTAACACCCTCGTGAGATACAATATGACCCAGATATTCCACCTCTTGTACTCCAAAGAAACATTTGGATGTTTTTGCATATAATTGTTTCTCCCGCAATAGTTTGAGCACCCTGTCAACATGTTGAACATGATCCTTCCAAGACTTGCTGTAGATTAGTATATCATCAAAAAATACTAGCACAAATTTTCTAAGGAAGGGTTTGAAAATGGAATTCATCAACCCTTGAAATGTAGAAGGTGCATTGGTAAGGCCAAAAGGCATGACCAAAAATTCATGATGACCCTCATGGGTTCGAAATGTTGTTTTTGGAATATCTTCAGTCTTCATTCTAATTTGATGATATCCTGAACGAAGATCCAACTTGGTAAAATAAATTGCTCCATGTAATTCATCCAATAATTCATCAATCACAGGAATGGGAAATTTATCTTTAATGGTGAGCTTATTGAGCTCCCTATAATCCGGACACATTCGCCATGATCCATCCTTCTTGTGTACCAATACCACAGGAGCAGAGAAAGAACTTTGACTAGGTTGAATTATACCCGCCTCTAACATTTCTGCAATCATACGTTCAATTTCGCTCTTTTCGACGTAAGGATATATATAAGGCCTGATGTTTGGAGGAACACTTCCTGGAATCAAATGAATAGTGACATCATGATTTCGTAACTTCAATATTTTAATTTCGGTACCAACGTAGCCCTCTGAATTATCTTTTGAATGCCACAGGTCTGACCTGATTTGGATTCTCCAAGACAAAGTTGTGTCCAATCTCCCACAATGACCTAATTATGGACTGGTTCAGTAGAGCGAACTTTTACGACTTGCCACGTGTCACTGTTTCGTCCTTTGTCTCCGAAATTGATAGCCAAGAAACTAATCTATTTAATCGTATCCATTTTTTACGACCAATCCATGCTCGCAGAGAGTTATAAATATAAATTCTACGATCACCTCTTTGAGATGAAATTCAGGAGCCTGAAAAAGCACTACCTTCCACAGATCATATCTCCAAAAATATTGCGAACCAAGCTCTGAAATTTTTTGATGAGTTTCGAGATTTCTCATACACCCTAAAATTGCAGATTCCGAACCTTCAAAAAAATTTATAGCGCAAATGCCACAATGACCTGTTTATGAGCCTGAAAAAATACCTAACTTCCACAGATGATATCTCCTCAAATATTGCGAACCAAGATCTGAAATTTTTAGACAACCTTCCTCAAGATTTCAGCTTCGCACCCTAAAAATTTCAGCTTCTGAAGCTTCGTATAAAAAAAGTTATAGCGAAAATGCCACGATGACCTGTTTGGAGCAGCGAAACCCTAGAATCCAAACCTTTGATACCAAATGTTGTGTAACCAACTCCAAAAAGAGAAGAAAAGAGATATCAACGCCTTAGAAATGAGCCACTTCGAGGGGGAAACCTCCAATACATTACATAAATGAACAATTCTTGGATGATACAATTCACAAAACCTCCTTTCTATATATAGGTGTCCATGGGGCCATAATGTAATCCTAGTGGGCCACAATGTAATCCTAGCCGACCTAACAATAATAATTTAAGGGCACAATAATAACAAAATGGGGGTTACAAGGGTACAATAACAATAATAAGGGGGTTACACTAATAACAATAAGGGACTATACTAGTAATATAGGGACCTAACATTGATGGTAGGTATTTTGAATCTGAATTAGACACTTTTTAATTGTATTATTGTACTTTGTCTCTGTTTGATAGAATCTAAACAATTTTATATTCAAATTTCCTTATACCTTGTTCTTCATCTTCTTTGTCCCAGGAAAAACTACTAGTGTTTGGCTATGTGGCGAACAAAAAATGGAAAAAAAAAAGGAAAGCATACTTATAAATGTGCAACAACTTACACATTGTCATCCAGTGGTTGTGAGTATATATAGCATTAAGCATATTGTATGTTTTTCCATTCTAAATAAATCTTTCATTTACACTCTATCATAATTTCCCATTTATCCACATGATAATGAAAAATGATTTTGCACTGAATGGGTCAAATTTCAAAAAAATCGATCACAAGTTTTCCATATTCAACTTACAAAGACTACATAATTTCCACTATAATCTAGGGGATTTATTTTTTGACTCTTTTGTTGGTGTTATTCACTTCTACTATACCTCGATTGAAATCTGAGAAGGAATTGTTAATCACTTCCAGTATTTCTTGAATTGTCAGCATGACATTACTTTGCAATCATTGCATACTGAGCTAACTCATGAGTATCTTGAAGACTTGTACCATGCTAATGATGTTCATACATATTTGCAAGGATTGGGTACAACCTCCTCTCTTTCTACTTCTACAATTAGCTTATGGGGAGATGTATTTTGCATCAAATGGTTCTCTAATGGTTGTTAATTTCAATCAATGTTTGGATATTTACAAATGGGAAACTTTATCTTCGATTCAATCAAATATTTCATGGCTATCAATATAATATTTTATTGCACAACAAAAATCTTGCTTGTTTCCCTTTTGAACTATTATTTTTTCACCACATAATGGACATGTTATATTCACTCCCTAGATCGATTGTTCTATGCAATTGTCGATGCCAATGTTCTTGTGGATAATATGGCATGTTCTCAATTGGACAAATTATAATGCAACAAGCATTCTTTATCTATTATCATATTGTTAATGATTTCCATGGCTCTTTGTTTGAATCTATTTGTGCACTTACTCCATGGTTTGACATGGTTTGTCTAAGAAGTACATTGGCACAAACCTTTTACAGTTGTTTCATTCGCAATAACATTAGAGCTATTAAATGTTTGAAACAACAATTTGATGCTAGGATCATTGAACAATAACAATGTATAAATATTTGGAAAGGTTATATATTAACTTATCAATTCCATTTGCAAAGGGACATATAGAAGGAAGTGTTTTTACAATCCAATGGATATGTTAACTACTCAATGTTAACATATGCATTTGAAGTGCAACAATAAAATATATTGCTTTTATATTTTTTCCATCAACAATTCATCCAAGGTTCTATACCTTATGTGTATTCAATTGTTCATATCACATATGCATTATTGTGCACTTACAAAAATAATAGGGTTAATGATGTCAACCACACTGACAATGTGAAATTAGTAGTTGATTCAATGTCAAAGGAAAACAATTGCAATGTTGTGTTTCCTATTGCTTTTAAGCATCATTTTCATAATGAAACCAACGCTATTACATCTCTATCTTTGTTACAATTCCAAACAATTGATAATGAAGCATAAAAAAATAGAAGCTTTTCGAGGTTGCGTAAACATCACAAGCCATTAGAAAAAGATACAAATTCTCTGTCACTGAGAAATGGAAATAGCAGGTTTGTCTCCAATGATTTCTCCAACAAATCCATTGGGAAACATAACAAGTTGCATCAATTAAATTCTGCAATACGTGAAGAGGGTGTGGTTCTAAATCAAGAACATTGAAAGGATATCCATTCAATTAAAACAATTGATACATATTTTAATCAATCCAAGACACACCTACTTATGCATGTTGCATTTGTACCAAATTTCATTTTGCAAAAGACATACAAGACATTGACAAATTCACATTATCAACTCTACCCAATTTCATTGTTGGAACATAAGCCAAATTCATCAAAATCAATGACCAAATTTGCAATGTTGCAATGTCCAAATTATCAATGGGAAGTTTCCTACATTTGCATTGCCTTTGCACATTTGGCGAAATAAGATATTTCTTTCTGTTGCAGAGTTAAAATTTTTAAAGGAAATATTTGTGGCACGAAGGATGAAATTAAATATTGCAACTTGGGTACAAAATGTCATATATTTGGTTAACATGCACAATTACAAATGTTCCTACGAATCTGGACAAAGTTCTAACAACCTTACCTAGAAATATCAATGAGTCCAAGAGAGTTGCAATTATGTTAAAGGGAAAAATGGAATGGAAGAATGTTTATTTGTCAGGAAATATTCGACCAAAGAAAGTGATGAATTCTTTGCATGAATTATGCAACATTGATCTATACAAAAATGAACACATAGTAATCAATGACAGCTAGCAAAAACAATTTGCCTAAAAAAAAGTGACAATAGTATTTAGGATATAGATGACATAGAATCACCAACTACTGATAGTGCTTAAGAACCAGGATATGAAACATTTGTGCACGACTTCTCATATGCACATTTAATCCATGATCTTGATACAACAATTGTACAAATTGCGCCTTCTGAAGGATTCCAAACATTGGGGATTTTTCAAGACAAATTTAATGAAGAGCTTAACTTCCCAACCTTGTTTTATGGCTTCGAACGACCTACTGATGTCACTAATCATTTCTCATATCAAAAAATTACACAATGGGAACTATTGCATATGTCTGAGGATTTATCAACACAGATTACAAATATATTTTTCAAAGCAATCTGTATCTTGATAAACCATGTTTCCAACTTGTTGAGGAGGTAAATCCCCTCTGCGGACAGAGGCGATCCCTACTAGCCCAGCAGGGGTCTAGCAACAATCAAACAATGTTATGATGCAAGTTCCTAGTTACGAATGAAAGACTTGGGATAGAAGCCTACCTGGATTCCAACGCCACGATCTGAAGAAGAAGCGTCCCCGTTCCTCAGCCTCGACAGATCACAATCCCTCCACGATCTCCGCGGATGAACACCTGCACATGGAAGAAACGAATAGATACAAGCATAGAAACCAGCATACGTAACTAAACATCAGTCAGAAAAGACATTACTCGCATTAACATGATGGAAAACGGAGTGGAACCATAATCATAATCATCTATTAAATAATAAACGAAGAAAGATTACAACCAAGTTCTGACGTCGCGATCTCCTTCGGACGGGTCTCCGGTCGTCCACGCCTCGCAAAGCTCGCCAAGGAAAGGGAAAACCTCTCCGGAGTCTCTCGACAATGGTCTCCTTACTTGAGTCGGCCTTAAGGGAAAGAGAGGATTCTTTACAGCACAAAGGCTCTTGGGAATATGGAGATTCAAAGCTTAGGCACTTCAAGACTAGCTTTCCATGGGATTGAGCAGGCTTTTATAGATGGGGAAGGAGGGAGTTTGGATCCCTATTATTATGGGATTGGCCCTATCAACAAGGTTCCATGGGAGGTGGCAAAACCACTTCCCTTCCATAGAACTCTCGCAGCCAAACCTCCCAACTCAAGATAGGCAATGGTTTCTGAGTTTGTTGGAACTCAAATTCCGCCATCTTTATTTTAAAAACAGTCCCTAAATTGGGTGGCGCGACTACTGCTCTATTACAGAGTGCCAGTTGGCGTGACCTCTTTGCAGGATTTTCCCCATTGGCGCGAGTACTGCACTGCCTGCCCGCGCCAATGCAAAAGGGGATGTTTTTCATGATTTTTGCAAGGAGATGTCTCAAGGGCAAACAAAGCTCATGCTTAGAGGAATGCATTGATGATGTTTTCAAGGCATGACAATGTTCACAGGTCACAAAATGGGTCCTCCATTGTGCGGGACGAGGACTGGTAGGGACGGTGACAATTACTGTGTAACAGATGCCCCCTAAAGTATGAGGCCCGAGAGAGAGAGGGGTGAAATGCTTTACAAGAACATGTTCAACTGAAGGCCCGCCGTCGGAAAACCTGCGCAGAAAGATACAACTGATATCTCAAGTACATGATGTATATGTGGTATGGACGCAACCATCCGAAACAGAGTATGCTATAATCCGGATCCAGGGTATGGGCGCAGCCATCCAACTAAGATCAAACAAATAGACTCAGGTATGGTCGCAGCCATCCAATCAGTGAGTCATGTACATAATGATAATAATCCACAATCGCAGCCTGGATTACAACAGACACAATCCAGGGTCTTGCGCTCCATCTCGACCCAACAGAGTACAAGTTCAAGCACGTGAATATGTGAGCTGAAGTTGAACATGCAAGAACATCGTCTGATTACCAGCCAATGATGAAAGTTGTTAACAGACGCGAGAGAAACCACCAATAATGACAATGGTCCTCAAGGTACTACAGGTACAATCTACGGCATGCGAATAAATGATTTGACGTCGAACACCCGCAGAATCACTCGATCGGAGGTCAATGATGTAAACCTCACGTCGAATGCGACGAACCTACCATTGAGGCATGCAGGCTCCAAGGTACCATAAGGAGTCTCTAGATCAGCTTCCTGGATAATGAGCTGATGTCGACAGGAAGTGACCTTGATCGAAGGTGGGCCATAATGTTTCCCACACCATCGACACGAGACAGAGGAACATGATGTTTTTGTTGTGAATCAAGATCGTATGAGAAACATAGGAAGGTTGATATTTGCAGAGGCCAACTTCTCTTGAACATATAAACGGCACGACAGTGGACTTAGCAGTATTTGACATCAAACGGATCAGAGGTCATGGTGACGGGGCAATGAGCAGATGAGAGGTCAAAAAGGATTATCCAAACCCACGGAGGCAAAGTGAAGCAACGAGATGAGATGTCCCCAACCCGACACGAATGCAGACAAGTGCCATGTTCAAGAGCGACATACTGCCGACGACAACGACGATGGTTCCATTTTTCCCCCACCATTTCCGGCGAGTACCCCAATTATTTTTGATAACAAGCTTGAAGGGGATAGCATATGCTTGTGATATAAGTCCGCCCTTCGGGCGAATCCATCCTAGTGCATTTAACGAGTCCTAGGAAGGAGAAACTCAGAGAACGTCATTTCGACTAAATCCGATGTCATCAGGTTTTAACGAGTCTGACAAAGGAAGAACTCGGCGTCTTTTCATGTTTAGAGAGTTTGAAAAGACAGCTGAAAAGAAAACTCCACAGGTCCCTTTTCGTAAATAGTTCCCCAGATCCGAAAAGGTAGAAAACAATATCCGGAAAAGCCTCCTAGTCGCGATAGGCTAGGGTATTCCTTTTTCGTAATCAATCCATCCCAGCCCGAAAAAGGGTTAAACTTATACTGGGTGGATGTCGATTCGTGTCCATTTTAATGAGATCGAAACGACAAGGGCCTCGGCAATCTTTTCATATTTAGAGAGTTAGAAAAGAGCTGAAAGATGACTCCAAAGTGACTTTTTCGTGTATTTACCGAGTCCGAAAAAGTATAAAATACAACTCGTTTCCATCGTTTAAGTCGCAAAAACCTGCTGCTGCACATACCAAGCAAGCGTAAAATCCATTTTCGACATAACATATGTAAATATTTAATAAAAATAACTTTTAAAACTCATTTAACGTCGAAAAAGTTATAAATATGTCAAATTGGTAAAAATAAAATTACTTTTACTATTTACCTTGGTGAAAAGCAACAGTGGTCCATTTGGAGCAGAAACTTCTGACGGTGATTGCGACAAATCCAATTGACCATTCAGCTTCTCGTCTGTCACAGGTAAGAGGCGCTCCTTTGCTCTTCATTTTCATTCATTTTTTAATAATTTTCCCTTGAAAATCAGTTCTATGTGGCGACTTTTAAAATTTTAGGGCTGCGCCCATTGGCGCGGGTATCGGGCACGGACCCGCGCCAATGAGCTCTTTTATACAAAGGGTTCGCGCCATGTGGCGCGAATGTTCAAAAAACAGCCGCGCCAGCGACCGAACCTAAAAATCCTCCCAAAATTTCGACATTTAGACCAAATTGCATGAAATTTGAAGCTCATCAAAGATCTAACTAAGGGTTTTTGACCATATGAATGCAGGTAATCACTCAAAATGGCAATCGAATGGAAAGAACGAGAGCACGGAGAAGAGGATGAACAAGCCATGCAAATTCAAGCTTGCATGAATGCACTTAGAAACTGTGGATTGAAAAAGTTCTTCCTCACACCATGTTTACGAGCTCAGCCCGAGCTCCTCCAGTATTTAATCAGTATCTGGGACGAACACGAATAGGTGTTCAGGTTACGAGACCAGGTGTTAGAAATGGAGGTCACCGATGTTTATTTCATCACTGGATTGTCCTGCACAGGTCCAATCCCTGTACTGACTGGAAGCAGACCATCTGGGGAAAATATGGAACAAGTGATGGCACGGGTGTGCCAAGGGGCACAAACAGGATCAGGAAGCAAGAAGGTGGATATCCACACTATCCCTGATCTGGCATTGAGAGTAGTTCTCCATACCATCACGCGGGCTGCTGGATCATAGGCTCCGCATGAGGCCATGAAGACCCAACTCCTGCTGGCCTCAGAATGCATGGGTCCCTTACTGTTTAATTGGGCAGAAGCAGTAACAATCAACATGAAAAGGCATATCACAAAGTGCAAACAGGGGAAACTGAAACAGTTCGGTTACGGTTCCATCTTGGTATCGTTCATTCTGGAATGCTTACCAATATTCCAGGGCCAAGGGGCCGCAGTGGCGAGTCCGATACCATGAGAGCCAAGAATGGTTCGCTGGGCAGCATTGATGCCCAGATCTGGAGGTGGCCAACAGATGTCCTGGAGGCCAGAGTTATTTAGGTGGTTACGGCGCCAGCTGATTGTCGTGGAAGACTGGCCCTATGCAGGAACTGACTTTACCGTGGACCCAGATCTCCCACTACCAGAAGGAGATGACTGGGACGAGGAGTTGGGTAAGACCTCAAATTTTTGATTTTATGTTTATATGTTTTTTTTTTTTAATGCACATTCGTCCTAACACAATCATATATGCATGCAGATGTGGGACCTGAGAGACCAGCTGGGATGTCTCCAATCTCCCGGAGGACACAACTCGCCCCTGAGATTCAGGGAGAAGGCACCGGAGGAGATGAACTGATCCAGAACCTCGAGGGGATTGCCCACGGGATCCCAGACTATGCCCAGCTAGCAGACGTACCGATGGCATACCAGCGCCACACGGTGGGAGTTCCGAATCGGATCCACCGAATCCTGAGGCGCTTAGTGCGTGCAGTCACGTGCTATCATGAGCACCATGCGGATTAGTCCTTAGGATTTATACCACACCTATTTTTTGAGAGACATACCGTCTCCGGATGTACTAAGACGATTATGTATATTTTTGAGTTTTATGATGCACACTGTGTAGACATTTCGACACACACACACACACACACACATATATATATATATACATATATATATACATATATATATATATATATATATATATATATATATATACACACACACACATATATATATATATATATACATACGACTATTTTGGATGGATCTTTTACATGTGATGATGTTTTCTATATGTCATGCAAATGTCTAATACAAATGTAATCTAATGTATCAGTTACATAACAAACGACCCAATGCGAAATGTATTCACACAATGTATCTACTCACACATTTCATTTTTATGAAAGCTTAAAAGCACACATGAACACACACACGTATGCAAACTATGCTTGAAATGAGGAAGACGGGCATGCCCCCCAGCATGGTGTCTCAATTCGAGGTGCATGCCCCACAAGCTTCAGTCCATTGAAAATGGAGTGAAGGTTCAAAACAAAAGTCGAATTGAACATGCTCGTGTTTCATTATTTTAACAAGGTTGACACACTTAAAAGAACTATCCTCAAACAACTTGTTTCATTGTTTTTAGGAGCTCGACACAAGTGGAGGAACTATGCTCCAACGACCTTGTTTCATTTTTTAAGGAGCTTGACACAAGACAATGAACTGTGCTCCGCCAACCTGGTTTCATTTTTTAAAGAGCTTGACACAGGGGAACTGTGCTCTAACCAGCTTACATCAAAATGAAAAAGAAGGCGGTACTTCCAAGAGTTCCACTCCTGATGGAAGGGAAACATCCTGGAAGTTAGGACCCAATGCCCCCAGCACATCATGCACAACGGCATCATCACTGAGCACAGGCACGGGGTAGGTAGACACATAGTTGACCTGCGGTGGAGCAGATACAACGGGTGGATAAAAACCTGGAGGGGGTGATGGTGGACCAGTTGCCACATTAGGACCAAAGAATGAAAGCTGATCAATGGTCACGATCCGTCCTTCATGTGGAAAGCACATCACGCGAAAGAGGGAGGAGACAAGCGCTCCCATGGCATAGGTGTAATCGCGCCCCAAAAGCAGATTGAAATCCAAGGGGCCTGGAACGACCATCACGTCCATATGGACGGTTTTGCCTCCCAAAGTAACAGGTAACCTTCGAAGGATCCCCAACGGTTGGCTCGTTCTTCTATTGAATGTCAACAGATTCTGCGTAACGGGCGCAAGCGGTGGCGAACCGAAAGCTTGCAAGGTAGTTGAAGACAGAATACTAACAGAGGCACCTTCGTCTATAATGGTGCTGGGTACAACCAGACCAAGAGCCTGTACTGTGATCTCGAAAGGCACATAAGACGGAAGGCGGAATCCTGCAAATCGATTCCAGTCAAAGGAAGCGACCAAACTACTCGGAGGGGCTACCATCAAAATGCGAAGGTCTTCCCTTGATGTTACGGAAGCAGAAGCCACCTCCATAACCTCCATCTCGAAGGCGGGAGGGATATCCTCCGGGGCCTCCATCATGGGAGGCGGAGGAGCAGCTTCTTGAAGTACAGGGACGGGAGAATCTTTCTCCAAGTCTGAAGAATCTGAAGAAATCAGAAGGACATGGGGGGTGTGAGATCCACTCTCGACAGAAAAGACCTGGTGCACCGTGGACGGGGCCAGTTCAACCGATCCTATGACCAATGGTTGGTCAGGGACGGATTCGTGAATTTGAATTTCTGGGGGAGTGGGATCGACCAAGGATGACTCTTGACCAATCGTAGGATCAGCTGGCGGAGGACTCAAAGAAAGCCGATTATAACCAGGTGGAAGGCGTGGTGTAGAACCGGTTGGGTTGTCCAAGACTCGCTTGGCTTCATCCATATAAGGACAAAGGTGAATGGCATGGTGCCCTTCACACAACTTACAGGGATTGGTGATCTTACCCTACTTCTTAGGAGCCTTATCAGTACCAGTTGAAGACATGCCCCCAACTTGGCTCCCGGAAGTCAAAGGCAACGGCGGATGGCCATCGGACCATGCTTCGAGCACCTTGGGGATGCCAGGGCAGTCTCGAAGAAGATGGTCTCCCGTGCACAATAGGCAAGGGAACTTGACTTTCTGTGGAGGGTTGGAAGGTTTATCGGGAGGAGATATTTCAGAAACAGTGGCTGCACTTTTAGCCTCTCGCTCATCAGACTTCTTCTTCTTTGTCTTCTTCTTCTTCTTCTTAGCCACCTGGCTACTTGAATCCAGACTTTCACTAGGCGAAGTAGAAGAGGAGGACGTAGAAATGGGCGAAGAAGGGGAGAGGTCCACCTTGGGATCAACATGATGTTGTTCAGGTGGAGAAACTGATTGACCGGTAGTGGAGACATTCGGGACAACAGAGGTTGAGAACAACCAAACAGGCAACCCAACAGTTAACCCAGGAAGGGACAACGTCGCCATGTAAGGAGCACCAACATTTCCAAAAGGAGGAAAATGACCAGGATTCCCTTCCGAGGGGATTCCTTGGTTGGTGAACTCTGAAAAAGTTGCCATCAAACTCAAAACCACACACGGGCTGAAAATGAGTTAAGACACACGATCAAACGGTCAACAAGCAATGTCTAAACGGGTGTGTAATCGTGGGCGATTAATTTTACCACATTGGAAAGTAAGAAATTCTACCGTTTCATATTTTAAGAGTCAAGAAACGATAAAAAGATGACTCTATCTCTTTCAGAGTTGACACAAGCGTGAAAGGACAAGCGCTTGACGGTCTTTTCAAGTTTAGGGAGTCAGAAAAGACCAAATGACTGCTCAGGAAAAACTAGGCACAAAGGGTGTACCAAATATCCGTGAACCGCAATATACACCTTGGTTTCAATAATGAAACAGAAATCGACCAAGGACTTTCCGTACGTGCAGGTAGTCTCCCCGAATGCTGTGTTCGGTGTATCACGGGTATAGGGCGGCAGACTCGGCTTCCTGTGGATAAAGGATTGAAAACCTAGAGGGGTCTCCATTTATATACGTGACGGTACGGGGAGCGCAAGTCCGTACTAGCGCTGTCTAAAGCTAACAGGCGAATGACAGCTGCTAGGTTTAACGACGCCGGAACACGTCTCTAGCCTAGACCTTCTAAATATGTTTTGTTAAGTTCCAATGCTGCCTTAGGTTAATTGAAATAAATTTTGCAGTTGATCTTCAATTAAGTTTCAATTTTCAGGCCCTATCATATGTAGTGTCTCGAAAGACTCCTAAATGCAAAGCTATATGCCACAATGCGACATTTCGTTCGATGAAAACTAGTTAGAGAAGAGTTGAGAGCTTTTACACAAACGAAATGAACGGAAGACAAACAATGAGATCTCTAATGCAACTAATGCAATTGAAAACTTTTCATTCAAAACACTAATCACTAGCGATATGGAAAAGATCACAATTTGCACTAATTAACAAAAGCAAAAGAGATTTTTTTTTTTTTTGATTTTCAATGTTTAATAGCTAATATGCACTAAACAAACTTGAAAACAAACGGAACAACTTGAGAAACGATTTTCACGAGAGCGAAACAAACAAATTTCACTCAACAACACAAGCAA
Source organism: Pinus albicaulis (assembly GCA_034641835.2). Classification (NCBI taxonomy): domain Eukaryota; kingdom Viridiplantae; phylum Streptophyta; class Pinopsida; order Pinales; family Pinaceae; genus Pinus; species Pinus albicaulis. The sequence goes on along the minus strand of CM076575.1, from coordinate 1,519,533,336 downwards.
TCAGATCCCCAAATCAACCAAAGTCTCTCAAAACGAAGAAAAGACTCAAAAGCTTCCAATGGACCGTGTGATCTAGGTCCAAGGCAAGACCAAACAAATTTCGAATGAAGGAATGAACAATCACCCAAAAATCGCAACAAAACAATGAACAACTACTTAGAGGATGCGGAGAATCAATCAGATAGTTGACAGGACAATCAAAACACCAAAACTCCCAAGGAGGGCTTGATACACTAAGCCACTAGATGCCCTAGGGCTTAAAACGTGAAATCGGTAGATAAAAGCAAACAACCAAAGGACAGAGGTGAATTCCCAGCCAAACAGGACTCCAACACACTCAGGCAGTCGGAAAATCAAGAAGAAAAACACTGACCAAATCCAGAGAGCTCAAAAATGAGGAAACTCAAAAATCTTACAGGGGTGGCGCGACTGTAAGGATGAAACTAGCGCCAGAAAGCAATTGGTGCGGGCTGGACAAAGGCAACGTGTGCCAATGGCGCGACTGTCGGGTTAAAAACTGCGCCAGCTGAGTTTCTCAACCAAAATTAAAAACAAGCTACTCCAGAAGCAGACCAATGCAGGCTAAGCAAACCAAAAAGCAAAAACAGTGAAAGAACCCGACCCAGAAGGTTCATCAAGCAAGGAAACACATAAAATAATCAAAGCGAGACAACACCAACGAGACAATGAAATCTGGACGATCCCCAGTGGAGTCGCCAAATTGTTGAGGAGGTAAATCCCCTCTGCGGACAGAGGCGATCCCTACTAGCCCAGCAGGGGTCTAGCAACAATCAAACAATGTTATGACGCAAGTTCCTAGTTACGAATGAAAGACTAGGGATAGAAGCCTACCTGGATTCCAATGCTATGATCTGAAGAAGAAGCATCCCCGTTCCTCAGCCTCGGCAGATCACAATCCCTCCATGATCTCTGCGGATGAACACCTGCACATGGAAGAAACGAACAGATACAAGCATAGAAACCGACATACGTAACTAAACATCAGTCAGAAAGGATGTTACTCACATTAACATGATGGGAAACAGAGTGGAACCATAATCATAATCATCTATTAAATAATAAACGAAGAGAGATTACAACCAAGTTTTGACGTCGCGGTCTCCTTCGGATGGGTCTCCAGTCGTCCACGTCTCGCAAAGCTCACCAAGAAAAGGGAAAACCTCTCCAGAATCTCTCGACAATGGTCTCCTTACTTGAGTCAGCCTTAAGGGAAAGAGAGGATTCTTTACAACACAAAGGCTCTTGGGAATATGGAGATTCAAAGCTTAGGCACTTCAAGACTAGCTTGCCATGGATTTGAGCAGGCTTTTATAGATGGGGAAGGAGGGAGTTGGGATCCCTATTATTATGGGATTGGCTCTATCAACAAGGAAGGTTCCATGGAAGGTGGCAAAACCACTTCCCTTCCATAGAACTCCCGCAGCCAAACCTCCCAACTCAAGATAGGCAATGGTTTGTGAGTTTGTTTGAACTCAACTTCCGCCATCCATATTTAAAAAACAGTCCCTAAAATGGGTGGCGCGACTACTGCTCTATGACAGAGCGCCAAGTGGCGCGACCTCTTTGCAGGATTTCCTCATTGGCGCGAGTACTGAACTGACTGCCCGCGCCAATGCAAAAGGGGATGTTTTTCATGATTTTTGCAAGGAGATGTCTCAAGGGAAAATAAAGCTCATGCTTAGAGGGATGCATTGATGATGTTTTCAAGGCATGACAATGTTCACAGGTCACGAAATGGGTCCTCCACAAGTGACTCGGGAATGGTAGGGACTATGACAAATTACCGTGTAACACAACTCAACATGGATTTCTATTTGCAGAGAGCTAAAAGGGGAGAATATACTTGCCAAAGATGTCATAAATAAAAATGCTCTTTGAAAAATACTACAATCACCATTTGCATATCATTGTCTAAGAAACATTCACACATCTACTGACTACTTTGAGACTATACGAAAATACATGTTTGCAATGATACGTCAACTTGGTCCACCAACATTTTTTATCACATTCACTAGTGTTGAGCATCTTTGGAGTCCATTGAAAAATGCTTTGAAAAAAAAGGGAAGCTATACAACTAGTTCCAATAACATGTCTCTTAAATATTCCATTGACACACTAATAAGAAGTCATACGATCATTTTTAGCCGATACTACAAACACATAATCACATATATGCATACTCCAATTAAAAAAAATAGTGAGTTGTTTGGAGAGGTGCAAGAATATTTTTTATCACAAAGTTCTGAAGCAGAGGATCAGAACATGATCATGGATTGCTTTGTATTAAAAATGAACCAATATACCAACACTCTCTTGATATAGATGTCATTGCATTCATTGATCACATTTTTAATTGTGATTCAACATTAATAGTAGATGAGATGACTGAAATTTAGACACATCATCACACGAATAATTGTAAAAAGAATATACATTCTGCGTGTAGATTTGGTTTTAATTTCCCACCAATTTCTAAAACTTGTATCTTGCAACCTTTGTGAAATGAAAACAATGAAAATCATTAAATGAAAAAAACACTTTCTTCACTTCTACAACAAAAGACCTATTAAAAAAACACAACATTTGATCATTTCCTACACGATCTTGGAATTACAAAATTAAATACATGTTGTTCATTTTCTCTTGTATCACTCGACCTATTGTGTTTCTCAAAATAAATCCTTGTGATATATGGATAAACTCATTTTCCAAAAAACTCCAAGAATTGTGACAAGAAAACACACACACCCAATTTATTCTAGATGCCTTTGTTACAACAACATATTGTAGCTCATATATGACAAAGATGGATTCCAATATGGCATCTGCATTCAAAAGAATCTGAGAAAATTTCCTATGCAATGAAGACGACAAATTCGAAATGATCCACAAACTTGGAAATGCATTTCTCAACATGAAACAAATGTCAAGTCGACAAACAATTCATATTATTACTGCATTGCCACTTTACTCATCATCGAGAAATAATTTTTCATTAACATTCCCCCCATTGAAAAATAAAAAAGTGTTAAAAATACCTATTCTATTGCAACAGGAACCTGATAACTCTGAAGACATTTTCTGCATGACAATCATTGATAAATATTTCACACGTCATGTTGAACTTGTAAAAAATTTCTTAGAAATTTTTTCTTCTTGCTATTATGCCACAAAAACAACAACCCACAAAAAAAAAAACATCCATGTGTCATACACTTTATATGGTACAATGAACAAAAGGATCATGAGAACCATCATAGAGAAAAAATGATGCTCTATATGCCATATAGAGAATCTGGACACATATGGACTAAGGCATACTTGTCCCAAACATGGGCTAAGGCATACTGGTCCCAAAAACACATTATTTCTAGTATTGAAAAAGAATTTTCCTGTCAAATTTTATCATGGGATGACGTTGAACTTTCTTTGACCGCAATTGCAAACAAAAATGATGAAATAATTGTGGTTCATTTTCCACATGGACATTATGCAAGTGAGTTTATTGTTGACGAACACGATGTTCAACATGACCTAGTAAAAAAGATCAAATCTAAAAAAGTGAAAACTGGATATACGAAGAATATTGAATCAACTGTGCATCCCTTTGTTATGGACACAATTTCATATCATAGCATTAAAAGAAAATTGGACGGAGAGAAACAATTAATAACAAAAGATATAGTGTTATGGAGAAAAAACAACCCATTTAGGCAGTTTTTTGTTTATTAATGGGGGTATAGGAGTGGGAAAAACATTCACTGCACAAGTGCTTTACCATGCTGATGTGATACTACAACAAATACTTGAAAAGTGACCCATTAAAAAAAGGTCCTCGTAGTTTCATTTAATGGCAAAGCTACATATATTGCAAATGGTGTCATAGTGCACTCAACTTTGCATTTACCAATATCAACATGCAACATTATGTAATTGACTTCTAACGCACTTGATATATTAACCAAATATTATGAACAACTTAGAATTTTTCTCTTATATGATGCATTTTTAATTGGTTCTCGCTACTATAGAACATTGAAAAACGACTTCATGAAATCATGCACACTCTAGCTTTACCATTTGGAAACCTTGATGTAATATTTTGTGGTGACCTACGCCAGGCACAACCTGTACATGACCGTTGAATATTTGAACACCTGATCCTTAACAGAACTATTTATCCTTATAGCTTATGGAAATACAATGTGGAAATATATAACCTAACACAAGTAATGCAACAAGAAAACAAAGACTTTGTGTCCATCCTAAATAAACTTACAACTTGTTCACATGCCGATGATGATCTTGCATTTTTGAACGAACATTGTTACAAATTTCCACTAAACGATCCAACCCATATCTCTTCCACTTAAAAAAATTTATAGGAATATAATGAAAATATGTTATCACTCATGAATACAAAAACAATCACACTAAATTCACATGACTAATGAACTGAAGCAGTAAATGCAAATTTCCATAGAAACATGAAAATGCAATTTTCAGTTTCCATTGTGCTAAAAGAAAACATACTTGTTGAATTGATTGGTGGAAATTATGACATACACAATGGTTTGGTTAACGGTGTTGAAGGTGTTTTCAAGGAATCCGCAACACTTGAAAATGATGTCATTTGGATTGAATCTATTGATCCAAAAATTGGCAGTATTCAACGAAAAAAAATGCACCACCTATTTAGAAATGGAATAATGCCCACTTGGATACCTATTACTATAGTTTGTAAAAATCAAGATCCAAACAACAAAATTTGTTTCACAATACATTAATTCTCAGTTCAATTTCCGTGTGCAAGAACCATACATCGATCGTAAGGCTTGACCATGGATAGCCTGGCTTTTGATCCAAAAGGAGTCAATTAACATGGAACAAATTGTATCTACTAAACAAATTGTAGCCATAAAACTTCTCTCTATGTGAAAAAGTAGCCCTGTAACTAAAAATACTTAAAGAAACAACATTTTATCAAATTGAATACAGTTTTCATTCGATTGAACGATATAGTTGCTTGATAATTTTCTCATTGAACACATGTGGCTTCTCATTGTATTTTGAAGATGTTGTTACTAGCTATGATTTGATGAAAGTTGATATCCTTTGTTTCCAAGAAATAAATACAAATGAAACAAATAAAATGATGATAAATTGTAACAATTTCATAGAGGATGAAGATGATATTGCAATGAAGAAAATGCAGCAACAAAGTGACAACAATGAGGATGAATTCCAGGAGAAGAAGCAAAGAATGATAGAAGATGGAAAAAACTAGTTGATGTCAACAGAGGAAGCATACATCAGCAAGGAGAAGGGACAACTGCATCATAAAGTCTGGAAGCCTGGAAATATATAACGTCGACAACATGCCAAAACAACTACTTTACTGCAAATGAAAGTTTGGGATCCGGGAGGATTCTTAAAATTTTAGGAAGGCTGATGGTGAGGAGACCATGTTTTATTTTTACCTTGGGAATCTGATGCAGGAGCATCTACCCTGGGTTAGTAATTTACTAAATGAGTTAGTTTGTAAGTTAGGATTTAATTAATTAATGTATTTTCCTATGGTTTTTATGAGAGAATTGGAATTATTTTGAATAGGAGAAGATTCAAGAGGATTATGGAAGCTTGAGAAGATCATGGATTAGTTAAGGATAAGGGATTGAAAGAGATACTTTAGAGATTAGATGAGAGATGTTAGGGATTAGGATAGATATTTTGGGAGTTAGTTTATGGATCTAGAACCTACCTTGGGTTCTAATCCATTTGTATAAATAGGTGAGCCTATGAGGCATGATGGAGATGTAGAAGAGTGTGTGTGTGAGTTAGGAATGTGATGACCAAGCACGAGGACAAGTTATCTGTAAATATTTTGTTTATTATTTGTTTCAGTGTTTTCATTTTACAATGGAGAGTAATAGAATTGAAATATTGACTTTGCCTTCTCCTGGTGTACCTAAGATCAGGTACCCATCTAGCCACTTCAGTTTGTATTTATGAGTCAGAGTAGGCCTAACGATCATTGGTGGTTCGTGCTTCTAATTGACAAATATTAGCTTGGATTTTAGGGGGGTTATAGATGCAGAATATGGTGGCCACTAATTTGGCTTTTTTCTAGGCACGGGTCCTGCCCGAAGGCCCACAACCTCTAGACCCCCGCTGAAATCTCATCCTTTAGCGTGACATAGTGTTGGAGAAAAGGCCAACTACGGAAGACAACATCTGCCAAAGGATACAAAAAACAATATTTCCGACAAGATACAACCAAGAGATATCCGTTAATTCATTTAGAGACTGCACCCGAAAAATGGTGGGAGAGGGTGAGGCAATGAGAGCTGAGAAGGCATAACAAAGGGTGGGCCTCGGGGTTGGATGAAAGATCCAAAGAACCACATTATTATCAAAGAATATGTTACCACCAGAACAACCTACAATCCAAACATTAGATACCGCCATGCAAAGATAGAAAAATATAGAGTTTGTAAAAGAGTGAACATAGGAATTGTTACCCAATCTATGGAATCCCACATGGCTTGGTTATTCTTAATATGGATCCTTGATTTCTCTTGAATCTCTTTAATTCCCCGATATAAGCCTTCCTATGCCTCATCCTTGTACAAATAACTACTTTTTATCTCGTTGCAGCTGCATACATCACTCGTTCTTGGGGGATCAAGATGTTTGACAACCAGTACACCTAAAAAGATGACATTATAATATAATTGTCCTGCCTACAGTGGGGATTCTTTGCTTGTAGCACAAAAAGATGTGAATAGACAACAAGGGAAGAATGAATACCCAATAGAATTAGAGTCTATCATCGTGATGCTTGTATACTAGGAGTCAATTAGCATGTGTTGTTGCATGGGGAAGGATGGTCACACCAAACCCCTCTTAAATTCCAAGAGAGACGACGAGGTGGTGAGACTCCCCCTTATATCATTAGCTCTATGTCTCACCCTGATCAAGGATAATAATAATAAAATCTTGATTTAAATTTCAGTTAAAAAATTTTGAATTTTTTTATTATGGTGCTTTCCTGTAATAATAAATTAAAAATAATAAGAAAAAAAATTACATTGAAAATTTTAAAAACTACAATTAGATTTTAAATTAACAAAATATAAATTGGCTTTTAAGTAAATTTAAATTTATGCTTTTTAATTATAAATATAAATAGGAAAGCTTATTAATTTTATCATATTTTACTAAAGATACAAGTCCTCCTCTGATGGGGTGCTATCTCGACCATCCTCAAGAACATAATTTGCTACTACCATTAGCCTTCACATCACTCTCCATAGCCTCGACAAAGGGTGACTGAGTACAACAATCCAAACATGCAACACTATTAAGTTTTAATGGAGTTGGAATAGAGTTCATTACTTTTATGCTAGATATCTTTTCCTTGGATGAACTTTGATTATAGGTCGCCCTCACTTACATGCCCATCCACAATGATGCATGACATAAAGGTTAGATTAAAATGAATGTAACAAATAGATTCTTTGGCACGACGTTCATAGTTCTCATTGCTCATGGTAACAAATTTTCATAGGCCATCTTTCTTTAACTTTTTTTCACTCTTGTTTTTTTCTTAACAATTCCATTATCTTTTGGTTGGGAGAGATAGAAAGCCACACTTTCCTCCCCCTCTCAACTCCTCTTCAAACTATTAGTTGGATTAGTGGAGTTCTAATCCATTGTAATTTCTCTATGGTCGCCTCCCCTCTGGGCGAGTAAGTAGAATCCCAGTTTTCCTCACTTTAGAATCACCTCAGGACTGACTATTCTTGGTGGCCTCTCTTGCTCACCTTTATCCATCCTTTGTTGAAGATATGTCCACATCTGAACTCTCTACAACCTGTCACTTCCTTTATATAATTCCTCCTTTCTGTAAATGTGTGCAAAATACCTACCATGCCTTGCATTGGTGTTGGCCAAAGTCAAAGCAACTATCATGGACCTAGAGGTCATCCTTGAACTTGTACACTGTTGAATGTTGAGAACTCAACAATGATATAGTGGGAGTAAACACCTTCAGAGGTAAGAAATGAAATCAACATTGAAGAAACTGAAGCTAGGGTGCAAAGATAATTTATTCAAAATGAATAAATTGAAGAAAATGTGGGCGAATGGATCCTTGACACTAACAAGAGAAGAGGTTGATACAAAAAACCAAACAATTGATCTAACTAGCAGGTGAATATTATCGTGGGAAAAGTGTTGGTGGAGAAAAGTGAGGCCCAATTGGAAATCCTACTATGCATAGATGCTCTCCAATTACAAGTGAAAAAAATGGACATCAAGGGCTTCCAATTGGAAAAAAAGGATAAAAACCTTGGAATTTCTAGAATTTGAAGAAGAAAAAGAGAATTTGGTGATTGTATAGTGGACTCACCCTTAGGGTAACATTTTTAGAATTTATTTTTTTATTTTACTTTCATTCAATAGTAAATATGCTAATTATTTTGATTAGAGATATAGGTTAGGTAGTAGAAATCGTGACAATCTCATAATTATGGTTTTGCTTTATTCTGTTAATTTTGAAAATCTGATTATCTAAACAAAGGTTATCTACCTATGCTATTGCCCCGGTTTCCCAAGTGGCAGGCTAGTAGATAGGATTATATACATTTTTTTAGTCAAAGTATTATATGAATTTGTAGCTTACACACACAAAAAAAAATTACAAAATGCTTTAAATTAAATTGATGTTTTTAAGAATCTTTAAGAATTACAAATATTCCTCTCAAATGGGAAGGAGACGATGTACAACAAGCATGGACTCGGTGGTGGTAGGAAGCTCCTAATGACAAAGTACGAACTATCCCTCTCTTGATAGCTTGGGGAACATGGCTTGCCAGAAATCAAGTGATTTTCAAATATCTCCCTTTCCCTAAAAGAAATTTGGCCGCGAAAGGAGCTGCAATATTTGATAGTATTCCGACCCCTGTTGGCCCTTCCCAAACTCGAGTTATTCAATAGGAAATTATCAGGGAATCGATCCCTTGGGCTTACTTTGATGGGGCCTCTGACAATAATGGGAGGTGCAGTGCAGGGCTGGTTATTCACTTGTCCACTGAAAATTCTCTAAGAGCCTTCGTTGGGCTAGGGCAAGGGACCAATAATTTTGCTGAACTTAAAGCTCTGCATCACCTCCTCTGTTGGTTAACCCTCAGGAATATGAGGCAGGTTCAGATATTTGGAGACTCTATGAATATTGTGAAATGGTTCAATGCCCGGACTGAACAATGTTGGAACTACATTTTGTTGCCTTTACTTAATGAAATTTCTCGTCTAAAATGTTATTTCACTGAGATCTTTGTTTGCCACATTTACAGGGAACAGAACCAAGATGCAGACCGCCTATCTAAAGAAGGTGTTGAGCAAGTTATGGGGACCTGGATAGCGACCGAGATGGAAAACGGGATGGTTCGACCAATTGAACAACCTGTTTTTGGATAATATTTCTCAGCTGTTTCTTTTATTTCTGTCTATAAAACTGAAGTTATTCTTATCTGAATATGCTATGTTTTGTACAAACATTTTAAACTATGACACAAAATTTTGGTGAGATTCAGGGTTGTTTTCCTTTTTTAAGGAGGCCCTGGGACTCTGATGGATAACTGTTTTAATCTTATTTTTGAGGAGCCAGGATAGTGTTAACTTCCGGTTCTTTAACTTTCTGACTGGAAGCTATACGCTTTGGAAGGCACATATTTCTATTCTCTCATACATCTCTATTTCGGTGAAAAACCGGGAGATGTGACAGAATGGAAGAGCCTTTTTTTCTTATGCTTATTTTGGATGGGTTGCTACAGGGATACTGTTTGGGTATTCAAAACAATCGATACTACTTTTCTCCCTCAGCTAGAAGGAGAAATGGAGTTGATCAGAAATGCTTTGCATATGCTCTATAACTTTCTATAATCAATCGATGGTTCGATTTTTTTCTGTGGAAAAAAAAAAAAAAATGATGTTTTTAAACAAAAAAAATAAAAAATAGAAATCGATTTTATTGTATGTCAATGATAATAATAACAAGGATTTACTTTTTTTTATGTGGTTCACGAACCTTGAAGATTAGTGACCACTACATCTATGGAATATTTATACTAGGTAGATCCACCAAAAGGGATCACTTCTTGTTGGCTCAACCATGGAGAATGACGAGAGGGTGTCGGGAGAATTAAATCTATGACCTCTCAATTGCAAAGGTGCTTTAATGACGATGAATCGACCAATTGAGTTAACCCTCGAGGCTAACACAAATTTACTTTTTTATAACAAAGATTTATGATAACAAAGATTTATAATAACAAATGTAATGAATACTTCATATTGATGAACTATTTTTGAAATTAGAAAAGTGATTTTTTATAAGTTGACAACTAACAAAAAAGATTATACTCTATTTATAATTGATTGCATCTCAAGGTACACGTAAAATTATGTAACAAAAAATAAAAAAAATAATTACATATGTACATTTACACATGAAAAATAAATAATTAAACAAAATATAAACAATTATATATAGAACTATTGGAGCAATCTAACTCATAGACAAAATGATATTGTGATTTATTGTTTAAAATGCACTTTTGAATACATAAATGGATTCAACACCCTAAAAAACCCCTGACACACTAGAACTTTACACTTTAAACAACTTAAACTTATCATTCTTAAAAAACTTTACTAGATTTTGGGAAAAATAAATCAGAAAAAATGCCCTTAAAAGGGCCATTTCATCTATTGGTTAGAGTACACTTACAAATATCTACATGAAAACATCTAACAAATAACTCACTGTAGCTCCATCTTAAACCTTGATCTGTCAAGTGCCCAACATCTAAAAAAAAAAATAAGTATAGATCCCTCTTAAACTCAGATGTATCAAACACTAAGAGAGATCAAATTTCTTAAAGCTTATTTTGATTAATTTAAATTTAAAATAGTTTAAAGTGTTTTTATCACACTTCCACTTCTCAAATCTTAAGTGGAGAATGAAATTGTTAATATCTTTCCTATCCAATTAACAATTAGTTAAATAAATAATAAAATAATTAATATCTTTAATTCCAACCCAATTAATAATTAATTCATGATTAACTCCAATTAAGACTAGGCATGAATGAGCATGTTGCAAAAGACATTTAAACCTTAATAAAAGTAATGCTAATATCCTCCTTACCATTTAAGTTAGACTCAGTTAAAATACTTAAATATATGTTAGTACTCATTATTATTGTTTTTTTTTAATTATTATTTTTAATGATAGATTGAAAAAATATGACTTTTCTTATAACTTTGTAAAATAAATAATTATAAATTTAATTATTCAAATTATTTTAAGTGGAGTTCTTTATCCACGCAACAGTTGTTTAAATCTGATAAAAAAAATTCAAAAAATCAGATAATTAGAGTGTTTGAATTGCATTTTTTATGGTAGAAATGGATTCATCACCATCAAAAACTTTCAGGGCACCCAAAATACTGAAGTTTAACAACTATAACCTAAATTTTCAAAAATATTGACCACCACATTTTAAGCCAACAAAAAAAAAAAAAAAAAAAAAAATTATATTTATAAAAAAAAATTACATTATTTTAGTATAAATATTCCGGAAAACTTTTAAGTTTCGAGCTAGAAGAGGCAGGAACAACTGAGAATCTTGTATAGCATTCAGAAACTACTCCCCGAATTAAACTAAACCACTTATAGATTTTCCAAAAAAACACCTAAAATCCTTAAAAATTTACAAAACATTCCTCAATTTAAATTTCCTTTGACTGCGTTAAACTTACAGAACATTCATCAATTTAAACTTCCTTTGACCGCGTTTTCACCTTTCTTAGGGAATTTTTTTTCTTTCATTTGACTTCGGTCCAAGCCCCATTTCCTGCAACTTCTCCGATGGTATCCAAATTTGTAGATAATTGACCATTAAAGTCCATATTGCATTCCAGTTAGGGAAGATTAACCTCTTCTTATCCACCCACGATATTGCTTTCCCTTTATTGACTAGAGGAGTCATAATCACAACTGGTTCTACCGCTTTTTTTCCTTTGTCCAAATTACCATAGTCTGGAGACATTCAAATTCATATATGCTCCAAGTGCCTACCCATTTTTTTGAATGTACTGCACATAAAAGTCGTTAGTCTATGCCTTGTGCAACCATCCGAGTGCCCACAACAATTCATCCTGAAATCGACAACATATAAATTCATCCAGACATATGATATTAAGTGATTCCTCTTCTCTAAACTCTAGCAATGCAACCTTTAGATTCCCTTCCTTACCAATTTGGAATGGCTATAAACTATTAAAACAAGCCTACAAATTAGTTTCCCTTCATTACTTGTTTGGTATGGTTATAAATGTTTAAGATAGACCTAAAAATTAGTTAAAACTAAATTGATATTCAAGTCCAACTTCAATCCAAGTACAAGAAAATTTGACACTGAGTTTCATTATTTGAATTTTAAAATTTCAGCTCTCTCCACTTACTGGGCCTACAAATTCATTTCTGTAATGTAGAAATTAAATATGGTACTCAATGGTTTGTTGCGTAAAAGTATCAAACATGCCACGGGAGATGAAGGCATACAAATCAATAAGTCAATAAGGCACTCCACTCTTACAATTGCCATGAATATGGCCACCTATTTTGAGATTTCCCTCTTAGTCAAAAGGAAATTCCCCAGACCCCGATCGGGGTGCCTGACAGTTGATATGGGCCATGCTTATCCACGTGGTGGATACCTTGCCGCCTTGTCTGATGTTATTATTCCGCAGGTCCTTTGACGATTGCGCTCCACTCCGCCTATTCATTGTGCATGCGCCAGCCAGCCCTTATCATTAACACTCTGTCAGACGCATTAACACTGGATTATTTGCAGTGGTTGCATGGTATTATCAGTTGTTTTGGTATTCCTACTCACTCTCCGTTCAGACCATCCCTTGGCGATCCACTACAGGCGACAGCTCAAGAACTCATCGCACGTGTTCTCGGCCGAATATTGTGGTATGTAATGGCAACTCTGCCTTCCATGCCCACTATTCCTGTTCCAGTTTTGCTTTTATCTCTGTGGCCAATGTTTACTTCTGTTGTGGTTCCTTGGTTAGCGGCGTTTTATTCTGGTTTTTTACGATGGTTTCGGAATGCGCATTGGGATATCTATGTTGAGCCTCACTTTCGCAATCCCTCTGTACTAGTCGGGTTTGTTTCTTTTGTCAGGGTTCTTTGTGGATACTTTTGGTTATGCTAATTCCATTTCAAGACGTTTTCTCAATCTGGGTAAGATGATTCTCTCTGGCATGTATTTTCTGCTTCCTTTCCTTAGTCATGGGAAACTTTCCTCTCTGTCTATTGTTATTTGGTTCAATTGCATGCATGCTTTTCGCTCTCTTCGCAGTGGCAATGGGCAGATTTCGCTGGCGGTTCCTACTGTTATACACGGCTCTATACTAGTTCCAGCCGTTCTTGGTCTTCTGTCTGGCCATGGGCAAATGTCTTATTTGTTTCCTGTGTTTCCTTTTAACTACATGCATGGTTCTCGCTCTTTTCTCAGTGGTTTTGGCACAGATTTGCTGGTGGTTTTTTATATAACAGTGGGCTCTGCACTTGTTCCAGTAATTCTTGGTATTCCTATTCGCCATGGTTTTCTCTGTACCTTAGTTCTTGTTTGGTTCTGTGTTATTCTACCTGCCAAACATCATTATAAGGAGTATTGCATTCAGGGTTGCTTCCAGTTTCATTTGTATGATACTTTTCCCTGTAAGGATATGCGCATTGGGTTCACAGCAACGACGCTTTCTTCTGTTTTCATTTATCTTCTTTCTGACGTCGATCTGGCCACAGGCCTATCTTCAAGTTCTTTCCGTTTCAGCATGGTGAAAGGGAAATCGTTGAAGATGAAACAAGGCAGACGGCCTACTCCTGGGACTGGCACCAGTAGGCGTGGCAGGAAATCTAATACACAGGTGTTGCATGAGATTGCTCAAGTATATGATGCAAGGAATCAGGATACTATTAAATCAAAAATTCATGGCTGGGAAGTTCATACAGATAGTGAGGAGGATGACATGGATGCTCAGCTTTCTCAAATGGATTTCTTAACTGATCCTGGTAGCACTCGGGGTCGAGTTTCTCTTTTTCAACAGTCAGTTAAGACCTATTGGAAGATGAAATGCCTACTTGCCAAGGCTATGGCCAGTAAGGAGGATAAGAGTCTCACTTCTTCTATTCTATTTGAAATGCAACAAATGAAGTTGGATATGCATGTTATGCTCAAAGTATATATGCAATTGAATGATAGGGTGGGTAAGATTGAACAACAACTGCAACTTACTCACATCAGTTCACAGGTGTTAGGCCCAACAGCTCATGCTCAGGTTTCTGTGGATTTAACTGGTTAATTATTTTACTGTTTGCTTAGCTTGGACTCTGTTAGAGATTTTCTACTTCTTTTACTTGTAAATCTTATGGAGATACTAAAGCTCTCAATGTTGTTAGTGCTAGGATAAGACAATTTCGTTTTTGGTCTGCTTATAACTCGATGCGGTGGCCAACAGACCTGGTTTCCTCCGAGCAAGTTGAGGTCACTGTATCTGTTTTTTGTTGTATGACTCTCTGCCCTTAATATTTCTGATAATAGAAAGGTCCTACGAAGTTTACCAAAAAAAAAGGAAATTCCCCAGGAACAACATTGGCAAAATGATGTAGAGGGATTTGAGAGACTAGCACCTTGCAGAAGAAAGTTGCGCCAGTAGGAGGCCCCTCTTCCTAAGGAAAACCAATAATCAAACAACAAATAGACTACCTTAGAAGAGGACATGGAAATTTCAGATAACTAAACACAAGAAATGAAATATGTGGATACAAATACATATCAAATATCTATCAAAAGAAAGCACTAGAATTCAGACAAGAAGAGCCACGAACAAGCAACCCAGAAAGAAAGAAACAATAAGAGGAGATACGTAGGACGATACAAAAGAAATGGATGTGGAGTAAGTAACTCTGACGAACATGGTAGAACAACTAAAAGGAAAATATTTGCAAACAATCACGAAAAAAACAATGCAGACGTGGATAACTCAACACGAAAAATGAACTATGTGGATCGAAATATAGATCAAAGCTATATCAAAAGAAAGGCACTAGAAAATAGCCAAGAAGAGACATGATCAAACAACCGAGAAGCAAAGAAACCATTCCAGGAGATACCTGGGATGATTCAAAAGAAATGGATGTGGAGGAAATAACCTTGACAAGCATGGTAGAAGAGCTAAAAGGAAAATATTTCCAAATAGTCCTAAAACAAACAACATAGATGCTACATCAACCCTACTTTAACCTATGTAATCGTCAAGGGATTTCCTCTTAAATATAAGGTTCATCAAGTTATGGCATCCAAATTCAAAGCTTCAAAGAACCCTTAAAGTACCACAAGGAAGGAAAAAATAAGGGAAAAAAAGAAAAGAAAAAAACCTCATACAATAAGTGAGCAAGATGCTATCCAATTCTAGTAAGGTGACTCTCATCATGGATGTATTCCACTCCATTCCCCATAATTCTCAATGAAAGTAATCACATGGAACATTAGGGGACTTAACTGAAAAGGTAAGTTGAGGCCCCCAAAAGATGAAAATTGTAAGGAAATCCCCGCAGTACTCATATTACAAGAAATAAAATTCTCCAACGAGCGTCTAAGTGGAATCCTAGATAAATTTTGGAAAGGTAGTGCTTCGGTGGCATTGGATGCAGAAGGAAAAGTAGGAAGGCTAGCTCTTGTATGAAATCTTGTGGAAGGTACCATCACTAATCATACTATAGCTCTATTGAATGCTAAACAAAAATTTATTCAAGATCTTCACTCCCTCTCTTCAAAAGACCTATGGATAATAGGGGGGAAACTTCAACATCATTATTGGAAGAAAAAAAAAGAGGCTTAAAATAACTAGACTCTGATCCCTAACTCTTCCTTGACCTCATGCAATACCTACATGTCACAGCTACAAATACTATACATGGGATATCTACTAGGAATAATAGAAAAGGAGGTCACCCTCAAATCGCTTCCAAACTTGATATATTTTTGGTCTCGAAAACCCCTTTTGACAATGATATCTTTGTGGAGGCCTCAATCCTTCCCTATTGGGGATCAGATCATTGGCCAGTAAGCCTGGGAGCAGACATCAAATCAAGCCCCAAAAGCAAACCCTTTCACTTTAAAGGATTTTTTCTTAGGGACCCTTCCTTCTTGGAAAAATACCAATAATTTTGGTAGGAAGCCACTCCTCCACTGGGCTCAATTATGCACCAATTCAAGTAGAAACTCGAGTTCTTAAAGGCTCACATAAAAAATGGAATAGAGAAGCTTTTTCGAACATCCACCAAATCAAAAAGGAGTTCAACGATCACATGGATTAAGTTCAACAATGCATTATTCTTGATGGTCAATATGACAAATTATTTAATGAATAAATTTAGCTTCTCACTCAATTAGAAGAAGGTTGCATTTAGGAAGAAATTCTTTGGTGCCAAAAATATCGCATAAGATGGCTTAAGGAGGGGGGGAAATCCAGGTTTTTCCACAAATCCATGATCAAACGCTGCCATCACAACACAATATTCTCACATCAAAACACTACAAGCTAGAA
Source organism: Pinus albicaulis (assembly GCA_034641835.2). NCBI lineage: Eukaryota > Viridiplantae > Streptophyta > Pinopsida > Pinales > Pinaceae > Pinus > Pinus albicaulis. The sequence continues at coordinate 1,519,516,623 of CM076575.1, read as the reverse complement.
GCTTACATACAAGAAAGAATTGGAAGGAGAATTAGTTGTTTGAATTATCTTTAACAAATCAATTAAATTTAAAATCACTTTTATTCTACAAATACTATTTGGTCAATTGGCCAAATTTATAAGCCATATTTACTATGAAAAAATTAAGGACCAAAAAGTATGGCCACCATATATTATGTAACAAATGTGTCAATTGATGGGAGGTTGGGAAAGTGTATGTAAAGAATACTTGTATTTTTTTAAATAATCAATTCAGTTATCTCACAAAGACCTCTACTTAAACAAATATCCTTGCAATTTACCTTTATCTTTCATAGACAAAGATATCATCTACGAGAATACTCTTTCCTAGGTTGTTTTCAATTGTTCACAAATCTTGAATAGTCGAGGGTTCTTGGGTGAGTCCAAGAAGTATTATTCATACTGGGGTGTCTGACATGGGCTCATCCCTAGCATAAAAAATTAGTGGTGGCGTTTTATAGACAAATAAAACCTTTCCATAAACTAAACTTCATTTAATATGGAAATTACATCTTCTGCCTTCCAAAAGACAAAACAAATGCATATCTCTTGCTACTATGTGAGTTATTTGTATATAGCCTAAACTTGAACTCCAACTATACTTTATCTATCTCAGAAAGTATTCCATCGCTACCCTCTTGCCAATAAAATTACATGCCAAAGTGCATCTTGAAAGGTCAAGGATTTGATTGACTGCAATATATTCCCCAACAACTAAGAACACATCCTTCGTTTACTTCTATTGACCTTACATCATTTCTAATTCCAATGAACCAAAAACCTCCCTTAGAGGCCAAGCAAACCACATGTTCCTTATACACTCCTTCAACGTCACCTTTTGTCACTAGGTATAGAGGGTTCAAGCACACATAAGGGTGTTTTTTTTTCTAAACATTAATCTCAAATTGGTGGAATTAGTTGGAGACAATACACCCATAGCCATGTCCTAATTAGGATGGACCTTATAATTGTCCAAAACATAAGAGTATTAAGAATTTGTACCACCAATCTTATCACTACTCATGGGATTTGACCAACTAAAAAAAGACTCATCTTCACATTATCTAAAATATGTGAAAGTGTGCTTAATCATCTCAAAGATCATGTTATTACATTATCGTGGGACCCTTTTCCATAGATATTCTATTACTTATTTACGAACTAATTAAAATAAAATTATAATCTTTTAACAACATATCATTATCATTCACTTCGGCATTTCCTTTCCCCGTTTCGAAATATACTAGTTAATTAATAAGTTTCAAAACTAGTATGGAGTTTTTGAAAATCATATTGAAAACCTAAACGCTAATCCTCTCATGAAATTATATATATAATTTACAATATAATTTTTATTTATTTGTTATAACACATATCTATAAAATTTAGATTAACATTATATAAAATAATACAATTTAAAAATTATATAAAATGGAAAAAGATACCTAACATCAATATTATAATATACTAGAAACCCAAGAACATCGTCCATGTGCATATAAATATAGTATACTAACTTAAAAATATACACTCTTTTGAAGATCATGTTTAGTGATTTTTATGGTTAACAAAAAAAAAAATTAAAGATATAGACTCCTAGGCAACTTGAAGATTAATCATTTCTGTAGTCAACAAAAATAATCATAGTGTCTCAAGAATAACATAAAGTAAAACCGAATGAAGATGGTCATGAGTAGTTGAAATGATGTTTCATGTGTTGGGCATTTTGGTGTTGAAAAGTCATATGGGTTGGGGAGCCTCTTAAGAATATCATTATCTCTTGGAACTCTTGAATAATTCTCATGGAAAAGTTTTCAACTTCCAAAGTCAAGTGGGAATTTTGGGCATTTTGGAGTTGAAAAGTCATATGGGTTGGGGAGCCTCTTAAGAATATCATTATCTCTGGGAACTCTTGAATATTTCTCATGGAAAAGTTTTCAACTTCCAAAGTCAAGTGAGAATTTTATTTTCTCTGGACACTCTTGTAGAATTTTAGTGGAGAAGGTTTCAACTTTCTAAGTTAGGTGAATGAATTTATTTATTTTTTAAATTTGAGGGTAAATAATACACTGTATTTAAACTTTAAATTTAGAGGGATAGAGTAAGTATGTGTTTATAAATTTTAGTGATTTGAATTTTTTGTTTTATAATATTTGGTTATGATTTTAAAATTAAATTGTTATTATTTATTTTTAAATTAATATAAAATTAGTTTGGTGGTAGTTTAATTAGTGATCATGTGTTATGAGTGGGTCTAATGGTTAAGAGTATGAGTTTCTTTTTAAAAATTTATATGATCAAAATCATAAGGGTAGAGTATGTATGTCTTTGTAGTTTTTTTAGATTTTGCAGTCTCAATCGTTGCGCAGAAGTGGGTCTCTTGTCCCACAAACAAGAGGCCTTATACACCAATTTTATGTCTCCCTTGTCTCACAAACAAGAGGGTCTCATACACCAATTTGATGGTCATGACCTTAAAATTAGATAATAATAATAATAATAATATAAACTATTATTTAAATTATGAGATTTAAGATTCAAATTCCCTTTTAAACATTTATCAATAATAATAATAATAATAATAATAATAATAATAATAATATCAAATCAAAAAATTATTTATATCAAACTTTCACATAAATAATTACATAAACATTTAAAAATTATATAAATTTTACTTTTAAACAAATTTAAAAAAAATCTCAACATATATATATATATAAATCACCAAAAACAAATCATAATTTATATTTACATTCAAACTATTATAGTATATTAGAAAATACTATACTAAGGTTACTTGCAAAATGCCAAGTACTTGCTTCACTTTTTGTGAGAGCATATGCACTTTCATCGCATGATATATACACGAGTAAATGAAATTGAGTCAAAAGTAGTTTTAGAATTATTGATTTATTTAAATATGAGTTTTAAAAGTAGATTTTGCAATACAACTTTATCTTGAAAAGTAGAATTTTCAATGCTAGTAATTAAAGAAAATTTTTTCTTATACCCGAAGAACTTAAAGTTATTGACAAAATTGATCGCTCTATTCCCACATACATGGGGTCTCCCTAGTTTTCCCGATGAAAATAGGCCTAGGTCTCACTCTCATCAATTTCTTCTTATCTAATAGATTTATGTGGTTTGACTTTATGATAGGCTTTAAAGTTTTTAGGGTTGACATACTTGGGATAACTCACTAAATTACCAACACGATTTTTCCTAAAAAATGCTTTCATTCTAAGCAAACCAAATTCCCCATAGAGTCTTAAACTTTTTTAACTCTAATTTAGATATCTAGGGTTAGCTATACTACAAAATTCTCTCTCCTTGCTCATCATCTTTCAAGACAGTGATAAAATCCAATTTCTTTTAAACCTGTAATATCCTTGATTTTATAATGTGAGAATACATAACAATTATATAAGTTAGTGAGCTAGATAATATGATATTAAAAATAATAAAATACATCACTACATATAAGACTGAAGAAAGAGTATAGGGGCTATAGCTGCATGAGAGAGGAATAAAAGGGGGTTAAGGGTGCTCAAAAAGTTGCCAAAGCTAAAATAATAATAATGTATTCTTAAACAAAGTATCATTACTTAGTTGAGAAAAAGGATTATCAACATTGGTCTTGGTGAGGACTTATCCTTTTGTTGTGTACAAAGTTAAAGCCATGTACATAATAGTGGGGGTTTTAATGAATTAAGGATTCTTGTCATTCATTCTTATCTCTAGATGTTACCAATTAGTATGGTTGTTCAAGGGGAGTAAGGAGACCTCACAAAAACTAAATTACATGTGGGAACTAGTGTAAAATTGGACCTTACAAAAACTAAGTTACATATAGGAACTAGTGTAAAATTGTTATAGAAGTATCCCTAGTGTCTTGATATAGATATTTTCATAACCAACCTAAACTAGAGCATTTTTTGATGGAGTCAACTTAAGGGACTACAATTACAAATAAAGGGGATCCCCTATTGGTTTATGTGGGCTGAGGGGAAAAAGAGACTTGGTGGTTAAGATGGTTGATTGTGAGAGAAATATGTGCATCACGAGGAATTAGGAAGAGATTTTGAGCATTCTTGTTAGCTCTTGTGGTGTCATAGCCCCAACTTGGGAGCGACTTCTGTTGAGAGACAATGCCTAAGGTTGGGAGCAATATCCTATGTCAGCAACCAATTGGTGGTTCTTCATTAAGATAAGTGTTCTAATTCTTATTGTGTTTTAATGTGGATATTTATGTGTTATTGTTGTATGATAAAGGTACATTTATGTGTCTTAGCTTAGAGCTTTCTATGCTTGGTAGTAGAGCATAAGTTCACAACAATTAGGTTGTATGGGGCATAATATAACATGTAGATGAAACTATGCAAATCACATATGAGGTGTTTGATAAATGTTTCAAGGGTAAATATGAAGAAAATGCCTAAATTCGTAAAATTTGGGTTCGAAATTGCATATATATATATATATATATGAATTAGATACAAAGAGAATCAACCATGTGAATTTAAAATGTGTAGTCTTAGATTTTTGTTATTGAGTTGGTTTTTGGAATTTGCAAAGCCTATCATGGAGATTTTGTTTTCCAAAGTTTGGTAAAATTCCCTATTTTGGGGGAAATCCAAAAGAGAAATTTGATTAGAATAAGGAATTTATAGGTATGAGATTCTGAATAAATACTTGCAGAATGAAATACCAATGAATTTGGGGGTTAATTGTAGATTTGAGCTATAAATTCCATGGAAGACAAACATGTTCTAAAAAATAGGTGTTAATGACAAAATTTAAAAATTTAAAAATTTGTGAAATTTTAAAAAGTTTGTAATAGTGATGTTAGGGTTGAGGCGGAAATCCTATGCGATAGTTGAAGTTAATGTGTGGATGAGTATAGGTGGACTCATAAGGTTAATGGAAGTGGAGGGATCTGGTTATAAATTGGACACATCAAAGCCCAAATTCAATCTATCGTTGAATCAAAGGAATGTCTATTGTTAGATTCTTTAGAAGCAATCTATGTCATTGAATCAAAGGAATGTTTATTGTTAGATTCTTTAGAAGCAGGAAGGTGCATTAATGCGTGTGCAACTTTAATCTTGAATTAAATATGGGGTAATCGGATGATTCTCCACTACTAGATTTTTTGGATGCAGGGTAGTGCATATCTTTGCCCAAATTAAATCTGGACCATTAGCTTAGATGAGCCTCCAACGTTGATTTTTTTAGATGCAAGGTAGTGCATTATTAATATTAGGAATACAATCACAGAGCGACAAATCAAAATTAATGTGGAAATAAAGCATAGAATGAAACAATACAAAGGAGACCCTAATATACACGATAATTTACTCGATTTGGGAAATGTCCATAGAGAAATAACTAGTCCTTCCTTTTATTTTGTCCAATAAAATGAAGGGATTACAACGTACAACACATCTATTGCAACCTCCTCTTCTCTCTCTCTCATAATATCCTCTCTCTCAATTACAATGTTATATGAATAATTCATAGTCGCATATAATTCCATCATAAAAATATGGTTTCCTTATAAGGAAAAAAACTGACATAGCATTTATTGTCAAATTTGTGCCCTAATGATGAATGCTCCATATTGAATATGAAATTACAATATTTAATTAGGAAAATTTCCCAAAAAATCTCTTCATGGGTGTTGCTCTAGAACCCCCACTAGGGGGGCTCCACATAATTGTATTTCCCCCCCTTGGGATGCTTGGAAACAATAGTAGGGGGGAAATCCCCCCTACACCTCCCATTAGGAATCAGGGTCCAAACATAGCTAAAAACAATACCTCTAAATTAGGAAGATCATCAGCTTCACAACCAACATATCAGTTGTGCATATTTAAGATTGAATTTAATCTCCACCATTATATCTCAATCAACCTCAACCATTAGAACTATCAGGGTTAATTTTTCTCATTAACAGGAGGACACAACCAATCCCAAATTTAATCTCCACTATAAGATCAATCCAATCTTAGCTACTAGATATTTCACAAGTAATTTCATGACCGATCACTTCTAAGTCCAAAAATGAGTATGGAGAATTGATTTGAACCACATCTCAATCATTTTATCTCATTAATATGCAACATGTGCACCTAGGGATAAAGGTGTGGAATGGATCTCACTTTTCATTGTAGCCAGTGAGAGGGTTCCAAGTGGATTGGTGGAAAATGAAGTCACGACCTTCCCATCTCAGTGAAGGTTAGTAAGGTGTAATGTGAATCATGGAGCCTAGGTGGGACAAAAAAGAGAAAATGGGCACAAATGAGTTGCATGGGTTCCAAGTGTTGGGGAAAATGCATGCATGTTAATCTCATCTCCATTGGAAATGAAAGGACACGCACACAGTCATGAACGTACATAGTATAATGGGAATAATGACAATAAAAGTCAAACAAGTTAATAGAGACCACGAAGAGCTTGAGAACATAGGTATAGAGCTGTAGGACCAATAATGACATGATAATTAGAGGTTACGATGAGACCAATCACATTAATACCTAGCTGCTACAAATCCTAAACTAGTTGGAAGGGTAGCGAGTTTAAGGCATGGAGAGGAGAATAAACCTCATGATAGAATAGGGAACCATATAAAAACCATGCACTCAAGTATTTTTAGCCAAAAGCATAGACCACATCACTCTCCTACTTACTTAGTTAGAAGGCATATCCATTGGAGGTATCACACAACATTCTAGAAGTAATTCTTGTTAGACATGAAAGGATAAGGCTTGAATTTGATAACTTGCAAGGAAAGCTTAGAAATTTCAAGCCACAATATTTTATGGATACAATAAGAAAGAATAAGAAGTTGAAGCATGTTTACTTGGGATTATAAAGTACTTTCAACTGCATAACTATTCCCCAACCCAAAAGCCAAAATTTCCATTTACCACTTGCAAGGAAAGGCTTCTATGTGTTGGGATTAGCTAATACAAGTCAAGCATATGAATGAGAAGAATATCACTTGGAATTAGTTCAAAGTGTACTCTTAGAATATGTACTTGTTTAAGTACTACCATGATACAAATATGCAAGAGTTCTTTAAACTCAAGCTTGGGAGCATGACCATGGAGGAATATGAAAGAAAATTCCTTGAGCTATTGAGGTATGCCAACAATTATCAAGGATGAAAAGGTAAAAATACAAAGTGGGTTGTATTCATTTTACAATGATAAAATTAGATTTGATGGTCCCAATACCCTAGAAGAAACAATAAGGAATGATAAATACTTGTATGAGTATAGAAAAATAAGAGCAACATTCTAGAGAACTTGGAAGGACATTAAGAGGGAAAAAGTGGAGCAAAGGAAAAAATGGTTCTAACAAAATTCATATTTTAGGAGCAACCCTAATGTAAATTAACCAAACCAAACAAATAAATGTTAGTTCAATATAGTAGAATCTCTAGGAAAGAGGCCAAGACAACCACTTAAATGTTGGGACTATAAGGGAGAACACTTGTTTATATATTTTTCTCATAAGGAGGAAAATATGAGGATTATCCACAATTTGTAAGAAGCCACTATATTTGGGGACATGGAAGAAAAAATAAAAGGATATATGTAGCCCTTTAATATAAAAAATTTGAACATCAATCACACATGATCGAAGTGCAAGGTGAGATTTCAAATTATCTTGTTGCAATTTTAATTGATTTAGGGACAAGTCATAGAAATACATTGATCTAAAAATAATGGATAGATTTCGTTTAAAAAGGATAAAGATTGGAAGATCATTAGGTCAATCTAGCCACTGAGACCAAATGAAAAATCAATGACATCATTAACATTTATCCCATAAATATGAATGGAGTGGAAACCATTGTAGATTTCAATATCATTCCTTTTGAGTTATTATGATATCATCATTGGAATGGATAGTTTGGACAAGCATCATGCCAATCCTATATTGTTATAACAAGATATTTACTTGTACTAATAAGTAAGGGATCCAAATAAAATTTCAAGGGATTCCAAGGTTTGTTTCCATCGAGGAAGTTAATCATCTTTACAACTAAAAATATGCTTTAAAAAAGGGTATGAAATTTATATAGCCCACATGGAAGAGGCAAGCAAAGATAGGGTACCAAGCATTCAAAATCATCCAATGTTAAGAGAATATGAAGATTTTTTTTTTGTTGAAATCCCATGATTACCATCTAAAAGGGATATTGAACCTTCTATAAATTTGGTACCTAGAATTCCACTAGTGTCTAAGACACCATATAGGATGAGCACACTAGAGATTAAAGAATTTAAAATGTAGCTAGAAGAAATTTTGAAGCAGGGGCAAATATGCCTAAGTGTGTCATCTTGGGGAGCCCCATTGCTCTTTATTAAGAAAAATAATGCATTAGGTGAATTTTGAGGTAAAAATTGTGCCTCAAAACAAAAACAAAAATATTGTCAAAATAACTTTAAAACAACCAATAGGATTCAAGATGATGATGTCATCCCTAAAAGTAAATATTTTTGGAGGGAAAAAGAAGAAATTACCTGTTTTGATCATATTTTCCAATTATATTCTAATATATTTACTCAAATGTCAAGTGTAGGAACTTATTAGATCTAGAATTAAATTTTGTGTCCAAGGAGTATGTATTTTGTATAATTTTGAGTAGACCCACACTAATATAAACTAAAAATACATGAAAATTTAAGGTAGAAAATCAAGATCAACTCAAGCATGTATGCCAATGTTAAAAATATAGAAGATAATACTTCTATCCTAACAATTCATAATGCAATTTTGGAAAGAAAGAAATAAAATTCCTAGATCACATTTCTCAGCACAAGGACTCAAAGTGATGCTTCCATTGAGTGGACTTGCACTAAAACCATCGTATTATTACATGTCTTCCTAGGGCTTATAGGTTCTAATAGAATATTTATGTAAAACTATATATCAATTGTTTGTGCACTAACATCACTATTGACGGATGGTGATTTTAGGTTGGATAATGCAGCATAATATTTTTTAGGGAGGAAGAAAACCCCTAATGAATTTTCATTCATGTATTTACTAACTTAAACTTCATAAAAAAAAATTCCCTTAAATGTGTTCCTTCATGGCTAGGAATAAGTGTTGTGCCTCAAAAAATACATTAAATATTTAATTTTTAATAATAATAAAATGTTTTAAATATTTGTAACCATTATTCCATGCCAATAGAGACAAAATATGCAAATTTTTCTCATTTATATACCATGTAAAGGTGAATATATCAAAATGGCACCGAGTGCAATACATATCATCAACAAAATACATAAGCAATGAGGCTCCAATTGGCCTATAAAGTCCAAAAACAAAGCCTACAAACTATGGGGCCACTGGCCTACTATAAATCCGAACATATATGGTATTATTGATCAAAATTATCACTTAAAGCTTCTCATCATGATCAAGCTTAGTTGGTTGAGTTTCGGCTCCCAAACTCTGCAACTGCTCTAGTCACAAACTTCTCTATTGGTTCAGTGACTTGAGTCTCAATTAATCAAAAAATACATTAAATAACTATTTTTTAATAAAAAAAACTATTTTTAAGATCTGCAACCATGATTCCAAGCCAATAGAGACAAAATATGCAAATTTTTCTCATCTATATACCATGTAAAGGTGAATATATCAAAATGGAATTATGGCACCGAGTGAAATACATATCATCAAAAAAATACATAAGCAATGAAGCTCCAAATGACCCATAAAGTCCAAAAACAATGCTACAAAAACTATGGGCACTGGCCTACTATAAATCCGAACATATATGGTATTATTGATCAAAATTATCACTTAAAGCTTCTCATCATGATCAAGCTTAGCTTGGTTGAGCCTGCTCCCAAATCAGAATCGCTCTAGTCACAAACTTCTCTATTGTTTCAGTGACTTGAGTCTCAAACTTCTGAAGGTATTCTGCCCTAATATGCCCTATTACTTCATTTGGTGCTCCACATGGCTTTACATGGCCTCCTATCCCAACCAAGTGCTGCTTGAACCTGTAAATACCCCCTCCTACAATAGATTTTTGGCAATATTTGTAGATCATTTTTCCATCAATCATATCACAATGAGTTCGTTAGAGTCGGTCTCTTCACCCCTCCGTCAGAGATCAAAATCTCTTTTGTTGCATTTCATTTAGGTGTCTCATTCAGGTCAATCAGCTGCATTCCATTAGGAGCATGGATCATCTGACATAAGGGTCTTTTCACTCATATCCCTCATGTCATGTACCCGCTGTTCTGTATCTTTTCATCAAAGTCCATCAAAATCATTTCCAGTCATTGACAGTCAATGTTTGGTCTTTTGGTGGGTAAAGAGTCTTTTTAGGGTTTTCAGTCTCATTAGGTTTAGGGTTTCGTTAATTTAGTCTTCAAAGTGTCCAATAATGCCAACAGGCACATGAGGAAGGTTCGAAATAAGTTTTCATTGCAAAATTTCATCGTCATATTGCTTGATCATGATTTTTCTTCAAAACTCTTTTTTGAAGGTAAATCATCAATTTCGTCTTTTGTAATTAATGCCATGTATATTTTCAAAGTCTTTTCAGTTGTGAAATTATTCAGGCGCAACCCTGGTCGCCTTTGCCAAATTCCTTGTCAGCTATCCCTGCAAAAAATAGACAAAAGTTTCATCATTCAGCTCAAAAAATCAAAGTGGAAACAAGAACAGAGTTTATATTAAAAAGTGCAAAGTGCCAAAGTTCTGCAACATTAGAAAGTCGGTTTGTCAAAATGAAAAATCAAAATTCCTTGATATATATAAGATCTTTCCAAATTCAAACTTCATTTGCATGCTAAGGCAAGAGTGAAACCAAGAAAATCGTGGAGGAAGTGAAATTAGTGATTTGGAGGCTGGACTGTGTATTGAATTTGCTGCGCGGCGCACTGGTTGAGCGCGGTGCATTGGGCCGCTCTGCACTGTGCATTTTTTTTCCTGCGCGGCGCATACAAGGAGCGCGACACACAAGGCAAACACACAAATTTTTTGCCATTTCTCCCAATCATCAAATCATCGATCAATTTTGGTCCAAGTAAGTTCATTAACATATGTTTGGTGTAGATTGAGATTGCATATGAGAATTTGAATGTCAAAACAAACCCTATCATTTTGATTGGAGAGTTGTTCCTTAGGGTTTTGAGGTTGGAATTGCAAAATTGGTTTTGGTGCCAAACTTGTTCATTCCCCACCTAATTTTTTCCCTTTTCCTCACTGTTATACTATAACTACAGTCCATCCCTTATTCCTTTACATTCCCAAAATCACTTATTCCCAAGTCCTATTTTCCCTATCCCTAAACCCTACCATTCCCTACCACTCTCCCTCTCTCATATCACTTATAAAATTCCCAAAATCCCAAATTCCCCAAACAGTCAAGTGACTGTCTTCATACTTCAAATTTCACTTGATTGAACCACTTTTTTCCCACTGTCCATATTTCCCACAGTCCCTTCCTATTTGGCACATTTGGCAATCAAGACAAAGACACCAAATTCTTATTTTCACCTCATAAAAAACAACATATACTTGACATAGACTTTCAACACCATGGAGACAGACACTGATTCATCATATGAACAAGACAGTGATTCTACCACTGAGCTACATGCACCGAGAAGGCCTTGTAAAGGTGGCAAACACGTGAGAGAAGAGCCCACCTCATTGACTCAATCATAGGCTCCGCCCACTTGCCATGGCATGTTTTCGAGAGCAGTCATGCTATCAGTACTGTGAGATGATTGCTCAGATTCAGCATCATCAGGAGTTGGCTTGGTTGTTTGTTTTACATTTGCATGATGGTCAGGTGACTCTTGCTGGTGTAAATTTCACCTTGACACCAGAAACCATTTCTCAAGCAACAGGAATACCGAATGTCGGTGAAGAGTGGAACAAGAGACAGCAGGTGGACAGAGTGCATTATGAACCTCACATCAGGCCTAGCTATGTGAGACAGCTCAGCAGGGTATTCCCATTCCGATTTCTGAAGGAATCCTATGTGCCTTTGATCAGACTCATTATCAGATACTTCAGTTGTGAGGGTCGGTTCTCACGCCTCTATGCATACCACATCAGACTATTGATGCATTTCACGAGAGTGAGGATGTTGAACATACCGTATTTCATGTGCCATAACATCTAGAGGATGACTACTCTTGTGCAGAAGAAGACTCCCGAGCAGCGGTACAACAGTATTTATCATTATGCACTCATCAAAATCATTGTTGTACATCAGCTTGGATTGTAGGGCATTGCATGGGAAGATTTCATTTCCTGTGACTTCTTCACAGCCCCTCAGCCTCCTCTGGAGATTTTTCATGAGCCAGGAGAACCTTCACATCAGTTTGAAGGTCACGAGACAGAGCCTATCAGTGTGCCAGTGTATGTCACTTATCAGAGAGGCACCAGAGCATTATTTGCAGCAGCCCGACGAGTACTATCTCCACCTGGGGTGGAAGGCGTATCGTTGTCGTCATCAGCAGCACAGGTAAAGGTACATGACAGAGGTAAGAGGCCCATGCAGGATGAGGGCCCTTCAGGAGGCCATGATACTGATTTCATATTGATTGATGAGGATTTGTGCTCTCCAAGCTCAAAACTGAGAGAGATCATTCAGGAGCAGAAAGTTGAGATCGACACATTGAACGACAAGTTGCAGAGAGCTCATTGGATCATAAAATATCTAGAGCAGCGCAACAAACAGTTGGAGGATCAGCAGACGATCATGGAGTTGCAAAACATCCGTGAGAACCGGCAAGTTGCCCGAAGAAGCCCAACTGAGATGACACCTATTGAGCGGGAGATTGAGGCCGATAGAGAGACTTGGCTTGAGAGGGTCAACATTCATCTTGAGAAGCTATTGGAGAATGAAAACAAGGAGAAGAACACGCTCAGACACATGAAGAACCACTATTGGGCACGCAATCACATTTGTAAAGCAAGGATCAAAATCCTGAAGGCAAGGCTAAGGAGGGCACTGAAGCGTCGCAAAAGGCATGATAGGCTCCAAATTTTGGCCGAAGATTCTTTGGCTGAGCATAGCACTTGATCAGGTACCTTCAACCCAAATTTCAAGAAATTTGGGAAAAAATTTGTAAATTTTGAATTTTTTGGTCACAAAACAGGTTTTCCTGCCCAACACGTAGCGCCACTTGGCACGCGCTTATAATTGATAGCTCTTCAGGGGGGAAACTTTGCATTTCTGGATTTTTTATCAAAATTTATGCATGCTCGTGGATTACCTAAGGATTTCATCAAGTTCTGGGTTGCCTAAAGGGTCAAAAACACCCTAAAGATGGCCTTTCTGCCACTTTTTGCACACACAGGAAGCAGTGTTGGGAGATTGAACTTTTGGAGGGGCAAATGGAAACCAAATCCATAAATTCCACTTGGGTTGGAAAGTAGACAGGCAGGGATTTCCAACGAGATATCCTGCACTCAATTTGGACTTCGGGAAGGGCCTCAAAATCAGATCCAAACTTGTGCTACACATAGAGATTCCAGGCGCGGCGCATAGAGGAATTTGGCCTATTTTTCACTCATCAGCTCAAAATTTCGCCTAGTTTTGGCCAGTTTCACTTTCTCATGTAATTTTTGATGTACCTTGATGTAATTTCATGACCATGATGTAATTTTGTCACATTTTTACTCATTCTAGAATATTCATTCACCAAAAGGTGAAATGTAAGTGAATGGATCAGTTTCCTAGCATATAGAGGCAAGTTGTTTTATTGCCTATTTTCTAGTTCCTAGTTTAGATATGGTTGAAACAGCTCCTAGAATGATGAGCTCGACCCCTAGAGGCATGGGAATGGGTTAGGTTTGTCTATATGATGTATTTTCTCAGTCATTTTCAGGGTTGGACACTTGGGATTGCTTGGCACTTCATTGTACATTTCATCTCTGCATTTTTGGAAAAGGAATAGACCAGGGTTTGCAGCACTCTTTGGGATCCATGTGGCTCTATGTTTTGATGGTGTGTTTATCTATGTAATCGTAAGTTCATTGATTTTTATGTGTATCATTTTCCCTTCTCTCTTCTTCTTAAATTAAACAAATAAGTTTTAAAGGTGGAATTCATTAGCTTGCTTTGCTCTTGCTTTAGTTTTGTTTAATTTTCCATGTTTTCATCTGTTTGAGGAGGACTCTTGAGACCCCCTTGCCCTCTTCAGCTCCTCACCGGTCTGATTCATCCATTCATTCAATCTAAAGCATCAAAACAATTGCCTTCCTTGCCCCAATCAGAACTCTGCAAAAACTAGGCCTTATCACCGCACCCAAAACTGCCTTTCCCTTTGATCCAACAAAAACCCCCAAAAACACAATCAAACTCCTTTATTTATATACCTAGCCTAAAATTAGCTTTCATTTCAAGTCATCTCAAGCCTTATTGATTATTTTTGTTGAGATTGACCCGGAGAGAGCCCTCTCCTGTTCTGGTAGGGCTAGCTACCAGACTGAGCGTGGTTTGATGTTACCCTGAACTCTGCCTTCCTTCAGCCTGAGGTAGATTTAATAAATAACATAGTGGTGACCATACTGGGGAAGAAAATGGTTTTATTGTTGGTTTTATTTGTTTTATAAGCTACAAACGGAGCCTGAAGTTATGCCAGGTAGCCTTCGAAATGCTCTTGCTTTGCATTAGCGAAAGTAGATAAACGCTGCTTCAGTCAATCTCCGGTCTAGCTTGTAAACGTGACACTTGACTTGTGAATTGCCCCAGTACATCAGATCGTTCTGGACTTTTGGGTGATGAGTCTAGAATTTGATAGGTTGAACAAGTTGGTTTTGTCCCTTTGATTTTGAAATTAATCCAACACATTGGCTTCCAGAAGACATACTAGAGCAAATCCGGATCCCGATCCACCTCCAGTGTATGAGAATCCCAATCTGATTTAGAAAATCCTTCGTAGAGAAAGTCCCGTGATTCCTCTTTTCAAATCTCATTCATGTCCCGCTGTGTTTGAATATCTTGAAGATCTTGAATTTGACGAACAATTTGAGTTGTCGTTGTTTGAAACTAAATTTGAAAGTGTTATTGGTTCTATTGTCATAAATCCCGAGTTTATCAAGTATCTTGAAATTGAACAGGCTAATAGATCCATCGACAATTACATTTTGAATATTCAAAACTCTATTGTGGCAACAAACATTCCTGAGTTTATAGAATCTGCATCTGAAACTCTTGGGCCATCAACAGTTACTTTCGATTCACAAGTTCATACCCAGCCTCCTTTCATTCCTACCATTCTCGTGCAACCATCTACTTCTGATCAACAATCTGCAGTAGTATCGCCTCCATCCACACCACATACACCTCATACATCTACTGCTCCTACTCCACCTGTTTCTCCAAGACAGATTATAAATCCACCAAGAGCAATGGCTGCCAGATTTGCACCCCTCGTCTTGCCTCAAAACTTGGATGCCATGCCCGCTGATTATCAAAGTAAGATCCCATTGTTTGATGGCACTCCTCAAAGTGTTCCTGCTCAACAGCATATTGATAGAATGGCAGACTTCTTTGATCTTCATGAAATTGATGAAGAAAATGTGACCATGAGATTGTTTGTGCAAACTTTTGGAGGCGAAGTGAGAAAATGGTTTAGAGCTTTGCAGCCTAGAAGTATTGCTACATTGGCCGAGCTGCAAAGACAATTTTTAGATCGGTGGGAAGTAAAGAAAGATCCTCTTCAGATCACTTCTAAATATACCAAGATCAAGCGCAACATAGGTGAGTCAGTCCAAGACTATTATATCAGATTCAATATGGTTTATAATGCAATTCCTGATGATTTAAGGCCATCTAGGAAGTCAGCTTTGCTTAAATTTCTGGATGGTTTTGATCTGGAAATGGCCTATTCATTACGAGAAAGAGATCCACCCACTTTGGAGGAGATGCAGAAAATTGCAATAAGTGTTGAAGCTAATTTGAATGACAAGAGAGCTAGATTGAGAGCAGAAAAGAAAGTCGCAATAAAGGAAGAAGCTTCTACTTCAGATCAGGTACTTCGTAAGGTGGAAAATATGATTTAAATACTGACACTTGATAAGCCTAAACCACAGATCAGAAATCCTAACTTCCGTGGACAGCAGCAACCACAATTCCAGATCAAACAACGAGAGCAGCGAGCACAAGAACCGTCGGCACAACAGCAGGTAAAAACTCCTTTGCAGCAGAATTTTGTTGGCCCGGAATCAGATGAGGAAGACAATGTAATCAGAGAATAAAATCACTTCTTTACACCTGATGATATGCCAACATTTATCACTGAGGATGATGAGTATGCAGAAAATTCAGCTGAACAAAAGGATGAGGATTTTATCTTGGCAAATGATGCAGCTCTTGAAGAAGAGTCGGATGAGTATCAGAGAGGTTATATGAATGCTTTGTCCGCCTAGCAGAGACAATATTCACTTAGAAACAGAGATGTGCCTATCAACCCAATCCAAAAGAGAAAAGAAGTTTCAACACCAAAGAATGATGCACCCATTGCACAGAAGAAGGGAAAGGATGTAGCTGATCCTACTACTAGCAAGTCTCCATCAGCAAATGAAAGATCTAATCAGCCAATTGTATCGAAGGAGAAAGTTGAAAAGAAGGATGCTCCAGCCAAAGAGGTAGAGAAAACTTCAGCTTTTAGCTTAGAAGGTGAGATTTCTAAGTTAAAAGTTTCCATTCCTTTGACTGAGTTGATGAGAAATAGCAGCTACAAGGGTCAAGTATCCAAAATTCTGAATTTCGATCCAATGTCTGATATGGTGAATGTGGAATATGATCAACCTGAGTTGATATTTGGACCAGCATTGGATGGTGAGTCTCCCGATAGTGATGTGCCTCCTTTTTATATCAGTCTCAGATTGCATGAGTTTGTGTTGCATAATGCCATGTTTGATTCTGGGGTTTCTCATAATCTCATGTCGAGGGCAATCATGGAGAAATTGGGATTGGACATCACTAGGAAATATCATGATCTTTATTCTTTCGATTCCAGCAGAGTAAGATGCATCGGGCTCATCAAATATTTGGTGGTTAGTTTAGATCAGATTCCAACTAAGAATGTTTTGATGGATGTGGTTGTGGCGGACATTCCTCCTAGGTTTGGCATGCTTCTTTCCAGATCTTGGGGAGCGAAGTTGAAGGGAACATTACAGCTTGATTTCTCCTATGCTACCATTCTTGTGTTCGGTCAGATGAGAAGATTATATCAAGAGCAAAAAATGAAGTATATGATCACCAACAAGGAGAAACCAGTAAATCATCCGATAAATTATGTACATACAGATTTAGAGTCTTTTTTGTTGTATTCAGATAGTAATGATGTAGATAGTCAGTTAGTTGAAGAAGAGGACATTCCGGAGATCACAGAAAATTTCAGAGAAGTTTTGATGAGACAAGAAATTGAGACTTCCGCTGAGCAATCAGCCTTTCGACAGCAGCGGAAAGTTGACGGACAGCAAGCAGAAATAACAAAGCAAACACAATTTCAGCACTTGGAAGAAGATGAAGATGGTTTATGGACTATGGATTTCGATGGTGCAGTTGGAAGTGATGGTGCTGGAATTGGTATTTGGGTATGCAGCCCTTTTTCCGCCCCAAAAAAGGTACCGAGTAATGTGAGGGTTTGCTCTTACAAATTAGCATTTGATTGTTCGAATAATGAGGCAGAATATGAAGCTTTGATTGTTGGTCTGAAAATACTTAGAAAGTTAAAAGCTAAGAGGATTGCGGTATATGGCGACTCCGAGTTGGTAATTAAACAAGTGAAGGGTGAATTTCAAGCTAAGCATCCTCGAATGCGGGCTTATCGAAATGTTGTTCGTGATATCTTGAAGTTGTTTTCAGACTATACTTTGACTTGTATCCCTCGTATTCAAAATGGTATTGCAGATGAACTTTCTAAGGGAGCAAGTAATTTGAAGATCCCAATGAACTCAAGTAACAAGTTCTAAATCCACGTGAAACATCGTCCAACTGTCCTAGAAAACCAAAGGCATTGGCAAGTATTCCAAGAAGATTATGATATTGATGAATTTCTGCAAAACAAAGGCAAATTCAAAGAGACTTCAATTCACGTGGAGCACGATGATGGTGAGGCTGATGTGAAAATAAATCAGATGGAAGTATTGCAGCTGAAAGATAATGTCATTCCTAAGGGTTTGATACCTTTAGAAGAGCTTTTTGATCAAGATGACGTAGCTAGAAAACCAACCTTGCGGCCAACCGAAAATGGATTTGAAGACGTGAACATTGGTTCAACTGAAAATCCAAAGATGGTGAAGTTGTCCAAAACATTGCCACCGGAGGTAAAAGCAAAATATGTTAGTTTGTTGTCTTCTTTTGCTGATGTATTTTATTGGGACTATTCAGATTTGAAGACATATGATACAAATATAATTCAGCACACCATTCCTATCAAGCCAAATCAAAAGCCTTTTAGGCAGAAGTTGAGAAGGATAAATCTGAAATTGTTGCCCTCAATTGAAAAGCAGGTGAATCGATTATACAAGGTTGGTATCATTGTTCCTATAAGATTTTCAGATTGGATTTCCAATTCGGTGCCCGTATGTAAGAAGACAGGTGAGATTCGTTTGTGCATTGATTTTAGGAATCTGAATAAGGTTTCTTTGAAAGACAATTATCCATTGCCCAAAATGGATCACATATTACAGCGAGTAGTTGGAGCATCTCGTATGTCACTAATTGATGGTTATTCCGGGTATAACCAAATTTTGGTCCATGAGGATGATAGAGACAAAACAGCGTTCACCACTCCGTGGGGAACTTTCCATTATGCTAAAATGCCTTTCGGTTTGAAGAATGTTGGTGCGACATTTCAGCGCACAATGGACATGGCATTTGCGAATGAGAAAGATGTTTTCCTAGTTGTGTATCTTGATGATTTGACAGTCTTTTCCAATTCTGATGAAGAGCACCTTTACCCTCTGAAGATTGTTTTTCAGCGATGTAGAAAGTATGGTGTGTCACTCAATCCGAAGAAGATTTTGTTTGCCATGGATGAGGGCAAACTTTTTGGTCATATTATCTCAAAAGATGGCATCCGTATTGACCCAGCTTGAGTAGAAGCGATTCAGCAAATCGATCTTCCCTGGAATAAGAAGGAGATTCAATATTTTAATGGTAAGATGAATTTTTTACGCCGCTTTGTGCCTAACCTTGCTGAACATTTAAGAGAGATTACAAACATTCTTAAGAAGGATATCGCAGTGAAATGGTCTGAGGAGGCGGTAAAGTCTTTCAATTTAGTGAAGTTGGTTCTTTCTTCAGCTCCTGTTTTGATCAGCCCAGATTACACTCAGGATTTTATTTTGTTTTCATTTGCTTCGGAGCATACAATGGCAGCGGTATTAATGCAAAAAAGAGATGGGCATGAAAAACCAATTGCTTTTTTCAGCCGTACTATAAGAGATGCAGCCTTGATATATAACATCATTGAAAAGCAAGCTCTTGCTCTTGTGAAGGCGTTGAAATATTTTCGGGTATATATTCTGCATTCTCATATTATTGCTTATGTTCCTAACGCTATTGTTAAATATGTTTTAGTGCAAACAGATCCGGAAGGGAGACGGGGCAGATGGATTGCAGCCTTGTTGGAGTATGATGTGGAGATAAAGCCTACAAAGCTTATCAAAGGACAAGGGCTGGCAAAGCTAATGGCTGAGTCGAATTTACACGCCTTGGAAATCAATATTATTGCTGCTATGTCTGAGGAGAATGAGGAAAGTTCATCAGTTCAGGTATCAGAAATCTTTGTGCTTTCTCCTTGGTATTCAGATATTGTATATGTGCTTCAAAATTTGTCAGCACTGCTCGGCATGGCTATAAATAAAAGTATAACTCTGAAATTGAAGGCTGCTAAGTTTTGTGTTTTGAATAATTCACTCTATTGGAAAGATCCCAGTGGTGTTTTGTTAAACTGTTTGGTGGAAGAAGAAGCAAAGCGAGTTATGGAGGATTTTCATAAGGGAGATTGTGGCGGTCATCTTTTTTGGAAGACAACGGCCAATAAGATTTTGTGAGCGGGATATTATTGGCCGACACTTTTTTCTGATGTGTATAAGATTGTCAAAAGCTGTCATGAATGTCAGATTTTTGAAGGGAGGCAGAAATTGCAGCCTTTGCCTCTTAAGCCCATTGAGGTAAGTGCTCCTTTCAGCAGTGGGGTTTGGATTTCATTGGCGAAATTCATCCCGCTTCTTCCGGTCAGCATAGGTGGATCCTAACAGCGACAGATTATTTCACAAAATGGATTGAAGCAGTTCCCACCAAGCAAGCTATGGATTCGGTAATAATTTCTTTCCTTGAGAATAACATTTTGTCTCGTTTTCTTTGCCCGAATAAGCTAATCACTGATAACACAGCAGCTTTCAAATCAAAAAGGATGATTGAGCTTTGTGACAAGTATCATATCATTTTGGGACACTCAACCGCTTATCATCCGCAAGGCAACGGATTGGCGGAGTCTTCCAACAAATCTTTGGCCAACATCATTAAAAAGTTGTTGGAAATAAACAAGAAAAGTTGGCATAAAAAATTAGTCAATGCACTTTGGGCAGATTGAGTGAGTCAGAAGAAATCCATTGGTATGTCCCCTTTTGAGTTAGTTTATGGAGTTGATACAGTGTTTCCTACCTCTCTCGCAGTTCCGGTGGTCAAACTTCTACAGGAAGCTGGCAGTGAAGATGATCATATGCAGAGAAGAATAAGTCAAATGATCCATTTGCAGCAGACGAGGGAAGAAGTTTTTCAAAACACATAAAAGTTGCAGGAGATAATTAAGAAGATCTATGACAGAAAAGCAAAGGCAGACAAATTTCAATTGGAAGAAGTGGTGCTGAAATGGGATGCAAGAAACGAGGAAAAAGGTAAGCACGGTAAGTTCGAAAATCTCTGGAAAGAACCCTTTAAAATTGCTGCATATCGGGGTCAAAATGCTTTTCTTCTGAAGGAGATGAACGGGGAAGATTTTCCAGAAGGGCCGGTCAATGGTCGACTGCTCAAGCAGTATCATTTCTGAGATGTTTTCTGTTGTTTACATTGTCACTGTACATACCATTTATTTCAGTTTCATTGCAAGTGTGTGCTGCGATCTTTTCTTCAGTTTGGGGCCCGAAGTGAAGGCTATAATTCTGAAGATCGATTTCAGCTTTGGTTTGAGTTTGTCGAGTCACATTTTTCAGTCATTTCAGTTTCAAAGTTGAGTCAGTTTGAGTCAAATTTTCAGTCAATAAATGAGTCAAGAGTCTTGTGTTGATTTTTCGAAATTGTGGACTCCATAGCCCAATGGACGAAGGCACTGCCTACTCTCCCAGAAATCTGTAGTTCTTGGCACCTCCCAGGAGCTACCATCCCCATTGGAGCCAATTTTAGAGTCGGTCTCTTCATCCCTCCGTCAGAGATCAAAATCTCTTTTGTTGCATTTCATTTTAGGTGTCTCATCCAGTCTAGTCAGCTGCATTCCATTAGGAGAATGGATCATCTGACGGAAAGGTATTTTCGTTCATATCCCTCATGTCTTGTACCTGTTGGCTCAGGTCTATTCATCAAAGTCCATCAAAATCATTTCCAGTAAATGACAGTTAATGTTTGGTCTTTTGGTGGGCAAAGAGTCTTTTTAGGGTTTTCAGTCTCATTAGGTTTAGGGTTTCGCAAATTTAGTCTTCAAAAGTGTCCAATAATGCCAGCAGACACATGAGGAAGGTTCGAATGAGTTTTCATTTCAAAAATTTCATCGTCATAATGTTAGATCATGATTCTTCTTCAAAACTATGTTTTGAAGAAAAATCGTCAATTTTGTCTTTTGTAATAAATGCCATGTAAATTTTCAAAAAAAAATCAGTTGTGAAATTCTTCAGGCGCAACCCTGGTCACCTTTGCCAAATCCAATGCCAGTCATCCCTGCAAAAATTGACAAAATTTTCGTCATTCAACTCAAAAAATCAAAGGAAACAAGCAAAACAGAGTTTATATTAAAAAATGTGAAAGTGCCAAAGTTCTGCAACATTACAAAAGTGGGTTACTAAATGAAAAAATCAAAATCTTTTTGATATATAAGATATTTTCCACATTCATCAATTCATTTGCGCCAAGAGACATCATTAAGCCGAGTCAAGTGTGGAAGAGTGGAAACAGGGTTTTGGAGGACCGACTGTGGGTGAAATTGCAGGCGCGGCGCACTGGTTGGGGGTCGCGGCGCATAAGGCGGTCGTGGCGCATAGATCCGCCCATCTCTTTGTAATTTATAACGTGCACGGCGCACTGGGTTGTGCGCGCGGCACACAGGGCTGACATATAAATTTTTATCACTGCTTCCAAAATTTTCAAAACGACTCAGTCTCCTATGCACCGAGTAAGTTTATTGAGATTTTGTCATTGCTATTTTCCATGTTTGGTGTAGATTGAGATTGCATTTGAGAAGTTGAATTTCAAAACAAACCCTATCATTTTGATTGGAGAGTTGTTCCTTAGGGTTTTGAGGTTGGAATTCTAAAATTGGTTTTGGTGCCAAACTTGTTCATTCCCCACATAAATTTTTCCCTTTTCCTCACTATTATACTATAACTACAGTCCATCCCTTATTCCCTCACATTCCCAAAATCACTTATTCCTAAGTCTTATTATCCCTATCCCTAAACCCTACCATTCCCTATCACTCTTCCTCTCTCATTTCAATTATAAAATCCCCAAAACCCCAGATTCCTAAACACAATCAAGTGATTGTCCTTGCATTTTAAATCTCACTTGATTACAATCCATTGTTCCCACTGTCTTACTTACCACAATCCCTCTCCATTTGGCACATATTTTGGCTATTGAAACACAGGCACCAAATTCTCATCTCATACAAATCAACATACACTTGGCATAGACTTGCAACACCATGGAGACGGACACTGATTCATCATATGAACAAGACAATGATTCTACCACTGAGCTCCATGCACCGAGAAGGCCTCGTAAAGGTGGAAAACATGTGAGAGAAGAGCCCACCTCATTGACTCAAATGCAGGCCTGCCCACTTGCCATGGCATGTTTTCGCGAGCAGTCATGCTATCAGTACTGTGAGATGATTGCTCGGATTCAACATCATCAGGAGTTGGCTCAGTTGTTTGGTTTACATTTGCATGATGGTCAGGTGACTCTTGCGGGTGTAAATTTCACCTTGACACCGGAAACCATTTCTCAGGCAACAGGAATACCGAATGTAGGTTAAGAGTGGAACAAGAGACAACAGGTGGAAAGAGTGCATTATGAACCTTACATCAGGCCTAGCTATGTGAGACAACTCAGCAGGGTATTCCCATTCTGGTTCCTGAAAGAATCCTATGCACCTTTGATGAGACTCATTATCAGATACTTCAGTTGTGAGGGCCGGTTCTCACGCCTCTATGCCTACCACATCAGGTTATTGATGCATTTCATGAGAGTGAGGATGATGAACATACCGTATTTCATGTGCCACAACATCAAGAGGATGACTACTCTTGTGCAGAAGAAGACTCCCGAGCAGCAGTACAACAGTATTTATCATTATGCACTCATCAAGATCATTGTTGGACATCAGCTTGGATTGCAGGGCATCGCATGGGAAGATTTCATTTCCCGTGACTTCTTCACAGCCCCTCAGCCTCCTCCGGAGATTTTTCATGAGCCAGGAGAACCTTCACATTATTTTGAAGGTCACGAGACAGAGCCTATCAGTGTGCCAGTGTATGTCACTTATTAGAGAGGCACGAGAGTATTATTTGTAGCAGCCCGACGAGTACTATCTCCACCCAGGGTGGAAGGGGTCTTGTTGTCGTCATCAGTAGCACAGGTACAGGTACAGGACAGAGGTAAGAGGCCTATGCAGGATGAGGGCCCTTCAGGAGGCCATGATACTGATTTCATATTGATTGATGAGGATTTGAGCTCTCCAAGATCAAAACTGAGAGAGATCATTCAGGAGCAGAAAGTTGAGATCGACACATTGAACGACAAGTTGCAGAGAGCTCAGTGGATCATAAACTATCTGGAGCAGTGCAACAGACAATTGGAGGATCAGCATACGATCATGGAGTTGCAAAACATCTGTGAGAACCGGCAAGCTGCCTGGTGAAGCCCAACCGAGATGACACCTATTGAGCGGGAGATCGAGGCTGATAGAAAGAATTGGCTTGAGAGGGTCAACATTCATCTCGAAAAGCTGTTGGAGAAGGAAAACAAGGAGAAAAACATGCTCAGACACATGAAGAACCACTATTGGGCGCGCAATCATGTTTGCAAGGCACGTATCAAAATCCTGAAAGCGAGGCTAAGGAGGGCACTGAAACGTCGCGAAAGACATGATAGGCTCCAAATATTGGCTGAAGCTTCTTTGGCTGAGCATAGCACTTGATCACGGACCTTCAGCCCAAATCTCAAGAAATTTGGGAAAAATTTTGTCAATTTTGATTTTTTTGGTCACAAAACAGGTTTTTCTGCCCGACGCGTAGCGCCACTTGGCGCGCGCTTATAATTGGTAGCTCTTCAGGGGGGAAAATTTGCATTTATGGATTTGTTATCAAAATTTATGCATGCTCATGGATTACCTAAGGATTTCATCAAGTTCTGGGTTGCCTAAAGGGTCAAAAACACCCTAAAAATGGCCTTTCTGCCACTTTTTGCACACACAGGAAGCAGTGTTGGGAGATTTAACTTTTGGAGGGGCAAATGGCAACCAAATCCAGAAATTCCACTTGGGTTGGAAATTCGATAGGCAGGGCTTTCCAAAGAGCTATCCTACGCTCAATTTGGACTTTGGGAAGGGCCTAAAAATCAGCTCCAAACTTGTGCTACGCATAGAGATTTTGGGCGCGGCGCATAGAGAATTTTGGCCTATTTTTCACTCAGCAGCTCAGAATTTCGCCTAGTTTTGGCCAGTTTCACTTTTTCATGTAATTTTTGATGTACCTTGATGTAATTTCATGTCCATGATGTAATTTTGGCACATTTTTACTCATTCTAGAAGATTCATTCACCAAAAGGTGAAATGTAAGTGAATGGATCAGTTTCCTAGCATATAGAGGCAAGTTGTTTCATTGCCTATTTTCTAGTTCCTAGTTTAGATATGGTTGAAACAACTCCTAGAATGATGAGATCGACCCCTAGAGGCATGGGAATGGGTTAGGATTGTCTATATGATGTATTTTCTCAGTCATTTTCAGGGTTGGACACTTGGGATTGCTTGGCACTTCATTGTACATTTCATCTCTGCATTTTTGGCAAAGGAATAGACCAGGGTTTGCAGCACTCTTTGGTATCCATGTGGCTCTGTGTTTTGATGGTGTGTTTCTATATGTAATCGTAAGTTCATTGATGTTTATGTGTATCATTTTCCCTTCTCTCTTCTTCTTAAATTAAACAAATAAGTTTTAAAGGTGGAATTCATTAGCTTGCTTTGCTCTGCCTTTAGTTTTGTTTAATTTTCCATGTTTTCATCTGTTTGAGGAGGACTCTTGAGACCCTCTTTCCCTCTTCTGCTCTTCACCGGTCTGATTCATCTATTCATTCAATCTAAAGCATCAAAACAATTGCCTTCCTTGCCCCAATCAGAACTCTGCAAAAACTAGGCCTTATCCCCGCACCCAAAACTGCCTTTCCCTTTGATCCAACAAAAACCCCCAAAAACATAATCAAACTCCTTTACTTATATACCTAGCCTAAAATTAGCTTTCATTTCAAGTCATCTCAAACCCTATTGATTATTTTTGCTGAGATTGACCCGGAGAGAGCCCTCTCTTGTTCTGGTAGGGCTAGCTACCAGACTGAGCATGGTTTGATGTTACCCTGAACTCTGCCTTCCTTCATCCTAAGGTAGATTTAGGCAATAACAGATCCCATGCAGTGTCCTTAGCTTTTGGAGGCATGATGGCTACTACTTAGCTCTAACTATCTGTTGTTCCACTACTCCAGCAAAAACTCAACACTCTCCAAGATCTCAATCAAACTCACAAAAGCTCCAAATGAGATGTGTCAGAAAAATGAGAGGGTACCCCTTCTTTTAAAGGATTAGGGAGGGTGTTTTCGAGGGAAACAACCCTCCTTTTTTCCTCCAAAACACCCTAAATCGGAAAAAACCACATATGTGGGTCCCATTTCAGTCGTGGCAGCTAACCAGTTGGTTTAGGACAAAACCAACCGGTTTATTCATAAACCGGTTGGTTCCATCCTAAACTAGTCAGTTAGCACCGGTCGGACCGGGAATTATGGTCAAACGCCACCCTCAACTAGGTTTTTAGGCCGGTTTGACCTGGTTGGCCATCTAAACGGCCAGTTTTGAATATTATGATTAAAATAGAACATGGAAATTGTATCACATTACAGAAATAATGCACATAAGAGTTTATAAAACAAAGCTTCGTTATGTATGGTTTACATAAAAATTTACCAGTTGAACTAGAAGGAAATGCAAAAATCCCCAAGGGTTTTTGAAGAGTTTTACATATATAGTATGAAGGGGTCTTCAATTACCTTGTACAATTCATCTCACCTGCTCCACACTTCAACTTCTACTACCTCAAACCAAGAATAAGACTAATCTTGGGCTCTAGTACTAGGGACAATGACCCATCTAACCATTGTCTAACCATTGCCACTACTGTTTCTACACTTCAATGTGACCTTTTTCCACTACCATACACTTTTTTGTTGTCACTCCACCACTGCTAGCTAACACTATTGTTGCAATTGATGACTCTTGTCTTGACCCCTCCTACTGTTGGAACAAGCAGACTTCTTTAAATGATAAACAAATGTACCTCTATTAGTCTCAATACATGTTTCACATATCCCTGCAACATAAAATATATACAAAATCCACTCACATAACCTTTTACACACGTCACCATAAATATTTGAAGAGTATCACTGTTAATTTCATTGTCACAAGTCATTCTCAAGGATTATATTCAATAGTCTATCTGGTCTCTAGATGTTGTCAGAACAAACAAGGTTAATACTTGATTAATAATACTATGACAATTTGTAGTAGTCCTTCAACAAGGTCAAACCCTAATACATTCATCAAATAAAGTGTATTATCCTATACTTCAACCCTCCTTCATATATGTTGTTTTTTAAGAGTAGGTTCAGAATTCAACAATGCATGAATTACCTGCAAAAGGAGCATGAAACTCAACGAATCATGTAACCCAAAATTCCAAAACTTTACCCTTCAATGTATATCGACCTCCTTAAGATTCTCAAACACCCTTAGGGCCATAGAAGTATTTAGCCTTAGAGTTGTGTTACAATATTTCCCATGACGTGAGACAAATGTTTCTTTCTATACGTCTTTAGGGAGCCAAATGAGGGAGATGTCTTACATCATCTTAGAGGGAAATTGAATTTTAAATTTTAAATATTTATTAGAGCCAAAAAGAGATTTAATTGTGAGATGACTTGCTTTAAGTTTGAAAACCGTTTGAAAACCCTCCAAAGGTTTTTCATCATAGTAATATTAGTTTTAAATTTTAAATAAAATTCTCTTTTGATCCTTAGGCTTCTAGTCAATGTTGATTTGCCATCTCACCTTCTTTTTTAGGGTTTTGACCAAATGATGGGACTTTAACTTTGACTGGGCATATCTCTCATACCCTGAGGGCTCACAACCCAAAAAAATATAGGATTTGTTTCATCAGTTTTCACATTGGACCCAAGTAATATCTCTAATCGAACTCAATAAAAAATGTATCTCTGTTAACCCAACACATTCAACAACACTCCATCACTTTTCTCACTAACAATGCATCAAAACAACTCTGTAAACAACCTCTGCTCAACACATATATCAAACCCTAGGCAACACACTCTAACTCAACACTTATCCATCTTGATTCAACAATACATAGTAGAATACTCTCAAAATACAGAACACTAAATTCACTCAGAAAATACATATAAGAAACACTACAAAAAATGAATGACTATACAAGTCTCATGAAAAATATTGCATCAACAATACAAAATAGAATATAATACATTTGTAGTTCATAGCTACAACAATATAGAACTCTCTACAACAACAACATTTTTAGCAATATAACCACTTGACAAAACCTGGCAACATACTCAGTTCTTTGCACCTGCAAACACACTTTGATAATCACTCTTCTTCATATGCAAACAAAAATTTATTATCTTGATCAAATCATTCCTCACACTCAATCATCCTTGTGTGAAACGATCCTCCACTCCAAATGTACACATTTAGCTCTAAACCACTCTACATCCAACATTTGTTTGATCTGCAAAAACACTATTTAAAACTCATTCACCCACTTCCAAATCAAACCAAATCAACGCATTGAAGGCATTCCACTTGGTCATGATGATCAAATCAAATGATTAATTATGACTAGATCAAATCAACTCGTTGCCTCCAAAAACCTTGGTAATCCCACTATTTTTTGTTTTGTTTGCACATGATCATGTATGTGAATCTTCTTCTACACATTTGTGTGTGTACACGATTTTCTCACGTAAAATTCACATCTAGATTTCAAAGCTCATAATTTTGCAATCTTCTCCACCCATATATACTTTCGTTGATTCAAGAAGTCTTCACACATTATTGCAACACCTTCACACGTCCAAAAGATCATATATGTAGCAAGATCATGCACAAAAATTCCTATAATTGTTGACTTAAATTCCAACACATACATGAATTAATTGTTGACATCAATTCCAACACCATGCTATCAACAATCTCCCCCTTTGGCATTGATGGCAACACCAAAACCACATCACCAATTGATATTATTTATTGGCTTTCATTCTTTGTTGATTGGTTGATCGCATTCTTCACTAGTGGTTGATCACATTCCCCCCTAATGACATTAATGGAAAAGGGTGACCAAACCTTGTTGAAACACCATGCTAACACCAACTATACTCTGTTGATACCAACTACATCACGTTGTGTAAAATAAGAATTATAAACTGACCAACATGGATGCTCATCTCATGGCATCTACAATAATGTGACATTAAGTCAACTATGCCAACACCATGACATTCCTTTTCCTGAACATGCCCCCCCTGAACATATGCTTGGATGCAATAATCATCAACTTTCCAAGGCTATTTTTCAATGAACCACTTGAAGGATTCCAAATGTTGAAAACTTGATTGATTACTTCTTCTTTGCTCAAGTTTCCTTATGCATACAAGTGGCTATTCCTTTCGTACCAATTCCAAATGATAAAGAATGATGTTACATGGCTTAACAATGGTAATACAAGGCTAAATCAATTGATATAAAATAATACCAATTGTTCTTTACACTCAAAATTGCATGCATACATTTTCTACCAATCTCAAGTGAAATGAATCATCATGCAAAATTTGACTAGCACTACTTGGAATACTCACTCTTCATGATTGTTGCGCAATTGATTAATTGGTATTCTTCTACTAAACCAAAGATACCATTCAGCTGGCCAAATGATATACATTATCATAGAAGGTTGAAACACATGACTCTCTTATTTGCATGACTAATGAAAACATATACATATATTACCAAAATGAAGGAAATAAGGAAACAAACTGCAAACCTTTAAACCCATATCACCACAGGAGGACATACGCGACAATCTAGTGATAAAAAAACATACATACACACTTTTCCTGAATACAAAGCACATATAGATAATGAAATTCAAATTTTTCACTCAGATACAAACTGTCATGAATCCCCCTAAGCTCATGCACCTTTCCAACTCTCTTTTTGATCCTGTGGGCT
This sequence comes from Pinus albicaulis, assembly GCA_034641835.2. Classification (NCBI taxonomy): domain Eukaryota; kingdom Viridiplantae; phylum Streptophyta; class Pinopsida; order Pinales; family Pinaceae; genus Pinus; species Pinus albicaulis. The sequence continues at coordinate 1,519,486,780 of CM076575.1, read as the reverse complement.
TCATTGTGCTTGTAAGCTCTCGATCACATCATGCATCTTCTGCTACTCATCCTCATGTCTTCTTCAGACTTTCATGCTATTTCCATATACTCCCTCTAAAAAAATGATACCACGCAAGCCTCACATTATTCTTCTGTAGTCATTTCTAAGTATAACTTAGAGTAATAGACTACATTGGGGACTAGCTTCTCCTACTCAAAATATGAAGAGGAAGAGGTTATATTAGATCTCTTGCTTTTTCCAACTCTTCCCTTCAACACATACACATTATCAAGAGTCCTAATTCCTTTGGAAAGCACTCCCTTGGACCCTTCTTTCTAAATGATGCAACCTTTGGAATTGAAGATCACTTATTTGCCTCCATCAACCATCTGGATCACACTCAAGATATTACGCATTAAGACTTTGACCAACAACACATCAATTACATCAATCTTCTTATCACCAAGATTAGCCTTATAATTTCCCAACGCTTTGGAAAATGTATTATCTCCAAGAATGACAGCCATCTTTGGTCTTCTTCTTGAAGATAAATTTTCTCTTGTCCCCTGACATATGATGGGAACAAATACTATCAATGTAACACTAACCATGTTCATCAAATGTGCACAGATTGATTCCACACTTTACTTGTTGCACCTCCTTCTTCCACACTATGGTAGGTTGCTTCTTGGCATGCACATTTTCCTCCAATTTTTCGTTAGGCCTACTCTATATGAGCTTATCCTTTTGCTTGATTTTCCTTGAGGAACCGAACAACTTGCAATGTTTAGCCATGTGACAAAATTTGTCACAAGTATAGCACCCAAAATTACCAAGATATGAGGCTAAAGGATCAAATATTATGCTAACCATGTTAGATCTCCACTTTGCATTAATCATGCTTCTACTCTGTGCACGAGATCTACAATCAACCGCCTTATGGCCAAATAGGCTACATGAGAAACAATAACCATTAAATGCATTAGTATACCTAAATGTTATTTCTCTCCTTGGTTGACCATATTGTTTCATACTCTGTCGATTAGGTCTGAATTATTTTTTCCTGCAGCTAGCTGCAACATGTCTAAAGTTATGACATATGTAACATTTTAAATCATCCATCAAAGGGAAAAGGGGTTTTCACTTCTTTAAAATATGCCATAGTATTCTCTTTGATCGAATGGTATTCTAGTCATAGGTGCTCCTCTTGCTCCATTCCTCTACTGCTAATTCTACTGATGTTTTCTTCCTTTCTTATTTCCCACATTGCTGCCATTTTCTGCTACATGCTTCTTAGGTTTTTCATTATTGATTTTTGCCTACCATTTTTCTAGAATCTCCCTTTTGAAACCCTAGAACATATCTAATCAAGAAAGATATTTTATTGTTGAGGATGTTGTCCAAAACCTTGGTGCTCTTCTCCTGCTTTAGTTGATTGTCTTTCTATTCAAGTTACTTTCTCATGGAGACAATGTCAACCTCCAACTTTTCAAAAGCTCATCTCTTTCCTTTCACTAGTTTCACATCATAACTATCTAATGAATAACTCAAAAGTAACCCATCATCATTCATATCTTAATATTTATTTCATTGCATGACATTTGATTATTTTGCACCTTCATCTCCATATTTCCTCTCTTGAAGATTTTTTGAACTCGCACTAGGTGGATGGACCTAATTGGGCTAAGAGTCTTTATTTTGAGTTCCTACTATTGCCTCCTCCATACAAGATCTGCAGTATGTCCCATATGTCATTTTCAAATGTTAGATCCCCTATCTTCTCCAGATTTGTAGTATATCCCCTTTGTAAAGATTTTCATATATCACCCATTTTGCTTAAGAATTTTGTTGCATCACTTTAGCTGAGAGGGGATCCTCTCCACATCCTTCACATATCAACTTCCACACATTAGATCAACAAGCTAACAACTATGATTTAACTTATTCTTTCCATACCTAGTACTTTGTAACACTAAGCATAGACAAACCTTGATGATTTATGAGAAAGAAAGAAAAAAAAAAGTTCAAAATTTTACAAAATCAATGTTCTAGTAGTCAAGCTGCACCTTAAGGCACTTTCTCTTATACCAATTATTGGTATCTTGAAAATATTGGGGTGGGGGTGAATCAGTATAATTTTTTCCAAAGAAAAGACACCTGTAATTTTATTCATCTTGAAGGAAAGATAAAATTACATTTTTCATATATTGTAACCATTCCAGAAATGCGCCTCATGGAATTGAGCTAGAAAAGGGGGAAATAACTGAGAAATAACCTTACAACACGAAAAAAATGAAGTTAAGTGTGAAAATTCACACTTTTTTTTCCTTTCTTTTTTTTCACTTTCTGCGAACCATCTGAGTTTGGTTCAACAAGAACCATTGCCAATTCTCTACATGTTTTCATATGAGAAGCTTTTATGTCTAATTCTAGGCTCTCTGATACATGAGCTCTTTTTATTCCCCCATTCCCATCAGTTGCCTGAAAACCATATGATTTTGTACCCTTCTGAGTAAGGGTAATGATTCTTCATTGTGCTGCAACATCCCCATCTGTTTGGCTTCCATGTTGAGTCAGTGCATCCAAATTTGTTTGGATAGGATGGATCTCCATGGAACCTTCTTCTTCTTCTTCTAAGAGGTGAGGATCTGAAAAATACCATCCGTTTGGCCTATTGGCCTACCTATTGTCCCTTTTTTGGGTTCCTGTTAGCTTGAGGATATGTGTTCTACAAATGTCCTGTTTGGAAGCATATTCAACATCAAAATGTCATGTTCTCATAATCTAGCACTTGGGACCAGTGGAAGTTTTCTTATTTAAATATATGTGATTTGGTATACCTTTTCTAAGGTCTATCTCCACGCATACTCTAGAAAAGTAAAAAGACATTTCTTTGTTTTTTCAAGGTCCATTTTTTTGAATTTTCCCAAAGTATTTCAAATATCCCCTAGGACCTTATGATGCCAGAAAGTAAGAGGAAGGTTTGGAAGTCTCAGCAAAAATAGCATAGTTGATACCTCCATATTTGTGGCATCAAAATCAGGGAACCATGGAGTAATGAAGAGCCCAAATCTACCCCAAAAACCATGGCCCTTAATCTAGAACATACTCCAAATATTTTCATGTATCAAATTGGACAAAGAAAAAATATTTGGAACATAAATAAATGTCACTGTTGGGTGTCCAAGAAGAGAAGTCTCGCTAGTGTAAAGCTTCAGGTTTTTTCCAGAAGCCATTAAACCTGCGAATAACAACCTTTGAATGGCTGGAAAATAAGAGGGAATTTACCTTTGGAAGATTGACTTCCATGGTTGGTACTTCTTCAATTTGTCTACTATGTAGGGTCTTGGAATGTTTTAAATTTTTTTATGTTTGAATAGAATACTTCCTTTTCACTACATCCTTCAAAGTGATAGATGTTCCATTTGGTATCCTAAGACCTGGATATCCTCCACGCAGCCTCGTTTTCAGGACAATGATTGAGTTCCTTTTGATGATGTAGTCTTTAATTTGTGAAGAGTCTTGGAGCAGCTTCCCTTCATATTGAAAACTTTGGAGATTTACAGGTTTCCCCATTTATCCTATATGGCTTGTTTTATACTAGAGACATGGTTGTGCTCCTTGTCCAGATAATAGATTTATTCCCACTAAAATTATTTATAGAAATATAAAAGGTGTTCTATTCCTTCTCTTCCAAATTGATCATACCACGAAGAGGGGATAGGAACTGTTAGTGGAGTAAGAACCCATTTATGCATAGGGGATGAAGTCGTTGTTAACTCCACCTACCGTGAGATGGAACATGCTTTATAAATCAAGGCAGAGGGAATGGGGTATTCGATATAAAACCATGTAGTGGCCACCCATCACTCCAATCACAGGAAGAATGAATCTTATCCCTAACAGACAATGATTGAAATCTTGATTAGACTTCAGACCTTGACACAATAGAGGAGGGGCCATTTTTTCGCAGACATGTAAGTATACCACCATCTATAGACTCCTTGGATAAAGCATGATGTAGAAACATTGAACATGGCCCAACTTTGAAGGTTAAAAGGCACCCTCGGTCATTGACGATGACTAGGAAACATGAAAAGCTTGAACAAACTATAGAAACTAGCGTGAAATCAATTTCAATCTCCTCAACTAGGTGAATCAGTATTGTGTAGTATTGATCTGTATATGTAACTTGAAGGTTTTTTTATGAAATTTGCAAGTGAAATTTTTAGGTTTTTTATGCAATTTTGTCAACTATATTAACACACAAAGATGATTTTTATCTCAATTTTGTAGAAATAAAAGAGAAAACAATACCATAACAACAAACAAAAGACAACAAATGATGGAGTTCACCCCTCCTGGGCTACATCTCTTGGTCCAACTTCCACTGTTGGGCCTCTTTCATTATGCTCAAAAATATGTGTTTACATCAAGTTAACGTGCTCAAAATGCAAAAATAATGTCTCGAATGGCTCCAAAACAGTCAAAAAGCCCTAGTTGGGCTCTTTCTGCACTCAAAAAGGTCTAAAATTGACTGAGTTATGCTCCAGAGAAGTTTTCCTGCTAACTATCCTCAGATTTTCAACCACCTGCTATCCGTTCTACAAATTCTACCTTTTACGGCCACGTGGAGCAACAATTTTGCCCCGCGCCGGTGAGATTCGCTTTGGTTCGGGTGCAAATTGTCGCTTCATTAAATTATCTAATAATTCCCACGAACTAATAAATTCACTCCACTTGGTGCAATCACCATCGTTGGATCAGGGGTCAGTTTGAATTTATTCCCGCCAATTTCTAGACCCAGCACGGGAACTGGAGTTGGCTCATGGGTTGGGTTAACACCCACCTCAAACATGTGGTCAAGTTCAAATTTTCGCACACCAAAAATTAACCAAACCATGCTATGAGACATGGTATATTTTTGTGGTTAGGTTCCGTCGTTTTACAGGTGGGTAAATACAATGGTAGCATTGAACTATGGTTCGGTTGTGTTATATGTCGATTGCATATAACATATAACTTAATCTTTTCCAAACCGTTGCATGTGCTGAATTCCGGTGAACATTATGTTGGTTGGTGGTTTTGGGGTAGGGTTTAACCCCACCCCTTGGTTGGCCACCATGTGTCGTGGTTTGGGTGGCCTGGGGGCCAGGGGTTAACCCTAGCCCTGACCTCCAATAACCAACACACTAAACTTTAAATACAACTCAACTCCAATGTATATCAAGGAACAAGTGTGGTGGTTTGGTGGAACGTTGTGCTACCAATTGGTAGGTTGGGCATTTGAATCTTGTAAAGGTTGGTTGAGACCAAAACAAAATTTTATGCCAATATCAAGAGGCCACGTAGCGGCCACCCATTGGCCCACGTGGCCTCTCCTGATTCAACCAATTCACCAACCTCAAACCAATAGAATTACACCATTAACAACCAATAGAATTGCACCAATTCGAACAAGTCAATAAAAGACACTTGTCATCATACCATTGGCCTATAGGAATTACAATCACCCTTCCCATTCATGCCTAGTCAGCGTACATATTACTGACTAGGCATCCCCGCAAATTCATTTTTTTAGATTTTAGTTGTTTGGAAAATCAGACAATGTGATATTGGGAGCATACGATATTGGTTTTAATTGAAATGAGTTGTGTTCGATTCATGGTGAAGGTATCTTCGCTTTTGCACTGGTTTCAAGTCGTTTAAATCACTTTGAAATTTGAGCATTTTACTGATCCACCTGATCATTCCTCCCCACTGGAAACTTTTGGACCCCAAAATATCACTTTCAATTAACAAACATATGAGGGTACAGTTCCATCACCTTCAAATCTCAATGCATTTGGCTTTGCTTGGATTTGTTCCTTTGAGCCCCACACAAAGGTACTCCATGTTCCTTTGTTTTGAAGTCCTTGTTTTCCTGTCAAGGATGGTGTCTTGCCACAATTATTCAAGATATTCAGGAGAAAAATATTCAATTGAAGGAATATGAACATTCTCTCCTTTATCTTCAATCAAATGAGGCTCATACAACCTTAATTTCCCAACATTAACAACTACATAAATTTGCATATATGAAGGAAAATCCAACCTAAGGCATTATTACCAATATTTTCCAAATTTTGAATGGACCATATCGAATTGGTTTCAGATTTTTACCTTCTCCTTGGAGTCTCTCTTTGCTGATGTGAAGCCAAAATTCATCACTGACTTGGAAATTGTGATCCACACGATGCTTATCATGTCTTTTCTTGTACTTGACTTGAATATTTTCCAACAGTTCTTAAATTGATTGATGTACCAATTGAACTTGTTAAATGAATATTTTGGCCTTGTCTATGTCACTATGTCCATCAATAGCAACATCCTTCCCAAAGATAAAATATAAAGGATATTTGGGCAAGTATCACAAGCATGCCTCAAATGGCAATGTTTGAGTCGATGAATGCTTGGCCTAGTTGTAAGCATGATGAATATAGCAAAAATGTTCATCCCATAACTTAGGATGCTTGCTGCAATAATCTTGAAGAAGATTTTTCAGCGTTCTGTTCACCACCTTAGTTTGGTCATCTGTTTACAGATGGAATGTTGTACTCTTTTTCAATTTGGTTTCCATGAGTCCCCACAAGCTTGACCAAAAATTCTCGACAAAGCGAGAATATCAATCATTAACAATGGATGTGGGTAACCCAAAATGTACCCATACATTCTGAAAGAATAATTGAGTATTCTGTTCAATTGTAACCTACTTTTTACAAGCATCAAAATACACATTTTGTTGAAGCTATCCACAACTACATAAACATAATCATGAATTCTCCTAGACATAGGTAGACCTCCTACAAAATCCATATAAGCACTCTCCCATGGACGGGAAGGTACTGGAAGTGGTGTATACAGTCCTAACTTTCTATTGCTAGGCTTACTGACAACACATAATGAACATCCTCTTACAAATCATGACACACTTTCAAGCATACGAGGCCGGCAAAAATACCTCTGTAATTGTGTCATTGTCTTACCTACACATAAATTACCAACAATAAGAGAAGTATACACTTCCCTTATCATGTTGACTCTCTCTCCCTATTGAATACAAATCTTGCCAAGATGATACAATAAGTTATCATGCACATGATAATCCAGCTCCTCTACTTTGTTACCTTGACACAAAGTCATATAAACATCTTTGAAATCATTATCTAAAGCATATTGTTCAACATAACTCTCATGCATGACAAAATTATGCTTAAGAATAATGGATGCACTAACAATTGGTCTAGGAAGCATATCGGCAACCTTGTTATAGATACCTTTCTTATACCTTATCACCAACTGTAAATGTTGAAGAAAACCCATCCATTTGCAGTGCCTTGCTTGTTTCAACTTAGTTTGTGATTTCAAGTATTGCAATGGCGGATGATCTGTGTGAATGCTTGTTTCCTTACCCATCAAGTAATGTTTCCATTTTTTCACACTTTGCACCAATGCATACAATTCCTTGTCATATGTAGGATAGTTAATCATTGCAACATTAAATTTTTCTAAATGAAAATAGATGGGATTACCATGTTGCATAAAGACTGTGCCCATGGCATAGTCACTTGCATCAGTTTGAATCTCAAATGATTGTCTCAAGTCAAGAAGTGCAAGTACATGTGTTGAAATGATCTTTTCGTTCAATGCATTAAATGCTTTTTTTTGTTTGTCTCCCCACTTAAAAACCTGCTTTGCACTTTTCAATGCATGCAATGGAAGAAAATTTATAAATAAACTTTCTCCAATATTGGGTTGCTCCCAAAAAGCTTCTAACCTTTGTCACTGTCTTGGGCTTTGGCCAATTCAAAATGACATCAACCTTGGAGGGATCTATTTTCAACTCACCTCCTCCAACAATATGACCCAAGTTTACTAAAGAAGTTTTTCCGAAGTCACATTTCGACATCTTTAAAAACAATTTTTCTTTCTTCAAGACATATAACACTTGCTTGAAATCCATGACATGTTCTTCACGAGACTTGCTAAAAATCAATATGTCATCTAAGTAATATACTATCAGAAAGTCATCTAGAAAAGGCCATAAGACATCATTCATTACACGCATGAATGTAGCAGGAGAATTACAAATCCCAAAGGGCATAACCAACCATTCAAGCAAACCTTGCTTTGTTTTGAACGTTGTCTTCCATATGTCTCCTTCATTGATCCTAATATAATGATAGCCACTCCTCAAGTCCAACTTAGTGAAATACACAACGTCTTTCAATTGATCAAGTAAATCATTGATTCTAGGAAGAGATGCACGAAATTCCACATACATACACCATGTTCCATCCTTATTTGGCACTAAAACAATAATTGAATTGCATGGTGATGTACTTGGCTGGATGATCCCCTTATCAAGAAAATCTTGGATTTGTTTCTTAATTTCTACAATTTCCATCACTTAATCATGTACATGCCAATGTTAGGAAGAGGAAAATCTTGCTGCAATTGGATTTCATGTTGGATTCCTCTTTTGGGAGGAAATCCCTTAGGCTCCTGAAACATCGCATAATATTGGTTAACAACCTCAACCAAATCAAATTTCAACTTTGAATCACAACCTTGAAAGGCTTCATTCACAACATAATTCTTGGGTTTGATCATCAAAAGTACAAAGTTCTTGCTAGAGTTAACAAGTCCCTTCATTTGTCCAGCATTCACAAGTGAAAGGTTTAGTTTCTTGTGATGTGCTCTGAAAATGTACACAATACCATATTTAAACAAATGATATTTTTTTTATGGCAATGAAAGATAACTCTCATATCATAAAGATATGGGATTCCCAAAAAAATACCACATAAGTCTAATGGCACTACATCAAGTTATACCTCATCAATGAAGTTTGCAGTAATGGAGGATTTTAGTTTGCATTTTCTAGTTACTTGCAACTTTGCATTTTCACACACCCAACCTAAAGGATAAGGTTTAGGATGAGGGATGGTTTCCAAATTCAACTTTTTGACAATGTTTTAAAAAATGAGATTTTCTTGTGAGCCACTATCAAATAAAGTGTCAATTTTGTTATGTTTTGAGATAACTCTAATATGGAAAAGCTTTATTCTTTCTTTTTCATTTTGAGTTTCATTATGGTTATTTGAAGAACTAGTTCTAGAAATTAATTCCTTACCTTTGAATCCCATAGATGTGACCTTTGTTTCATCTCCCGAATCAAATCCTAAATCATGTTGTGTAGTTGCAGTTGTCTTTTGTTTTCCTTTATTGCTAAAATTTTTGGGTCTCATCTCATAATGAAGTTTCAAATTGTGATATTCATCATGACCTTCCTTTGAACAATTATTGCATGTTAATTTTTCTCCCTCTTTCTTCATGGAAGCATATTTCTTCCCTTTTCCTTTGAATTTACCCTTTCCTTTGTCTCCACCCTTAAATGGATTTTTGCTGCCCTCTTGTGGAACATTTTTCCCTCGTGCTTCTAGATGTGTTTCCTGTACACAAACCTCATCTAAATTTGTAGGGTTAAACATGATAATAGTGTGTATCAAGCAACTATGTAACCATACAATGTATTTAAGTAAATTTTCTTGAGAGGATAAATCTACACCCAAAATCAATGCTCTCCTTCTAAACTCTTAGGTATAATTTTGCACACTTTGACCCTCTAATTGCCTAAATTTTTTCCAATCCATGATAGATTTTTGCATGTATTCTAAAGGATAAAATTTATTCTTAATGCAACAACAAATTCATTCCAAGAAGATAAAACCTTACCATGTTTCTTCATGTCCTCTCGAGTCTTGGATTCCCACGAAATGAGTGTTTCACTTTCTAACCTTAATGAAGCAAGTTGAATATTGGTCTCATAATCTATGATCCTTTGAATCATGCAACACAGTTCAAGCTGAAAAACCCAATTATCTAATTTCTCAACATTTAACTCTCCATTATACATAGGCAATTACAACTTTATGTCAAGTTTCAAAAGTGGAGTTTTACCATGTCTCTTTGGAGAATGTGGAGGTGTTTGTGAATGGGTTGATGTAGAATATGATGACGGTGAATATGGAGGTGAGAATGGAGGTGAAGAGAAAGGTGGATTTAAATTTGGTTTGTCACCATTCCCTCCACTCCCTTTTCGAGGCTTGTCCATATCTCCTCCATCTCCTTTTGTAGGTTTATCTCCATCCCCCTTTGGAGGATTGGAGCTCTCACCTCGCAACCTTGTATTCCTCTCTTCATACAGAACTTTCATCATATGTGACATGTCAAAGAATGCCTTTCTGAAAACCTTCTCATCCTCTCACATATTTTTAGGCTCTCCTTCATGTGTCATGAGTGGTGAGGCTTTTGGTAAAACTTGAGGTGAAACTGGTGGTGGAGATTGTGGGAAATGTGCTCTCCTTGACCTAGCTTGAGGAATTGTGACCGCAAAATTTCCTTCTCCTCTTTTGAGCTTCAACATTGTAAACATCAGAAACACTTGCAACAAAGTTAAACCCTCGAAAAAACCAAAGAACCAAAGATCTGATACCAAACTGATCTATAGATGTAACATGAAGGATTTTTTTTATGAAATTTGCAAGTGAAATGTTTAGGCTTTTATGTACCTATGTCAATTATATTAACACATAAATATGTTTTTAATCTCGGTTTTGAAGAAATAAAAGAGACAACAATACCATAACAACAAACACAAGACACCAAATGATGAAGGAGTTCACCCCTCATGGGAAACATCTCCTGGTCCAGCTTCCAATGTTGGGCCTCTTTAATTATGTTAAAAAAATATGTGTTTACATCAAGTTACAGTGCTCGGAATTCAAAAAAAATTGTTAGGTCCCTATATTACTAGTATAGTCCCTTATTTTTGTTAGTGTAACCCCCTTATTTTTATTATTGTACCCTTGTAACCCCCATATTGTTGTTAGTATGCCCTTAAATTATTATTGTTAGGTCGGCTAGGATTACATTGTGGCCCCACTAAGATTACATTGTGGCCCCATGGACTCCTATATATAGAAAGGAGGTTTTGTAATTTGTATCATCCAAGAATTGTTCATTCATGTAATGTATTGGAGGTTTCCCCCTTGAAGTGCCTTATTTCTAAGGCATTTATATCTCTTTTCTTCTATTTTTGGGGCTGGTTTCCCAACATTTGGTATCAGAGGTTTGGATTCTAGGGTTTCTCTACCCCAAAAAGGTCATCGTGGAATTTTCGCTATAAATTTTTTTCTACAAAGGTCAAGAAGCTGAAATTTTGAGAGTGCGAAGCCGAAATCCTGAGGAACATTGTCACAAAATTTCAGAGCTTGGTTTGCAATATCTTCAGAGATATGATTTGTGGAAGTTAGGGATTTTTCCAGGCTCCTGAATTTAACCTAAACAGGTCATCGCGAAATTTGCAGTATAACTTTTGTTATACAAAGTTTCAGAAGCTGAAATTTTTAGAGAACGAAGCAGAAATCCTAAAGAACATTGTTGCAAAATTTCAGAGTTTGGTTCGCAATATTTTTGGAGATATGATCTGTGGAAGTTAGGTCTTTTTCAGGTTCCCGAAATTCATCTCAAAGAGGTTATTATGGGAAAATCTTCATAACTCTCTCTCTGAGCATCGGATTGGAATGATATAAAAAATGGCCACAAGTTCACGAAATTTAATTTCCTGTCTATCAATTTCAGAGCCAAAGGAGGAAACAGTGACATGTGGAAATTCTTACAAGTTCGCTATACTGAACCAGTCCATAATTGGGTCATTGTGAGAGATTGGACATAAATTTGCCTTGAAGAATCCAAATCAAGTCAGACCTATGGAATTTGAAAGAATATTCAGAGGGTTACTTCAGGGCCAAATTTCAGATATTGAAGATCCAAAATCACAGAGATAATTGAGTTTCAATATCTAGCTCCTCAAAATCAAGAAAAAGGTGTGTATTTTTTTTTCAAATTGCATAATCTTGTTTGAAAAATCAGTTCTAGTTGATTCCAAAGGCCTATTGAGCATAGTTATCAGTATTGGGTTCTAAAATGCCTCCTAAAAATAATTCAACACCCATTAATCCTTCATAAGGCTCTATTATGACTCATGAAGATGAAGAAATGCAACATGAGATATCAAAAGTCCATGAGCAAGTGCACCAAATTTCGTTATCGCAAAGAGCAACAAAAAATGACATGGATGGTTTGAAGAAAGGCGTGGAAGCTAAGATGAATGGTTTGGAAGCTAAGATGGATGGCATGGAAGTTGGCATGGAAGCTAAGATGGATGACATGGAAGCTATGATCGATGAAAAAATGGAAAACATGAAGAATGATCTAAAAGTAGACATGGAAGGTTTGACAAAGTTGATACAACAAATGTTTCCTAATGGTGAAAAGATAGTAGAGGAAACTCATGATGAGAACAAAATAAATGCTAATCGTGATTTCATAAACTCTAATGTTGGCGGGAAGAACCACCATATTCCAAAGATGGATATGAGGAAGTTTGATGGCAAGGATCCCGTAACATGGATACTACAGATGGAGCAATATTTTGATCTCAATAATGTGAAAAATACACAAAAGGTATGCATTGCAACTTTACATATAGAACAAAATACATTTGTATGGTATCGATGGCTTTACTCCCATAAAAAAATTGTCACTTGGTCAATTTTTATGGAGGAAATGATAGCACATTATGAGGATACAAAGAGCAACACCTTCTTTAGCCAATTGATAAATCTCAAACAAAAGGGTTTAGTGGGGGAGCACATTGAGGACTTTCAAAAATTGAATATAAGGGTAACTGACATTACAGAGGAACACATGATTGATCTCTTCATAGGTACTTTAAAGGATAACATCCAACATGAAGTTCGCGTTTTGGAACCTGATTTATTGGAGAAGGCATTCAGGTTGGCAAGAAAAATTGAATGTAAAATTATGGCGACAAGGAAACCTACCACTCACTTCTATAAATAGGGAAGTGTTTCTACTCCTAGATTTCAACAACCTACAAGGTTTACACCACAACAATTGGAAGAAAAAAGATCAAAAGCGTTGTGAAACTAGCTCCAAAAAGAGAAGAAAAGAGATATCAATGCCTTAGAAATAAGCCACTTCGAGGGGGCAACCTCCAATACATTACATGAATGAAAAATTCTTGGATGATTCAAATTACAAAACCTCCTTTATATATATAGGAGTCCACGGGGCCACAATGTAATCCTAGCCGACCTAACAATAATAATTTAAGGGCACAATAATAACAATACGGAGGTTAGAAGGGTACAATAATAACAATAAGGGGGTTATACTAACAACAATCAGGGACTATACTAGTAATATAGGGACATAACACGCCCCTATCCTTCAAAAAAGTGTTGTCCTCAACGCTTGAGTAGCTTTGGGTGCTTCTGTATAAAATTATCATCCTCCCATGTAGAATCTTCAGTGGGTAAGTTCTTCCACTTAATGAGATACTCTGAAATTGATCGATTCCGTAGCTATCGAGTTCTTGTTTCCGTGACCGCTTCAGGTTCCAATATGATTTTTCCTTCCTCATCAAGTTCTGGAAATATTGTTTGAACTGGAAGATTTTCACCTATAACCTTCTTTAAGCATGAAACATGGAAAATTAGATGCACTCGTGAAGAAGCAGGAAGCTCCAATTTGTATGCCATAGTACCAATATTTTGCAACACCTTGTAAGGACCATAGTACTTTGGCGATAATTTATTATCCTTCTTAGCTTGCTTGAGGGACATTTGTTTGTATGGTTGTAGCCGTAAAATACCCAATCTCCTACATCAAAACTTCTCTCGCTGCGATGTTGATCTGCCTGTTGTTTCATTCGATTTTGTGCCAAATTCAGGTTATCCTTTAAGAGTTGGAGAACTTCGTGCTGATGCTCGACGTGATCTTCCACTGCTTGAACCTTCAAATTTTCCCTTAAAGATGATGTGATCGATGGTGGATGATATCCATAAAGTGCCATAAATGGGGTCATTTTTGCTGCAGTATGGAAGGAAGTGTTATATCACCATTCAGCGAGAGGTAACCACTTGACCCATTGTGTTTGTTTATCAGATACAAAACAACGAAGATATCCTTCCAAACATTTATTTACTATCTCAGTTTGACCATCAGATTGAGGATGATAAGATGAGCTATGAGCTAATCGAGTACCCAAACAAGAAAATAAATCCGTCCAAAAATTTCGAGTAAAAATGGGATCTCTGTCGCTCACAATAACCCTCGGGCTTCCATGTAGCTTTTGAATTTTGTCCATAAATGTAGTAGCAACTGTACTTGCTTTAAATGGATGAGATAATGCACAAAAGTGTGCATACTTGGTAAGTCTATCAACTACCACCATGATGACATTCTTTCCTTCGGACTTAGGTAAACCCGTGATAAAATCCATTGAAATCTCCTCCCAACGTTGACTTGGAATGGATAAAGGTTGTAGAAGTCCCGGGGTCTTAATTGTTTCCACTTTATTCTGCTGGCAAACCAAACATTCCGCAACAAACTTTTGAATATCAGATTTAAGGCCATCCCAAAAAAATTCTTTCTTCACCCTGTGGTAAGTTTTTAAAAATCCTGAGTGTCCTCCTAAAGGAGAAGTGTGCAATTCCAGAAGAATCTTTTGTTTTAGTTGGGAATTCTTACATAGATATAAGCGATCTTTGTACCATAAGGAATCATTTTTCCAACTAAATGTATCAGATGTACTAGGATCTTGCTGCAACTTTTGAATGAGTGTCCATACATCTTTGTCCTTCTTCCATTCATCTCTTGCTTCGGTTATCCAATCTGGATGGATAATAGAAATGGCACAAAGCAATGCTTCCACCTCTTCATTCTTTCTTGAGAGTGCATCTGCAACAACATTAAGCTTTCCTTTTTTGTAGATTATTTCAAAGTCATAACCCAACATCTTTGTGACCCATTTTTGCTGCTCTTCTGAAGACAATATTTGTTCCAAAAAGTGCTTAAGACTATCATGATCATTTTTACCTTGAAGTGTCTTCCCATTAGGTAAGTTCTCCATTTCTTTAGTGCATGCAGTATTGCTAACATTTCCTTCTCATAAATAGGTTTTTGTAAATACTTTCCTTTGATTGGACGACTTTCAAAAGCAATGGGTCTTCCTTCCTGCATTAAAACTGCACCAATTCCATTTCCTGAGGCATCACATTCCACAATAGAGGTTTTTGTGAAGTCTGGCGTAGCTAAGACCGGTGCTAGGCACATTGCCTCTTTAAGATGTTCAAAGGCCTTAGTTGCTTCAGGAGTCCATGAAAATGCATCTTTCTTCAATAATGTTGTTAGAGGGGCTGCTATTCTCCCATAATTCTTAACAAACTTGCGATAATACCCTGTTAACCCGAGAAATCCTCGCAACTGCTTTATGGTTGTGGGGACTTTCCATTCCTTAATGGCTTTAATTTTGTTAGGGTCTACTTTAACACCCTTGTGAGATACAATATGACTCAGATATTCCACCTCTTGTACTCCAAAGAAACATTTGGATTTTTTTGCATATAATTGTTTCTCCTGCAATAGTTTGAGCATCATGTCAACATGTTCAACATGATCCTTCCAAGACCTGTTGTAGATTAGCATATCATCAAAAAATACTAGCACAAATTTTCTAAGGAAGGGTTTGAAAATGGAATTCATCAACCCTTGAAATGTAGAAGGTGCATTGGTAAGGCCAAAAGGCATGACCAAAAATTCATAATGACCCTCATGAGTTCGAAATTTTGTTTTCGGAATATCTTCAGTCTTCATTCTAATTTGATGATACCCTGAATGAAGATCCAATTTGGTAAAATAAATTACTCCATGTAATTCAGCCAATAATTCATCAATCACAGAAATGGGAAATTTATCTTTAATGGTGAGCTTATTGAGCTCCCTATAATCCGGACACATGCGCCATGATCCATCCTTCTTGTGTACCAATACTACAGGAGCAGAGAAAGAACTTTGACTAGGTTGAATTATACCCGCCTCTAATATTTCTGCAATCATACGTTCAATTTCGCTCTTTTGGAAGTAAGGATATCTATAAGGCCTGATGTTTGGAGGAACACTTCCTGGAATCAAATGAATAGCATGATCATGATCACGAATAGGTGGGAGTCCTTTGGGAGTTTCAAACACCTTGGAATGATTGTCCAAGACTTGTTGGAGATCTGCAGAAATAGATGATTTGGATGTTGGAACTTCTAGTGAGCATAATTGTGCAATTACGCCTCGCTGTTCTTTCTTTAGAAGCTTTGTCATGACATTAGAGCTTATTATCCTTCCTGGCTTCCTCGCAATACCCCGTAATTCGACTTCCTTTCCTTCTGAAAAAAATTTCAAGAAAATTTCTTGAAAATTAAAAGCTACCGTCCCCAAAGATTGTAACCATTGTACTCCTAGTACAACATCAGCACCTCCTATAGGAATGGAAAGCATTGGACTAGTCAATACATATTCCCCCATGGTTAGCTTAATATTATGGCATTTTCCATAGCAATTTATAGTTCCTCCATTTGCAACCATCACTTGACATTCTGGTGTTGGGTATAGGAAACAATTTAATTCCTTGGCTACCTTACAATGAATAAAATTATGGGTGCTACCTGAATCAATCAACACTCTTACCTTTTTCTTCTTGATTTGTCCTTGTATCTTGAGAGTTTGAGGAGTGGTAATTCCTGCCAGTGCATTACACGATATGGTCGGATTCATTTCTTCCTCTTCTAGGGTTGGTTCCCGGTGTATATCCTCTTCTTGTTCATTTTCTTCTTCCTCTTCACAATCTATGTAAAATAATTTCTTCTCAGCACACTTATGACCTTTAGTGTATTTTCTATCACAACTGTAGCAAAGCCCTTTTGCTCTTTTTTTCTTCCAATTGTTGTGGTGTCAACCTTGTAGGTTGTGGAAATCTAGATGTAGCCACACTTCCTTCTTTATAGAATTGAGTAGTAGACTTCCTTGTTGCCATAATTTTACATTCAACTTTTCTTGCCAACCCGAATGCCTTCTCTAATGAATCAGGTTCCAGAACACGAACTTCATGTTGAATGTTATCCTTTAAACTGCCTAAGAAGAGATCAATCCTGTGGTCCTCTGAAATATCAGTTACCCTTATACTCAATTTTTGGAAGTCCTCATTGTGCTGCCCCACTAAACCCTTTTGTTTGAGATTTATCAATTGGGTAAAGAAGGTGTTGCTCTTTGTATCCTCATAATGTGCTATCATTTCCTCCGTAAAAATTGACCAAGTGACAATTGTTTTACGGGAGCAAAGCCATTGATACCATACAAATGTATTTTGTTCTAAATGTAAAGTTGCAATGCGTACCTTTTGTGTGTTTTGCACGTTATGGAGATCAAAATATCGCTCCATCTGTAGTATCCATGTTACAGGATCCTTTCCATCAAACTTCCTCATATCCATTTTTGGAATATGGTGGTTCTTCCCGCCAACATTATATTTTATGAAATCACGATTAACATTTATTTTGTTCTCATCATGAGTTTCCTCTACTATCTTTTCACCATTAGGAAACATTTCTTGTATCAACTTTGTCAAACCTTCCATGTCTGCTTTTAGATCATTCTTCATGTTTTCCATTTTCTCATCGATATTAGCTTCCATGTCATCCATCTTAGATTCCATGCCATATATCTTACATTCCATGCCATTCTTCAAACCATCCATCTTAGTTTCCACGCCTTTCTTCAAAACTTCCATGTCATTTTTTGTTGCTCTTTGTGAGAGCGAAATTTGTTGCACTTGCTCTTGTAATTTTGATATGTCATGTTGCCATTATTCGTCTTCATGAGTCACAGTAGAGCTTTCTAAAGGCTTAATGGGTGTTGAACTCTTTTTAGGGGCCATTTTAGAATCCAATACTGATATCTATTCTACAATATGCCCTTGGAATCAATTCAACTTGATTCTTCAAACAAGACTTATGCAATTCGGAAAAAAAATACACACCTTTTACTTGCTTTTGAGGAGCTCGATATTGAAATTTAATTATCTCTATAATTGCTAATCCTCAAATCTGAAGTTCAGCCCTATAGTAGCCCTCTGAAGCTTCTTTCAAATGCCACAGGTCTGATCTGATTTGGATTCTTCAAGGCAAATTTATGTCCAATCTCCCACAATGACCCAATTTTGGACTATTTCAGTAGAGTGAACTTGTACGACTTTCCATGTGTCACTGTTTCCTTCTTTGGTTGTGAAATTTATAGAAAAAAAACTCAAGTCCGTGTACTTGTGGCTACTTTTTACAGAATTCCAATCCGATGCCCAGAGAGAGAGCTATGAGGATTTTCCCACGATCACCTATTTGAGATGAAATTCAGAAGCCTCACAAAGCCCTAACCTCCACAGATCATATCTCTGACAATATTGCGAACCAATATCTAAAATTTTGCGACGATGTTCCCCAGGATTGTAGCTTCACACTCTAAAAATTTCAGCTTCTGAACCTTTGTAAAAACAAATTTATTACGAAAATACCACGATGACCTGTTTAGGTTAAATTCAGGAGCCTGCAAAATGACCTAACTTGCTCAGATCATATCTTCGAAAATATTGCGAACCAAGTTCCTAAATTTTCGACAATGTTCCTAAGGATTTTGGCTTCGCACTCTAAAAATTTCAGATTCTGAACCTTCGTAGAAAAAAATTTATAGCGAAAATGCCACGATGACCTGTTTGGAGCAGCGAAACCCAAGAATCTCAAAGCTCTGATACCAAATGTTGTGAAACCAGCTCCAAAAAGAGAAGAAAAGAGATATCAACGCCTTAGAAATAAGCCACTTCGAGGGGGCAACCTCCAATACATTACATGAATGAACAATTCTTGGATGATTCAAATTACAAAACCTCCTTTCTATATATAGGAGTCCATGGGGCCACAATGTAATCCTAGTGGGGCCAAAATGTAATCCTAGCCGACCTAACAATAATAATTTAAGGGCACAATAATAACAATATGGGGGTTACAAGGGTACAATAATAACAATAAGGGGGTTACACTAACAACAATAAGGGACTATACTAGTAATATAGGGACCTAACAAAAAGGGCTTTGTTACAGTGGTGATAGCAAATACACTAAAGGTCATAAGTGTGCTAAGAAGAAATTATTTTACATAGATTGTGAAGAGGAAGAATAAAATGAAAAAGAATAGGATATACACCAGGAAACAACCCTAGAAGAGGAAGAAATGGGTCCGATCATATCATGTAATGCATTGGCAGGAATTACCACTCCTCATACTCTCAAGATAGAAGGACATATCAAGAAGAAAAAGGTAATAGTTTTGATTGATTCAAGTAGTACCCATAATTTTATTCATCGTAAGGTAGCCAAGGAATTGAATTGTTTCCTATACCCAGCACCAGAATGTCAAGTGATGGTTGCAAATGGAGGAACTATAAATTGCTCTGGAAAATGCCATAATATCAAGCTATCCATGGGGGAATATGTATTGAATAGTCCAATGCTTTCCATCCCAATGGGAGGTGCCGATGTCGTACTAGGAGTACAATGGTTACAATATTTGGGGATGGTAGCATTTAATTTTCAAGAAATTTTCTTGAAATTTTTTTCGGAAGGAAAGGAAATTGAATTACGGGGTATCACAGGGAAGCCATGAAAGATAATAAGCTCTAATGTCATGACAAAGCTTCTGAAGAAAGAACAACGATGCGTAATTGCACAATTATGCTCACTAGAAGTTCCAACATCAAAATCATCTATTTCTCTAGATCTCCAAAGAGGCTTGGACAATCATTCCAATTTGTTTGATACTCCCAAAGGACTCCCACCTATTTGTGATCATGATCATGTTATTCATTTGATTCCAGGAAGTGTTCCTCCAAACATCCGACCTTACAGATATCCTTATGTCCAAAAGAGTGAAATTGAATGTATGATTGTAGAAATGTTAGAGGCTGGTATAATTAAACCTATTCAAAGTTCTTTCTCTGCTCCTATAGTATTGGTACACAAGAAGGATGGATCATGGCGCATGTGTCCTGATTATAGGGAGCTCAATAAGCTCACTATTAAAGATAAATTTCCCATTCCTGTGATTGATGAATTATTGGATGAATTACATGGAGCAATTTATTTTACCAAGTTGGATCTTCGTTCAGGATATCATCAAATTAGAATGAAGACTGAAGATATTCCAAAAACAGGATTTCGAACTCATGAGGGTCATTATGAATTTTTGGTCATGCCTTTTGGCCTTACCAATGCACCTTCTACATTTCAAGGGTTGATGAATTCCATTTTCAAACCCTTCCTTAGAAAATTTGTGCTAGTATTTTTTGATGATATACTAATATACAACAGGTCTTGGAAGAATCATGTTCAACATGTTGACAGGGTGCTCAAACTATTGCAGGAGAAACAATTATATGCAAAAACATCCAAATGTTTCTTTGGAGTACAAGAGGTGGAATATCTGGGTCATATTGTATCTCACGAGGGTGTTAAGGTAGACCCTAACAAAATTAAAGCTATTAAGGAATGGAAAGTCCCCACAACCATAAAGTAGTTGCGAGGATTTCTCGGGTTAACAGGGTATTATCGCAAGTTTGTTAAGAATTATAGGAGAATAGCAGCACCTCTAACAACATTATTGAAGAAAGATGCATTTTCATGGACTCCTGAAGCAACTAAGGCCTTTGAACATCTTAAAGAGGCAATGTGCCTAGCACCAGTATTAGCTTTGCTAGACTTCACAAAAACCTATATTGTGGAATGTGATGCCTCAAGAAATGGAATTGGTGATGTTTTAATGCAAGAAGGAAGACCCATTTCTTTTGAAAGTCGTCGAATCAAAGGAAAGTATTTACAGAAACCTATTTATGAGAAGGAAATGTTAGCAATATTGCATGCACTAAAGAAATGGAGAACTTACCTAATGGGAAGACACTTCAAGGTAAAAACTGATCATGATAGTCTTAAACACTTTTTGGAACAAAGACTATCTTCGGAAGAGCAACAAAAATGGGTCACAAAGATGTTGGGTTATGACTTTGAAATAATATACAAAAAAGGGAAGCTAAATGTTGTTGCAGATGCACTCTCAAGAAAGAATGAAGAGGTGGAAGCATTGCTTTGTGCCATTTCTATTATCCAACCAGATTGGATAACCGAAGTAAGAGATGAATGGAAGAAGGATGAAGAAGTGTGGACACTCATTCAAAAGTTGCGGCAAGATCCTAGTACATCTGATACATTTAGTTGGAAAAATGATTCCTTATGGTACAAAGATCGCTTATATATTTGTAAGAATTCCCAACTAAAACAAAAGATTTTTTTGGAATTGCACACTTCTCCTTTAGGAGGACATTTAGGATTTTTAAAAACTTACCACAGGGTGAAGAAAGAATTTTTTTGGGATGGCCTTAAATCTGATATTCAAAAGTTTGTGGCGAAATGTTTGGTTTGCCAGCAGAATAAAGTGGAGACAATTAAGACCCCGGGACTTCTACAACCTTTATCCATTCCAAGTCAACGTTGGGAGGAGATTTCAATGGATTTTATCATGGGTTTACCTAAGTCCGAAGGAAAGAATGTCATCATGGTGGTAGTTGATAGACTTACCAAGTATGCACACTTTTGTGCATTATCTCATCCATTTAAAGCAAGCACAGTTGCTACTACATTTATGGATAGAATTCAAAAGCTACATGGAAGCCCAAGGGTTATTGTGAGCGACAGAGATCCCATTTTTACTGGAAATTTTTGGACGGAGTTATTTTCTTGTTTGGGTACTCAATTAGCTCATAGCTCATCTTATCATCCTCAATCTGATGGTCAAACTGAGATATTAAATAAATGCTTGGAAGGATATCTTCGTTATTTTGTATCTGATAAACAAACACAATGGGTCAAGTGGTTACCTATCGTTGAATGGTGGTATAACACTTCCTTCCATACTGCAGCAAAAATGACCCCATTTATGGCACTTTATGGATATCATCCACCATCCATCACATCATCTTTAAGTGAAAATTCAAAGGTTCAAGCAGCGGAAGATTACATCGAGCATCAACAATAAGTTCTCCAACTCTTAAAGGAAAACCTAAATTTGGCACAAAATCGAATGAAACAACAGGCAGATCAACATCGCAGCGAGAGAAGTTTTGATGTAGGAGACTGGGTATTTTTACGGCTACAACCATACAAACAAATGTCCCTCAAGCAAGCTAAGAAGGATAATAAATTATCGCCAAAGTAATATGGTCCTTACAAGGTGTTGCAAAAGATTAGTACTATGGCATACAAATTGGAGCTTCCTGCTTCTTCACGAGTACATCCAGTTTTCCATGTTTCATGCTTAAAGAAGGTTATAGGTGAAAATCTTCCAGTTCAAACAATATTGCCAGAACTTGATGAGGAAGGAAAAATCATATTGGAACCTGAAGCGGTCATGGAAACAAGAACTCGATAGCTACGGAATCGATCAATTTCAGAGTATCTCATCAAGTGGAAGAACTTACCCACTGAAGATTCTACATGGGAGGATGAGAATTTTATACGGAAGCACCCAGAGCTACTCAAGCGTTGAGGACAACACTTTTTTGAAGGAGAGGGGCATGTTAGGTCCCTATATTACTAGTATAGTCCCTTATTGTTGTTAGTGTAACCCCCTTATTGTTATTATTGTACCTCTGTAACCCCCATATTGTTATTATTGTGCCCTTAAATTATTATTGTTAGGTCGGCTAGGATTACATTGTGGCCCCACTAGGATTACATTGTGGCCCCATGCACTCCTATATATAGAAAGGAGGTTTTGTAATTTGTATCATCCAATAATTGTTCGTTCATGTAATGTATTGGAGGTTTCCCCCTCGAAGTGGCTTATTTCTAAGGCATTGATATCTCTTTTCTTCTATTTTTGGAGCTGTTTTCCCAACAAAAATTGTCTCCAATGGCTCCAGAACTGTAAAATAAACCTTAGTTGGGCTCTTTCTACCCTCAAAAAGGTCAAAAATTTACTAAGTTATGATATAGGGAAGTTTTCTTACTAACTACCCTCTAATTCGCACCCACCTGCTATCTGTTATACAAATTCTACCTTTTGTGGCCACGTGGAGCGACAATTTTTCCCCGCGCTGACGAGATTCGCGCCGATTCAGGTGCAAAATTTCGCTTCATTAAATCTTCTAATAATGCCCATGAACCGATAAATCCACGCCACTTGGAAAATCACTGTTGTGGGATCGGGGGTCAGTTTGAGCCGATTCCTGCCAATTTCTAGACCTAACTCGGGAACTAGAGTTGGCTCATGGGTTGGGTTAACACCTACCTTTGGTCAAGTTCAATTTTTTCCGCGTGCCAAAAATTAACCAAACCATGCTATGACCCATGGTATATTGTTGTGGTTAGTTTTTGTCATTTGACTAGTGGGGTAACTGCAGTGGTATCATTGAAATTTGGTTCATTTGTGTTATCCGTCAGTTGCATATAACATATAACTTAACCATTGCCAAACAGTTGCATGTGATGACTTCTGACGAACGTTATGTTGGTTGGTAGTGTTGGGGCCAGGGTTTACCCTGCTCCCTAGCTGCCCTCCATGTATCGTGGTTTGGGTGGCCCGGGGGCCAGGGGTTATCCCCAACCTTGACCCCCAATAGCCAAAACACCAAACTTTTAATACAACTCAAATCCAATGTATATCAACGAACAACGTGGCAGGCCGATGGAACATTGTGTTGTCGATTGGTAGGTTGTGCATTCGAATCCTGTGGAGGTTGGATGAGACCCAAGAAAAAAATTGTGCCAATCTTGGGAGGCCAGGTGGTGGTCACCCATTGGCCCACATGGCATCTCCTAATTCGACCAACTCATCAACCTTAAGCCAATAGAATTACACCATTAACAACCAATAGAATTGCACCAATTCAAACTAGTCAATAAAAGACACTTGTCATCATATCATTGGACCATACGAATTACAATCACCCTGCCCAGTCATGCCTATTCAACATATGGATTGTTGACTGGGCATCCCTGCAACTTCACTTTTTTAAATTTTAGTTGTTTGGAAAAAATTTCATTGTTTGCAAAATTTTTCAAAACACGATATCAAGAGCATACGATATTAGTTTGAGTGAAACGAGTTAGACTCAAGGCAACGAGATCTTTGCTTTGGCGTTGGTTTCAAGAAATTTTACATTTGAGCATTGTATTGATCCATCGGATCAAGTATGGATCACCAATTACCATTTTTTACCCTTTTTTGACACACAAAAAATACACATGACTTTCCTTAAAGCAATACGCATATGTACACACTTTTATCACACATTAACAACATATATATCTGTAACTCAGGTATTTAAACTTTCCTTCTATTTTATAGTTATTTGCAACAACACACATATGAATACTAGATCTAATCGTACAGTGATGAAGTCACAACATATGTACAATGGATCCAAACATGATGCATAAGAAGCAAATGACACATCCACAAGTAAACCATGAGGGAAGAGTATACATGAAACATAAATCATAAAAACAACATCATCAACCATATGACAACCATATATTAGATGGAAGCCATTCCGGGAGAAAAACCATTGATGCTTTATCTTCATCTTATTATTAACAATAAATATTTATTTACATCATTCAATCGTCACCACTAGTGTGCAAGACCTGACTTGCAATGCATGTGAGAAACCACCCGCTTCAGGCCTTTACCTAATGGAAGCCACCACTTCCAACTATACGCAGGCCCCAACCTCTAATAGTTTCTTTGGCCACCAAGGAGGGAAGCCACCGCTCCCAATTTTTCAGGCCACAACCTGAAGGAATCTACCATTCCCTGAATCAACAAGCCACCACTTTCTGAATGAAGGCCTTAACCTTCAAACCCTTGTGGACCACATTTCATACATTTGTATATTAGGCCCATGAACTCTACACTCAAACAATTGTAGGCCTTATTTCATCAATTTTCACACTGAACCCACGTAAGCTCTCTACTTAATATCAATACAAAAATATATCTGTTGATCCAACACATTCAATAACGCTCCATCACTTTTCTCATCAAAATTACATCAAAACAACCCTACAAACAGCATTTTCTCAACACATATATCAAACACTAGGAAACATAAGGCTAACTCAACATTCAGTCATTCTAATTCAGTAATACATAGTAGCATAATCTCAAGATATAATAACACTAACCTCACTCAACCAATACATATGAGCAACACCATAAAAAATGCATGACTATACAAGTATCATGACAATCAATACATCAATAATACAAAATATAATACAATACATTTGTTGTTCACAACTACAACTATATACAACTCTCTGCAACAACAACACTTTAACAATATAACAATCTAACAAAACCTAGTAGCATACTCTATTCTCTGCACCAACAAACACACTATGCCAATCACTCTTCTTTATACACAGGAAGCCTCTTATTATATTGATCAAATCATTTTTCTCACTCAATCAACCTATGTACAATGATCCTCTGCTCCAAATGTATGCATTTAGCTCTAAACCACTCTACATCCAACCTCTATTTTATCCATGACAACACAATTTAAAACTCATTCACCCAATGCCAAATCAAACCATATCAACACATTGAAGGAATTCCACTTTGTTCTGATGACCAAATCAAATGATTAATATTTTGACGAGATCAAATCGATCTATGGCCTCCAAAAACTTTGGGAAAACACCTTGGTAAAGCCCATGGTTTTTTATTTTATACACACAGGATCATGTACATGACTCTTCTACTAAACATCTGCATGTGTACATGAGTTGCTCACATAGAAGTCACATTTGGATTGCAAAGCTCATACTT
Organism: Pinus albicaulis; assembly: GCA_034641835.2. Classification (NCBI taxonomy): domain Eukaryota; kingdom Viridiplantae; phylum Streptophyta; class Pinopsida; order Pinales; family Pinaceae; genus Pinus; species Pinus albicaulis. The sequence goes on along the minus strand of CM076575.1, from coordinate 1,519,460,905 downwards.
TTTCAATATGCTCCACCTAGATATGCTTTTGTTGATTCAAGCCATTTACACACATGCTTCCAACCCCTATACACCTCCAAAACATCATATATACATCAAGATAATGCACAAACATTCCTACAGTTGTTGACATTAATGCCAACACATAGTTGACTTAACTGTTGACATCAATTCCAACACCATGCTGCCAACATTTTTCCTATGGATAAGAGCCAAAAAAGGAAATAAATGGGCCTTATAAGCCTAGGATAACCTCTTCCTCTCAAAATAAAATGGAGGTATAGGAATTCAAGATCCATAAATATTTAAGCTCAACCTTGGGAGCGAAAACTTGGTGGAGATGACTACAAAACTTAGAGTAATTGTGGGGGGGAATATGGAGAAGGAAATATGTAGTGAACATAGAGGAAAAAGATTTGGTCCAAATTTATGGAACAACTGTGGGTCCCCACTAATGGAACACACCTTGGAAAAATGTGACAAATAGTTTGAGATATGCTTTTGGAAAATCCACAATGGGAAAGTGGCACTATTTTGGGAAGATTATTGGTAGTAAATACCAAAACTATAATAAATAGCAGACCTTCAACTCTATAAAGATCATATGGTCAATCAAGGTAGAACCATGATATCTCACTATCGAGCACCCCAACCAGATCATCCTAAGTGACATTCTTGGAACTCCAATAATAGTGGTGAGACACTCCCAAAGGGCTTGAGCTTGGACAAATTTTGGAAGAAACCAAGCAACAAAAAAATTAGAGCACAAGAGGGAACAAATAAACAAATATGGGGTTATAAGCCTTAGGAATAACTCAAATTAGCTATGCGTACATGTATATCTCTTCAATGGGAATATGGAAAAAAAATATAGAGATAAAATATATGACCAAAAGTGCTTCTATTTCTATGGCTTCTAAGTCATGGGAAAAACCTCACCTTTTATAGGCCCCTAATTTTTTTTCCTAATTAGACAAACAAAGGAAAACATTGAACACATTTTTAATACTTTCCCATTTACAACAACCCTATGGGATGAAGGATCCTCTACATTTAGGAAATTTGATAGACATAAACTAAGCCTAATTATTACTATAACTAAATGGAGATCGTCAAATTTCAATCACTCTATTATTAACATTGCTTGAAAACTATTTCTAGGATTCCTCCTTTAGGAAAATTGGAAAGAAAGGAACCAACACATATTTAAAAATCTCACTCAAGAGGTGAACTTAATTTGGGAAAAAATCAATCAAAATATCAAGGAATCAATACTCAATTTTCCTTGGACAGATCAAGATTGGAAATGGAACAACCAAGAAGCATCAATCTTGAAAACCCTTGAACTCTACCCTTTGACTGCTTCCAATCCGACGACCTTTGGGTCTCTAAGTGCCTCCATTCTATCTCAATAAGAGCCCCTCCCTCCCACCCACCAAATTTTATCAAGCTTAATTTTGATGGTGCATCCAAAGGTAATCTAGGCCCAACTAGCTTTTGGGGAGTATTCAATGTTGGAAATACTGAGAGGGGGGTGAATCATTACTCCTTTTAGAGCATTAGTTAATATTCAATTATTATCAGTGTTTGTACAATGATAGTAGTAAACAAAAGGAACACAAATGCACACAGCTTTTTAAGGTGGAAACCCACTCCAGGACAAAAACCATCTGAATGTTTTTCTAATTATTCTTTAATATTCAACTCCAATTGAAAATAAAGCTCCAACTCCCTAGAATCTAGAAAAGCATTCTTCTCCAGCTCCCACTGGATGGACGCTCCAATGCCCGAGATTATTCAGTATTCAACTGAATGGATGCTCCAACACCCAATGAGCTACAACTCACCCTAGCACTACCCTACCACCCTATAGAAGAATAAAACAAGAATGGACTCCCGTACCAGGGAAAATGGTCCACTTTACAATGATATAGAATGATGTAGAAGAATAAGACACACTAGACCATAACCCCAACTATGACACAACCACCTAATGATGATCCTAGACCTCCCGACACTGCCTCTTCAACTCTTGGCAAATAGACACTTGTACAATTTTTACAATGATGCATTTATAATGACTTAGTACAATGATACCTTTACAATGACTGTATGCAATGCTACCCACTTGAAGACTTCATGTGGTGAACTTCTTGATTTTTTTCTATACCTTGATTTATGCTCTTGTCATGCTACCCTCTGCTACACCTTGCTTTGCTTTGCTGCCCTAGAAAATATGGTCCTTTGCAGCCCTTGACAACACATGATCTAGCTTTTTCTTGCCTTCTAGGAGCTCGATATTGAATCTGGTGTATCTCTGTTATTTGAGATCCCCAATGTGTGATTTTAGGTCTTGTAGTAGTCCTCTGAGTCTTCTTTCCAAGGCCACATATCTGACCCAATTTTGATTCCTCAAGTGAGAGTTATGCCCAATCTCTCACAATTCCCTAATTATGCACTGGTTCAATAGAGAAAAATTGTATGGTGTGCCACGTGTCAATGTTTCTTCATTCGGCTCTTAAATTGATACATCGAAAACTATAGTCCGTGCACTATCCGCAAATTTTTACAGAATTCCAATCCGATACTCAGAGAGAGATTATGACGATTTTCCCAAGGTCACTTCTTTGAGATGAAGTTCAGGAGCCTGCAAAAATACTGACTTCCACAAATCATATCTCCGAAACTGTTATGCACCTTGATCTGAAATTTTTACAGGAGCTTCCTCAGGATTTCGGCTTCACCTCGTAAAAATTTCAACTTCTGAAAATTTTTATAAAAAAATTTATAGTGCAAATGCGACGATGACCTGTTTTAGGTAGCAAAATCCCTATAAGAGGAGGAGATGAGGATCACAATTTATATAAATGCTTAGGTTGAGAGGGACTTCACCAAGTGAATGTGGGAGGGATTTTAGGAGCTTCAAAATTATTAATTATTGACTTTTCAATGACCCATGCCACAACCCCATGGGGTTTTAGCCCACTAACTGGGGTTACAAACTCCAAACATGAATATCTCTCAAACTGTGAAGAATTACATGGTGTGCCATATATCAAAGGAAACATCTCAACAAGTGGAAACCATAAAAAAATATTCTTGACCCAGAATATTGTAATTTGGTAGGTCAAAATTCCCATGCAAGATCGAGGTAGCCCCTGGTGTCACTTGGGTTGACATCAATGACAACCACTGATCAAAAATATCCCTCTTTGGCATTGATGGAAACACAAATACTACCCCTGCGATCATGACACCTCTTCCTACAACATTCTCTCCCCCTTTGACATAAATGGAAAATGGTAACTCCCCTTAACACACAACCATCTTGCAGACTTGTACACACTTCCACTCCCCCTTTATATTATGAATAAGGAAAATCTAATGAGAACTTGGGAGAATCCAAAGCTTCTGGAAAAGATATTCAAATGCTTCACGAGGTAAAATTTTAGTGAAGATATCAACGATTTGTTCTTTTGTACCAACATACTCAAGTTTGATATTATTTTCAGTGACTTGTTCTCTAACAAAATAATATTTGATCGGAATGTGTTTTGTTTTTTAATGCATGAGAGGATTCTTGGAGATGCTGATGGCACTAGTGTTGTCACAAGATATGGGAATGGGCTCACTGAATTGTACTTGAAGATCTTGTAAAGTTTGTTTCATCTAAAGGATTTGAGTACAACATGTTGCGGCTACAATGTATTATGCTTCCACTGTAGATAACGAGATTGAGGTTTGCTTTTTGCTCAACCATGATACGAGACAACCACCTAGATAGAATGTTGCTCCACCAGTACTCTTATGATCATCAACACTTCTTTCCCAATCTGAATCTGTAAAGGCTTGAATAATGAGATTGCTACCCTTGGGATACCACAAGCCATATCCTTTTGTGCCCTTTATATATCGAAGAATTATTTTGACGGCAATAATATGTGATTCTTTTGGTGCTGCTTGGAATCTTGCTACTTGTCCAACTACTTGCATAGCATCTGGTCGGGAGGCTATTACATATACAAGACTACCAATCATAGATCTGTACAACCTCTGATCCACATCCTTAGATGAGTCGTCTATGCTAAATTTGCAACCCGTTACCATTGGAGTAAGGACGGGTTTGCAATCTTCCATTTTGAATTTCTTGAGCATTTCCTTGATGTACTTGGCTTGACATATAAATATTCCTTTCTCTTGATGAGATATTTGAAGCCCTAGGAAGTATGTCAGCTACCAAATATTATATCATCCACATATACCTCAACGATTGTTAAATTATCTTTATCTATTTTTACATAAAGATTTCTATCAACAATACTTTTCTTGAACCCTTGTTGACATAGATATCCATCAAGATGAGCATACCATGCTCTGGGAGCCTGCTTGAGACCATATAGAGCCTTCTTTAACGTGCAAACATAGTCTTCTTTTTTTTTATAGTAGAAAACCTTCAAGTTGTTCAATGTAAACTTCTTCTTCTAATTTTCCATTCAGAAATGCTGACTTAACATCCATTTGGTAGACTTCGATTTTTCTTGAACATGCATAGGTGAGAAACATTCGAATGGCTTCCATTCTGGAAACTGGTGCTAATGTTTCATCGAAATCAATCCCTTCCACTTGTGCATAGCCTTTGCAAACAAATCTTGCTTTATTTCTGGTAACCTGTCCATCTTCATTAAATTTGTTCCTAAACACCCATTTAGTCCCAATGGCATTTTTATCTTTTGGTCATGGAACTAATTCCCAGGTATTATTCTTCTCAATTTGATCCAATTCTTCATTCATAGCTACTACCCAATGTTCATTATGGTTGGCTTCCTCAAAACTACTAGGCTCAAAAGTTGCTAGAAAATCAATGTGATCTTGTTGTGATGAACGAAGCTGTCGACCTTCATTTATGTCACCAATGATTTGATTTGATGGAGGTTATTTTTAATCCATTCTTTTGTTCTCTTTGGAGGAGCTTCTTGTTGTTGTTCTGGTATATCTTGATGATCAATATTTACTTCTTCATGGTTGATAGTTGCTTCTTGTTCTATAATTTTCTCTACATCATTTTCAGCCTCTGTCTCAAGTTTCAAAGATTCTAGATCCTCATCATTATTCTTTAGAACACCATCTTCGTCAAATGTAACATTTATGCTCTCCACTATCTTTTTTCGTCTTAGATTATAGCATTTATAGGCCTTTCTTTTGCGTGAGTAACGAACAAAGATATCTCTCATCAACACATGAATCAAACTTACCCAAAATTTGATCTTCTCTTTTGATATAACATTTGCTTCCGAAGATTCTAAAATATTTTACATTAGCTGGTTTTCCTTTCCATAATTCATATGGGCTCTTATTGCAATTATTTCTGAGAAGACTTCAATTGATAATGAAGATTGTCGTATCAATTGCTTGAACCCAAAATTTTTCATCCAATTTTGAGTCCTTCAACATTGTTCTACCCATTTCCTGTACGGTTTTGTTCTTTCTTTCAACAACTCCATTTTGCTCAGGTGTTTGTGCTATTGAAAACTGTCTTTTTCTTCCATTTTCGTCACAGTATTGCTGAAAAAAATTGGAAGTGAATTCTCCGCCATTATCTGATCTTAGACACTTTATTTTCAAACCAGTTTCATTTTCGACCAACTCCTTATAGATCTTAAAGCACTCAAATGCTTCATATTTTTTCTTTAGGAAACTGACAGTTGTCATCCTGGTATAGTCATCTATCATTAACATGAAATATAATTCTCCATCTAAGCCTTTTTTTCTCACAGGACCACATAGATCAGTATGTATCAATTCCAATGGATGTGATGCAAAGTGTTCTTTTGTTTTAAATTGGAATTTTGTCTGCTTTCCGTGCCAACAGGCCTCACATAGTGTGTTGGAAGGTTTTGATATTTTTGGCTTTTCTCGTACTGCTTCCCTTTTTCTTATCCTGACAAGATTGTCAAATTTTATTTGACCCATTCATTTGAGCCATAACCAGCTTTCATCTTCTTTAGCTAGTAGACATGCTTTAGTTGCTTCATCCAGAACATATATTTCGTTTGGAGCTCGACTTGCTATAGCCACAATTTTACAATACCTGCCTTTCCTGATTTCACATTTTGTGGATTTGAATAGCATTATGTGTCCTTGATTACATATTTTTCCAACACTGAGCAGATTGTGATTCATGTTTTCAACTAATAGAAAATTCTTGGATAGAAAATCTTTGCTTCCGAGAGTGACGGTACCTAATCCTATAACATTTGAAGATCCATCATTTCCAAAGGATACGGTTCCATCCTTATTCTCTTTCAAAGATACAAATTTATTTCTATCTCCATTCATATGCGTTGAGCAACTGCTATCAACACACCACACATCTTTGTCGTTTTGAGCCTTGAGAGCGAGAGCACAATTATCATTCTTATTCTTCTTCCATGTTCGTTCATTATGTGGCTTCGAAGATTCTTCTGGAGGATTTTCAACTCTGCAGACTCTAGATATGTGTCCAAAGTTCTGACATTTGTAACATTCCATATTATTTCTTAAATGTTCAAATATATTGATGTTTATTTGAGCCCTGGGAGTTTCATATTTGAAGGATCTCCTGGAATTGTATTGGTTCCTACGGTACGTGCGACATTCTACAGCTTTATAACCAAATTTTCCACATGAATAACAATAGCCATGAAAAATATTTTGGTACCTCGATGGGAATCTTCGTCGAGGAATCGTCTTCCAAGGATGTTCTTGCGAATCTTGTCCAATGAGGTCTACATGCATGTCAGATCTCGTAGGTTCATTGTATTTAGTTGTAGAAGGTCCTGCTTCTTCTTCTTTGTAACCGAGGCTAGTTTTGTCGTTGTAAGATCGTTGATTTTTTATGATTTCTTCCAATTCCCTTGAGTTGTTAGCATAGTTTTGGACAATTTTTCCCTTCTTCACCTCCTTACGCAGCGAGACTACTTCGGATTCTAATTCTTCCCTTTCTATGTTACTTTCTTCCAACTTCTTTTGAAGTGACTCTTCAATGCATTTGTGTTCTTCAACTTCAATTTTGAGACTTGAACTTGTTCTTCAAGAGTATTGGAACAAATCTTCTCAGCCTTGATCTCTTTTATAAGCTCGATTGCCTCCTTAAAAAATCTTCTATGGTCAACCCTTCTTCTTCGTTGTTTGATACCTCTTGTTTATTGTGCTTGGCCATAAACAATACTCTCTCATTGGCTTCTTCTTCGTTGTCATTGTCTTCATCGGATGAGGAGTTATCTTCTTTAGAGAGAAAGCTCCTTTTGGATCCTTTCTTTTTGCCTTGCTTGTTAAATTTCTTAAAGCCTTTCTTTCCTTTTGAGTTTCCATCACTTCTGTTCAGAAATTTTGCTACGAAATTCCAAACTTCACCACAAACGAAACATATCAATGGAAGTTTACCTTTTAATTTTCCCTTACCAATTTTTAGTTTTCTCGTAAATTAAGCATATTCTTCATCTGAAAGACCTTATTCATCATCTCCCTTTTCTTCACACTTGCAGGTGCATGTCTTTTAAATTAAAGGTAGTTTGTCCTTATCGATTTTCTTAGATGCAACGAATGCATTTTATAGATGTGAAGTACCCTTTTCCTCATCAAGTCTCATTTCATATGCTATGAGTACTCCATGTAATTCCTCTTTGCTAAGTTTGTCCAGATTTGCACTGTATTCTAAGACCGATACCTTTGGGTTGAATCTCCCTGGTAACGTTCTAAGAATATTTCGTATAATAGTATTCTTGTCAACTGGCTCTCCCAATCCTTCCAGAGTGTTGGTTATTTCATCAACATATTAGAAGTATGCAGCAATGTTGCCATCTTCTTTCATTATGAGTTGCTCAAAATTTTCTCTATAGATTTGAAGCTTTGCTTCTTTGAAATTTGAATCACTTGCATATATATATTCTCAAGCTTGTCCCCTGTATCATATATATATATATATATATATATATACATTTTTTGTGGTTTTACAACCCAACACCTTATGATAAGCAGATTCAATAATTCCACTGATAATAATACTCTTTGCTTTTGCATCATTTACCAAATTCTTCTTACCTTGTTCATCTGTGGTTGATGTAAAGCCATTTTGAATAGTGTCCCATACTTCGTAACCTTGCGCCAAGAGATAGATCTCCATTCTTCCTTTATAGAGTGCATAATTATTTTCATTGAACAAAGGTACACCATTCTTAGTATGCTCCATGACCTCCTTCCAGCTGTTAAACTGCTATTGAAGGAACGAAGCTCTGATACCAATTGTTGGAAATACTGAGAGGGGGGTGAATTAGCATTCCTGTTAGAGCATTAGTTAATCTTCAATTATTATTAGTTTTTGTACAATGATAGAAGTAAACAAAAGGAACACAAATGAACACAGTTTTTAAGGTGGAAACGAATCTGAGACAAAAACCACCTGAATGATTTTCTAATTATTCTTTAATATTCAACTCCAATTAAAAATAAAGCTTCAACTTCCTAGAATCTAGAAAAGCATTCTTCTCCAGCTCCCACTGGATGGACGCTCCAATGCCCAAGATTCTTGAGTATTCAACTGAACGGATGCCCCAACACCCATAGAGCTACATCTCACCCTACCACCTATATAATAATAAAACAAGAATGGACTCTCGTACTAGGGAAAATGGCCCACTTTACAATGATATAGAATGATTTAGAAGAAGAATAAACACTAGACCATAACCCCAACTACAACACAACCACCTGATGATGATCCTAGACCTCCCAACACTGCTTCTTCAACTCTTGGCAGATAAACACTTGTACAGTTTTTACAATGATGCATTTACAATGACTTATTACAATGATACCTTTACAATGACTATATGCAGTGTTGCCCACTTGAAGACTTCATGTGGTGAAATTCTTGCTGATGTTCTGCACCTTGATTTTTTCTCTTGTCATGCTACCCTCTGCTGCACCTTGCTTTGCTTTGCTGCCCTAGAAATTATGGTTCTTTGTAGCCCTTGACAACACATGATCTAGCTTTTTCTTGCCTTCTAGGAGCTCTATATTGAATCTGGTGTATCTCTGTTATTTCAGATCTCCAATGTGTGATTTTAGGTCTTGTATTAGTCATATGAGTCTTATTTCCAATGCCATGGATCTGACCCAATTTGGATTCTTCAAGTGACGGTTATGCCCAATCTCTCACAATGCCCGAATTATGGAATGGTTCAGTAGAGATAACTTGTATGGTGTACCACATGTTATTGTTTCTTCATTCAGCTCTGAAATTGATACATCGAAAACTATAGTCCATGCACTATCCATGAATTTTTACATAATTCCAATCTGATACTCAGAGAGAGATTTATGACGATTTTCCTAAGGTAACTTCTTTGAGATGAATTTCAGGAGCCTGCAAAAACACTGCCTTCCACATATCATATCTCTGAAACTGTTATGCACCTTGATCTAAAATTTTTACAGGAGCTTCCTCAAGATTTCAGATTCGCCTCGTAAAAATTTCAGCTTCTTAACCTTCGTAGAAAAAAATTTATAGTGCAAATTCCACGATGACTTGTTTCAGGTAGTGAAATACCTACAAGAGGAGGAGATGAGGATCACAATTTATATAAATGCTTAGGTTGAGAGGGACTTCAACAAGTGAACATGGGAGGAATTTTAGGAGCTTAAAATTATTAATTATTGACATTTCAATGAACCATGCCACAACCCCATGAGGTTTTATCCCACTAACTGGGGTTATAAACTTCAAACATGAATATCTCTCAAACCGTGAATAATTACATGGCGTGCCATATAGAAACAGAAACATATCGACAAGTGGAAACCATAAAAAATATTCTTGACCCATAATATATTAATTTGGTAGGTCAAAATTCCCATGCAAGATCAGGGTAGCCCCTGGTGCTGCTTGGGTTGACATCAATGACAACCACTGATAAACATTCAAGGACCACTCATAACTATTTTATGAATCTTTGTGGGAGCCCTTAGAATTGAAAGTAAAAACATTCATGAACTCTTTGCATTATAATTTGGTCTTCAAGTGGTAATTTGTGAGACCTACACAAAAATAATATTCAAAGGAGATTCATAAGTAATTATTAGAATGCTCAAGAAGCTCCAACAAGGATATTCCCCATCCATAATCTCAGGAATTTGGAAAATGGAATATGGATTGGAACATATCAGACATATCACTTCTAAATTCATTTTTATTGCTCCTTGCCATCTTATAAGAATAGGAAACAAGATGGAAAATTTCCTAGCTAATAAAGGGTTCAATCATGACTAGTACCTCTTGATACACATTGGAGCATAGATTTCCAAGATCCACTAAATAAGTAATGCTCGACCGTTTCTCAAGAAAATGAACAATCCTCATAATGGTTGTTAAAAATGAATTCCCCACATGCAAGAAAATTTATGCAAACATTACTCTCCAACATCCCTTCTAAGGCCTACATTGGTAGCACCAAAATGCACCACCTCTAGCATGCAACACTTCAAAACATTAAAGAGGATTTCAGGAACTTTAGGTTTTGTGTAGTTTTTATTTCCTCCTAGACCAACTAATCATTGTAGACCACCCTCACTGCCTTGCTTGACCACAATTGAAATGGATGTTTGTGTATATTTCAGATGTGTTAAGAAGCACACCACCTCAGCTCACCAACCCTTGCCTTCTCTATGTTGAGTATGTTTGTTTCTCTATTATGATTTTATCTTTGGTTTATGTTAGGTACCTATAATACTAGTGTATTCCCCTTATTGTTATTGTTGTGCCCGATAGACTCCCACTATTGTTATTGTTGTGCCCTTACATTATTATTTCTATGTAGGCTCTACTTAGATTATGATCCCTTAGAATCATGTATATAGAAAGGAGGTATTATCATTTGAATCATCCAAGAATTTTTCATTTATATAATGTAAAGTAGGTTTCCCCCTCAAAGAGGCTAATTGTTAAGTCGTTGATCTATCTTTTCTTCTATTTTATGAGTTGGTTGCATAACATTTGGTATCAAAAATTTTAGATTCTATGGTTTCAATTCTTCAAACATGATCTTGGAATTTTTGATATAATTTTTTTTCTATGAAGCTTTAGAAGCTGAAATTGAAACCAATTCATGAAGTTGAAATATTGGTGAGCCTTGTGTATAAATTTAAAATCTTGGTTCGCTATATTTTTGGATATATGATCTGAGGAAGTTAGGGGTTTTGTAGGCTCCAGAATTCCATCTCAAATGGATGACCAAGGGAAAATCATCATAACTTTCTCTTTGAGAATCAGATTATAATTTTGTGAAAAGTGACTGAAAGTGGATGGATTGTGGTTTTTTAGGCATCATTTTCAGGGCCGAAGGTCGAAACAGTGACACTTCATACAAGTTCAAACTACTGAACCAGTCTATAATCAGGTCATCGTGGGATATTGGGCATTTCAGAACGAGATTTCAGAACTTGGAGATCTGAAACTACATAGATACAACAAATTCACTATCCTAAAACATAAGAAAAAGGTGTGTATTTTTTTTTTTTTTAAGTTTCATAACTTTTGTTTGAAAAATTAGTTTGAAGTGATTCAAAGGGAATATTGAAGCATAGATATCAATATTTGGTTCTAAAATTCCTCCCAAACAAAATAATTCTACACCCTTTAAGCCCTTAGAAATCTCTACTATGACTCATGAAGAGGAAGAATTACAACATGATGTATCAAAATTACGGGACCAAGTGCAACAAATTTCTCTCTCACAAAGAGAAACCAAAGATGAACTAAAAGGGTACATGGATGGTTGAAAAAGGGACATGGAAGTTTTGAAGGATTGTTTAAAAACAGATTTGGAAGATTTGAATGATGGTTTAAAAGCAGACATGGAAGCAATAATGAATGCCAAGATGGAAGAGTTGATAAAGTTGCTGCAATAAATTCTTCCCAATGGTTACAAGATAATACATGAAAATCATGATGAGGACAAAAGGAATATGATTTATGATTTTAGAGACTCCAATGTTGGGTTTAAGACCCACCACATTCCAAAGCTAGATATGAGGAATTTTGATGGCAAGGATTCGGTAACTTGGATGCTACATATGGAGAAATATTTTGATCTTCATTATGTGCAATACACACAAAAGGTACGCAATGTAACTTTATATTTAGAATCCAATCGGTTTGTATGGTATCGATGGATTTGTTCTCGTAAACCACTTGTCACTTGGCCAATTTTTACGAATAAAATGATAGCACATTATGAGGATAAAAATAGCAAAACCTTCGTTATCTAATTGATAAATCTCAAGCAAAAGGGTTCAATGGAGGAGCACGTTAAGGACTTCAAAAAATTTAATATCTGTGTAATTGATATTCCAGAGGAGCATAGGATTGATGTCTTCATAGGGAATTTGAAGGATAACATCCAACATGAGGTTCGCCTCTGGGAACCTGATTCATTGGAGAAGGAATTCAGGGTGGTAATAAAAGTTGAAAGAAAAATTATGGCAACAAGGAATTCTACCATTCAAAACTCCAAAGATGGAAGTGGGTTTTCTCCTAGCCTTCTACAACATACAAGGTTGATGCCACAACAATTGGAGGAAAAAAGAGCGAAAGGGATTTGTTATAGTTGTGATAGAAAATACACTAAAGGTCATAAGTGTGCCGAGAATAAATTATTCTACATAGATTGTGAAGAGGTGGAAGAAAAGGAACAAGAAACATCACAAGAGGAGGATATACACCATAAACCAACCCCAAATAAAGAAGAAATGAATCTGACCATGTCGTGTAATGCATTGGTAGGAATTACCACTCCTCAAACTCTTGAGATAAAAGGATACGTCAAGAAGAAAAGGGTAATAGTGTTGATTGATTCAGGTAGTACCCATAATTTAATTCAGTGTAAGATATACAAGTAATTGATTACTTCCTACATCCAACACTAGAGTTTCAATTGATGGTTGCAAATTGAGGGACTATAAATTGCTATGGACAGTGTCATAATATCACACTAACCATTGGGGAATATGTATTGAATGGTCCAATGTTTTCCATTCCAATGGGTGGTGCTAATGTTGTACTCGGAGTCTAATGGTTACAATCTTTGGGGATGATAGATTTTAATTTTCAAAACTTCTCTCGAATTTTTTTTTGGGAAGGTGTTAGTGTCAATATATTCAGTGATAAAGCATGCTCTTTCATTTTATTTGCTAGTAGTCCTAGGTCAAAAAATTTGTCTTTTCAAACAAGTTTTCAAATAAATTTTGGTCACTGCATATGTTCTAGGTCAGAAATTATGCTCCCCTCATTCCATCCATGGCCATCATCATCTCAGAGGTCATGTCACTCATTTTCATTTAGAGTCTTAGGTTAGTCGCTCCATCTCCATCTAGGTCTATTGTATAGGTGTCCTTGTTTTCCACTGAAAAGTCCAAATATATCACCAAAAAGGGTGAACAAGTAATAATTTTCATCATATCACTCTTTTAAAGGGAGTTAGCATAGTTAGGGGAATAAAGTAAGATAATTTGTCTTATTTAAAAACTTGTTTCATTGTTAAATTGTTCCAAAAAGGAAAAATTGTCCTCAAAGTTTTTGGTTTCACTAAAAGACAAAAATTCATTTCAAGATGTTATAAAGAGGAAAAAGAAGGCTTATTCAAATCATTTTTTCTTTTCATGCTTGGTAGAGCTCCTCTCTTACCTTCATCATTGATCCATTATTGTCAAGTGTTGGAAGAAAATCAAGAAAACTACTCAAAAAATATAGAAGGCTACACTACATATATGTGAGTGTGCTACGCTTTTGGGTTTTTGCTCCTAAATCACTCATTTAAGATCCAGAATCATTTCCCAAGGTTTATATGGCTTCTAAAATATTAAGTGGATACCTCACATCCTCCTCAAAGTCAATTTATGAAGCAGGGCATTGATTTTCTTGTTTACCTTCTCTCCCACTATGTTTTTTATCTTTTCCTATCATTGAGTGCTTTTAGTGGAATAACCCTAACCCTGTCATTTAAAACCCTCATACACCTTTCAAAGGCCCTATCCTATCATTCCCCACCATCCACACCCTCCCTAAGCATAATTTCCATCAAAACCTAATTTCTTACTACTTTTCCAACAGGAAATTCCTGTGGTTTCCTAATTTAGCCACCTCCCTCATACCCACTTCACCAAATTTCACTTATACTCTGAAGTTAACATACAACCCTACCTTCTAAATTTTTTTGGGAGTTTATCTTGGCTTCATTACCCTTCATCTCACCCTCCAAACCTACCCTATCCATGTCCTATATTTTTCCAGATTCACTGCACATACCCACTACATCCTAAACACCTAGGGTTTATCCTTCTGATAGACATTATGGAGAGTGAGAAGAAAATCCACAAATGAGGGTGACACTTAAGATTTGAGCCCTCCACCTTGCAATAATTCAATGCCTTACCTTTTTCCAAAATATGCTTTGAGATGACTGGATGCTTGAGATTCTGTGAGAAAATCATGGAAGAAGGTTTTCATATTCAATTGGCAAGATTTTTTGCCACAAGTTTTAGAATGGGAAAGGCCATCATTGCAGGTGTAGAGTTCAACCTACAAGAAGATGTGATTTATTCAACAAAAAGTATACCTATTCATGGAGAAAATTGGTTTAAGGGCATGGACATAGACCTTGAAGATTACAAATTGTTCCTTAAACCTCATGCTAGAGAGAACCCTGAGTACATTTTCCCTTTCAGGAACCTCCTTGAAAAATATGCTCTATTGATGAGGTTAATTATGAGATATTTCACATGTGAAGGGATATTATCTAGTTTGTACGGGTACCATATCATATTATTGATGCACTTTACCTCTACTGAACCACTTGACTTGCCAAATTATTTGTACAAAAAGTTTGCTTAGAATGAATGAGAAGGTTCAGAGCAAAAAAAAATATCACTATCCAAGTCTATTCCACCATGGCTTAGTAAAACTCATTATTTTTCATCATCTCTCAGCCATCGACATGACTTGGGACACCTTCATGGAGAAAGTAGCAGTAGCACCCACCACTAGTCCTCTTGTCATGCATAGCACACCATCACCACTAGTATCAGCACAACCAATGGAGGTTGGATCTTCCAGAAAGAAAGCTCAGATTTCAAAGGATCCTAAGGTTTTTGAGGTCACTCACACTTATGATAAGGGAAAGAGATAGGTTTTTGCTCCCAAACCCATCAAAAGTTATCTACACTTGATACTATAGCTGAGAAAAGGGAAATAGAGGAGCAACCACTCATGCATCAAATTTAATCACCATTGCACCAACATGATGAACAGGCGCCCCTAGATGTTGACATGGCAGAACAAGTTGAGGATATATCATTTGAAGAAATCATTAAAGAGAAAGATGAGGAAATAACATAGCTAAGAGAGGTGTTCTCAATTGTAAATTCTCAAATTACTTTCCTACAACAAGAAAATATTTAGTTAAAGGTAAAACTACTCCTCCAAGACAAACCTAAAGTAGATTTTGATGCAGACAAGGGAAAGGGAAAAGATATTGCAGATGATGATGAGCTAGAGGATGTAGAGGTTGAAACAAAAAGAACGAGACTAAGGACAATGGGCCTCAAAAAGGCGCTTCAGAGAGAAAGAGAATCAACAGCTCCTAAATCACGTTGGCCGGCCTTTGATGAGCTTATTATTGTTGAGATAAATCAAGATAGAGAGTATTGGATTGATAGGGTCAATGGGAAACTTGAGAAGTTGTTGAATAAATCCAAGAAGAATAATAATCTCCAGAGGCATATGGCCAATCATTATTGCGTCAGGAACAAAATTTCACAAATCAGGCTCAAACACGTGAAAAAGAAGCTTAAAGAGGCTCAAATGAAGCTTAAGAATAAATACAACTTAGACCTCCTTACTGAGGCATCTATGGTTTTTTAGAAAAAAAATTGGCCAATTTTGAGCACTTTTTGCATTTTTGGTGATTTTTGCACTAAACTGGAAATTCAGCCTCCATAGATGTGTAGCGCCAAGGCGCTACACTTTTTCCTAGGGCACCAAAATGATGAGTGGCTTACATGGTTGGATGCATTTTGATGAGTACATCACAGATCAGGAACCCTTTTTTCATGACAAGCTCTATTTTTGTAGAAAAATCCAAAAAACCACTAGTTTTATATGCTTCTGCCATTTTTTTGACATGGCACTACGCATTTGGAGTAAGATTGGGAGAATCAAATTTTGGAGGCCTTCCAGTGGGTGGTTTTTCAAAATTCAAGATGTTCTGGAAACTAGACACACGGGGCTAGTTGACCTATCTTCCAGATTTGGACTTGGAGCCCTAAAAGTCCCTCAAAATCAACTACAAAGTGGTGCTACGCATATGTAAAATGGCGCTATGCATCTGCATAGGATTCCTCAGGAAACTTGTCAAGCCCAGAAAAAGTCATATTTTCGAGGTTTTGTTGTCCTTTGAGCTGCCATTGGAGTAATTGAGTTGGTTTTTTCCTCTTATCATGAGGAAACATGTAATTTAATGTGGGGGACACACACTCCTAGTCTTTAGCTAAATTTGAGGGAATGGTTTCTAACCTCCCTAGATTCTAGGAAGTGACTCATCTTATGTAATTATGATGCATTTTGGATGGGATTTCAACCCTATGAAGTTTCATTGTTCATATTTTCTATAAGTATACCCACTTTAGTCTTTTCTTGGGTTGGATAGTTTTTTTTTGCGGTGGAGCTATTGTACAAGCCTTTTGGAATGAAATCAAAGGCAGTGTTGCAGAATTTGTGTTGAGAATCTTGTGGTATGCCTTGGATCATTTGTTCTTTCTTTGTATGTTTATCTTATCATATTGAATGATATGTTTTCCTCTTTCACATATATGCTTCTATGTGTTTATATTTTCACTCTATAACCAGAAATCATACTTTTTCATGCTCTGTTTTAGCAAGATTTACATTATATGTCTGTGTTCTTCTAAATGAATGAATTCACTTCAGTGCTCATTCAGATTTTATATCATTGCATCCTATACACAATGACAAACTAAACATGATTTCAATCTAGCTATAGGGCCTCATCCATATTCTCAACAAATTGATCTTGAATTCAGACCTTAAACCCTAGACCTAGTCTCCTTATTGTCATTCCTATCCAACACACAAACACACAAAAAAACATTATTTATTGAGCTTACATACATAGCCTAATATCATTAAATAATCAATCATTTAATTTACTGCAAAGTGACATTGAGAGAGCCTTTTCTGGTCCTAGTAGGGCTAGCTACCTAACCTAAAGCCTGACCTGTGGTTACCTTCCTTCAATCCAACTCTCGGCCTTGGGAAGTTGGGGGGAGTGATAAAAATTTTGGCGTCATTGCTAGGGAGCGATTGAAAAACCTTGTGGGAAAATTTCTTTAATTCAATGAAGGTTATACTTGTGGGAGACAAGTATTATCATTTGAAAAAGTCTGAGTTCTTAAATTCAAGCCAAAGTCAAAATTCATATCTAAGTTGGCTCTTAAAATACATACTAGGTCAAATCCAGATCCAAATCCCACATCAATTTTTAATAAACCTGAGAGTATTAAGAAATTAGAAAACCAAGTCTCGGAAAGTTGGAAGATCTATTCCTCCACTTTTCAAATCAAATTCCTTTCCTACGAGATTTTCTTTAGAAGATTTGTCCTATAATTCTAAATTGAAACATCTTTGTTTAGGTCTAAATCTAAAACCTTTCTTTCAAAAACTATCTTTCATCCTATTTATTTTGAGACCTTTGTGCCATTTTCTGAGTCTTCTTACTCTGAGGTTGATAGTGAAGTCTAGTCTAATTTCTATAAACTTAAAGGCTTGGTGGATAAGATTCAAGAAACTTCAGACAAAGCTTATTTCCAATACCAGCAGCAGGATTTTTCTTCACCACTTTTCTTTACACCTTCTCATACAACTACATCATCATCTATTCCTTTCATTCCATCATTACCTCTGCAAGTTTTCATTCCATCGGCACCTTTACAACGCCATCCATTAATCATGGCCAGATTTTCTCCATTGATATTAACCTAATAACTTACTGCACTACCTCAGAATTATGGTCAAATATTGGCTCTTTTTTATGGAACATTAGAAGTTATTGCTCACCAACACATTGTCAAAGTCATTGATTTCATAGATATTGAAGAAATTGACAATGGCGATGCTAAGATGCACATCTTAGCGCAAATTTTCTCAGGAGAGGTAAAGAAATGGTTATGCTCTCTCACAGTTGGTTCTGTAGCTACATCACAACAAATAATTGACTTGTTTATGGCGAAATGGGAGGAGAAGAAGAATCCATTGCAGATCCTAGCTTAGTATAACGCCTTGGAAATGAATACCAAAGAGTCTGTCCAAGACTTTCTAGGTAGATTCAATAAAATATATGATTCAATTCCTGAGAATATCAAGCCTCCTCCAGTCCTTGCCTTACTTCATTACCTTGATGGTTTTGATCCTCACATGGCTTACAAGTTGAGGGAAATAAATCCATCAACTCTTGAATAAATGCAGAGGAATGCAGTGAGCGTGGAAGCTAATTTGATCATCAAGAAGTCAAAAAACAAAAGAGAGAAAAGGGTAACCATCAAAGAAGAAACATCTACTTCATCTGAGGGAAAGCTTGACACCTTGATCAAAACCATGGGGAAGATGATGGATAAAATTTCCATCACTGATAGATAAGTTGAACCCTCCATTAGAAATCCCGATTTCAGGGGTCAAAATCAATTGCCTCAATATAGTATCAAGCAAAGGGAATAGAGGGGTAAAGATCCACAAAGTCAACAGCAATTTCACACTCCATTTTAGCAGAACTACACTGAAGGCCCTAATTAAGAATATGAAGAAGAAATTTCTAGCGAGAATCATTTATTTGAGGAAAATCAACAGCTTATTTTCCTAACCGAATAAGATAAATTTTACGCATAAATTTATGCACTGGACGATCAGAAATATGTCTTGACAAATGATGACATGCTATCAACATGGACGGAAGATTATCAGAGGGGATATCAGAATGATCTTACTCAAGTACAGAGGTAGTATGGTTTGAGGAGTAGGAATGTTCCTATAACCTCCAATCAAAAAAAACAATATGCTCAAATAGATGCTCATCATAAATAAATTGCCATTCTGAATCAAAGCAAAGCCTCAAAGGACATGTTGTTCCTAACCATGCTAAAGTAAATGAAGCTTCTATCAGTGATTAGAAGAAGGATGAAGAATTACAATATGGAGGACAGAAGAAATAGATTTCACACAAAGATCAACTCAAGAAGAAAGATGCATTATTGAAAGAGGTAGAAAAACATTCTGCTCTTTTTACTCTGGAAAATGAAATCACAAAATTGAAAGTTTCCATTCCTCTAACTGAAATAGTCAAGGACAACCAATATAAGTTTCAAGTAGATAAGTTGCTTAGGGTGGTGTCATCCTACATAAAATTTCAATTTTTGATGGATAGGGTCATCAACCTAGGTTTTGATTTGTCTCATAAAATTGGTTCATGAAATTGATGAAAACTCACGAATTGATCACTATCCTAAGTTTAGAAAGTTCATTTTTCATGCCAATCGTAGTAAAATCTATCAAAATCCACCTTAGGTTCACATGCATTGGTTTAAAGTTTGGCAGTGGCCACCTGTCTGATTTTTCCCAAGTCCACAGCGAATATAACTACAAACAAGTTGTTTTCGCTACAGACTCACTTGAATATTCTGTAGCGAATCTGCCAATTTTATAACTGAAAAAGCTGCGGAATCATGTTTTTCTGAACCAATAAAGGGGATGATGATCTGTCAAGTTTTTAGAGTTTTAGGGTGAATGTGAGGTCACGTGATCAGTTATTACAGTCATCCAAGCATGTGTAATCATGAGTGCCTTTCATCATTACACTTCACTCCTCCCAATTGTCATTATCCCTCCCATATTATAATTTCACATTTTTTAAAATCACCTCCAAAGCTCTTATCTATCATCCTATTTTTGACCTTTGCATACATCAGTTGAATATCATCCTTGAATAATCAAGCAGCATCGCAAACAACTTGTTGTTCATTTGTTTCTTTACAGGTGTCATAGTTTCAAGAAGGCAGCGTGGTATAAAGGAAGATGGTCGTGAAGAAGAAAACAAAAAAAGGAGGCTCATGTGTGGGATATGAAACCATGGACCTCAAGTTACACAATGAAGACCCCAGCTTTGCACAATCCTTCAGCAACATTGGATGTATGAAATTATGCCAAAAATTTCAATGTTTTCATGCTCAGGTATCAAAAGATTTTACAATGAATTTCATAGGTACAGCTTCGAAGGTGGAGGTTCTAATTTTTATAGTGTCACCTGAGACCATTTCTCAAGCCACAGAGATACCAAGGGAGGGTGAAGAGTGGATCAAATCCACTAAGTTCAAGATGCATAATTGTGATGAATTTATACAACCCGAGCACATTGGAGCATATATGGCTCCTGGAATTCCAAGGAGCTACATGAAATAGAACTAATCCAAATTGTTATTTTTAATTCAAAAGTGCGTTACTTGTGAGGGAAGATTTCATATGGTATATCTGTACCATTTCAGGCTCTTGTTGCACTTCACTGGTAAGAAGTCTCTTGATCTTCTTTTTTTCTTGTTTAGGAGCTTAGGGAAGATGTCAGACAAGGTTCAGGCCAGGCCAAAGAATAGTGAGACCTCAATTTTCCATCATGGGTTGGTCAAACTTCTGGTGCTGGAGGAGTTGAAAAAACTAAATAGTGGGCTACCTTTCTTTTTCTCAGTGGTTATGAGGTTGATTCAGTAACACCCAAGAAAACTCCAAAGTCAAAAGTCACTCCTTCAAGCAAGAGTGACCAACCTACAGCAGAGACAGAGGGTGTGAATGAGGAGGATATGGAGCCCATTATAGAGCCAATGGATATTGAAATAGAGCCTACACAAGAGACAGAAACTCCACAGCCTATAACTGCAAGCAACAAACAAAATATTAGAAAGAAAAGTCACAAAAGGATAGCTAGAAGTCAAACAATTGGGAAGGGAAACCTTGAAGATATTATTCAAGCTATAGACATCAAGGGGACTCCAATGGTCAGAGATGAAGATATTAAAGGTGAAAATAAGAAAAAGAAAGGTAGGACAACTAAGAAGCTTGATTTTTCAAGAGAAGATGCAGGGTTTATTTTTCAGCCAAGAAAACCACTCACCAGGCTTCAACTTGCCAAAGGTGTTATGGAAAACAAAAAAACAGAGGTCACTGAAAATGGAAAGCAACATATCACAAAAGATATCATTGATTTGTATCTAGAAATAGAGGAGATTATTGTGCAAAGGAAGGGTAAAGAAAAAATGGTTGAGAAAAATGAAGTGCAGGTGTTAAAGGAGCATTTGAGAGAGACTAGAGAAGAGGTTATTGAGACCAAATTGGAGTTGCAGGAAGCCAATGTAGATAGGAATATGATGGAAGATTTCTAAGAAAAGATAAATGACCAACTAAATCAATATGATGAGTCATTGACCAATGCCGAGAAACTGTTGAAAAGGACACTTCCTTTGAGAAGGGTAGTGAAGCACACAAGAAACATAACTTGATGGTTGCAAGCTCAAAGAAAGAAACTTAAAGGCCAGGTCAAAGAGATATAGGAGAAAATGGAGATGATACAGTCAGAGTTAAAGAAAAGAGGCCTTAAAATCATAGTCATAAATGAACTTGAAGAGATTCAACCTCCTACTACCAAAGTTGAAGCTTCCAAATCTTGAAGAGTAGACCAAATACATTTTTGACATTTTGCATCATTCAGAAAACAACATTTGTAGATCCATAGGCAAAAATTTTAAGAAAAAGGACAATTTTTGAGTTTTTTGCCAATTAGGCAATTTCGTAGTGAATCCCAGGCTTGAAGCCCAGATTTCGCTACGAAATCATTGTAGATGTATTTTTGTTTAAAATCATGGACATGGTCAAAATCAAGGTGGGAAAAAATTGTATTTAGCTCATTTGACTCAACAAAAACTTCCAAATCAACAAAGAGGGATAACAGATGGCATAGATTGGTGAAATAATTTTTCTATGAAATTTCGCTACAAAATTTCCTTGACTCCTTTGTTTCTGCGGCGAGAATTTTTTTTTAGCAATTTTGAGTTTTAATGGTTCGTTGGAGGTCAGCCAACCACGTGGAAAGATTAAAGAGTATCAGAGAAAGATGTTGTTGAAAGCATGGTCTTCGAAAAGGATGTCTAGCTCAGTAGCTCATCATGAAGACAATCAACATTTATCATGACACCACTTCCTTAAAAGTAGGAGTATTAGTTTCCCAAGTTAGTAAGGACATTAATTTCTTGTTCATGGTCAGTGCTACTCAAGAACATGATCATCTTCGATGTAAATATGTAGTCTTTCCAGTTATTTGATGTAATAAATAGGTGGAAGAGTCCTAGTAGGTATCTAACTCCTAAATTTAGTGGATGTTAGTTTCATTTCCATGTATTTTGCTTATTGTTAAGATAGGTGTCAGAAAATGAGTTCGATGATTTAGCCATGTAGGGAGATCCAATGTAAAAGGACTGAATCCTATTAATATGTAGAATTATGAAGAATGAAGGGTTGAATGATTCTATTTTACACCATTACTATTGTAAAAAAATTATGAGAAGTAATATACAGTGGTTGTTGGTTTCTTCTTCACCTGGGATTTATCTGATGTTTTCATGAGTACTTTTCCTATGTATCTTTCTATTTTTCTTTCAGCATTTTAATGTTTGATTATTCATAATTCATGTACATCATGCTCTAACTTCCTTCAAGCATTATACTATTGTATATATGTGTGTGTTGTCCTTTCATTAAAACATCTACATGCCTCAGCTTCCATAAGAAGAACCATGTCACTGAGTTTATTAGCACTAACTCCATAAGCCCAATGGTAGTAAATCCTATAAATTTTTCACCTACATACAAATACACTCAAAACATTATACATATGTAGCCATCTGATTGAATTTCATTTGAACAAATCATATTTACCTTTGAGGGAGCCCTCTCGGTTGAAAAGGCTAATTTTCAGCCAGAAGTTGGTTTGAAAGAGTTACTCTAGGTTGTCTGGTGGAGCAGCCCATCTGTACCAACTTAGTGATAACATTTTGGTGTGTCTTCCAGGATTTTGAAGACATATTTCCCGAATTTTATGCTCAAACAGTGATGCTGAACTCTTGGAGGTAGTAGGAGCTCAGAACATTTCGAGGCTGCAGAACGACCTTGGTCACTCCACTAAAAATATTCATGTCTAAAGGTGGCTTCGAGAAAGAGATACATAAGGAGAAAACTAGATCCTAACCCACCTACAATTGTCGATAATCCAGAAGGATTCTTAGAGGCATTGGAAGTAGCTCTTCAAAATCAGGTATTCCATCACATTCAAGAGTTTTGTCCTCTAAGATTATTCAAAGTCCGGATGATAAACAATTTTATGATAAAATTGAAGAAGTGTTGTTTAGGTATAAGACTAAAAATGAATTTACTGATATAATACTAGACCTACAAAGACTAGGTATTGACACATCTTCCTTAGTATCAAAAGAAGAGAAAGAATAATTATGGAAGACTATCACATCAGAGCTGTTGTTAGAGAGAGAGTCATTTGAAAAATTAAGAGAGTTGGATCCTTCTTATTTTTTGGTTAAAATAAAATTGGGTATACCCTTGCCTAAATGGATTTCATTTGTATCTAGACTTCAAATACCATCTACACTATCTCCTAACACTTCATCCTCATTTACTGTGTTTTCCAAAAGTCAGAATTTAAGCTCATATACTGCTTTTCCACATACCACAGTCCCTGTTATCATGGCTGGAGTTCCTCCTCCTACTGGACTTGCAAAATATGCTCCACTTGTCCTTCCTGTTGTCCTTCATGACCTCCCATATGGATACACAACTAGGATTAAAACCTTTGGGAGTGAAGAGGAAATATCAGTTGAAGAACATGTAAACAAATTTAATGATTTCATTGACTAAGAGGAGGTGAATCATGAGGATGTGAAAATGAGGTTATTTGCTCAAAGTTTCACTGGTAAGGTAACAAAATGGTTTAAGGCTTTAGCTCCAACTAGTTTGCAGAATTGGGGCCATATAGAAGATAGTTTTTTGAAAAAGTGGTGGAGCAAGGTAAATCATGTTCAAGCTCTAACTAAGTATAAAAATTTGAAAAGAGCCTTATATGAATTTGCCCAAGACTTTTCTAAGAGATTTAACAAGGTCTATAACTCCATATCTGCTCATATTAAACCTCCCCTAGGGGTTGCTCAATTACGCTATGCAGAAGCATTTGATTATGATTTTTCCATCTTGTTAAGGGAAAGAGAGTCTGCTTCTTTAGCTGACATGCAGAATGATGCAATGAAAGTTGAGGTGAACATGGTAGCAACCAAGAGGTCTAAGATGGGTAAGACAAAATTAAAAGAAGAGGATAAGTCTTCTTCATCCTCATATGCTAAGTTTGATTCCATGATTAATACCATGGAGAAACTTATGGATGGACTTGTTCTTGTAGCCACTCCTTTGCCTCCTGCACAACAAGAGACACATATCAGAAACCCTCAATTTAGGAGTCCTCAAATTTAGCAAAGATAGAAAGAAAATAGGAACCAACCTGACACACAAGTGAGACCTCCTTTTCAGCAGAATTTACCTGATGAAGAGGAAACACAACCTGAGTTCCAAGAGGAAATTATTCATTGCTTAGATGAAGATATGTCTGGTATGTTTCTAACTAAAGAGGAACATTATGAGTCTAGTCATGATATGGAGAGAAGTGAGGGAAAATTGATTACTTAAAGGGTTACCAACATGCCATATTTTAAATGCAAAAACAATACAATTTGAGAAATAAGAATGTTCCCATTACAAAAAACAAAGCTCAACCAAATAAAGATGTTCCTAAACCAGCCGAGCCAAAGAAGGATACACCACCACCACTTCCTGCCAAAGAAATTAAGAAAACCTCATCCAATTTCAGTATACAGAATGAGATATCCAAAATCAAAATTCCAGTTCCCTTTGGAGAAATTATCAAGGTCACTCAATACAGAAGTAAAATTTTCAAGATGTTAAACTCATAGCCCAAACCTTCAGACATCCTCAATCTGCAAGAAGACAGTCCTACCATTTTCCTGGGACCAAGGGTAGAAGATGAACAAAATGAAGAAGTTCCTCCTTTTTATGTAAGTTTGAATATTCATGATATGACTTTTCACAATGCCATGTTAGACTTGGGAGCTTCTCACGACCTAATTCCTAAGGTGATTATGGAAAGGATGGGTTTAGATATCACTAGATCTTAAAAATATCTGCTTTCTTTTGATTCCAAGATAGTCCAATGAATAGGTCTCATTAAAGATGTTTTTTTGGCCTAACTCAAGTACCTACTAAGACAGTGGTGATGGACATAGTGGTAGCTAACATTACTCCGAAGTTTGGCATGCTTTTATCCAGATCTTGGGCAGCCAAAATTAAAGGGACTATGTAGATGGATATGACATATCCCACCATCCCGGTCTTTGGTGAGCAAAGGAGACTGTATAGAGAAAGTAAGATGGCTTACATGGTGAGTAGTAAAGATAAACCTCAAAATTTTCCTATTTATGCAGGTAAAACTAAATTGGGGTCCTCAATTTTGTTTAATGAACTTACTGATGAGGTAGAAATTGAGAAAAAGACAGAAAATCAGAGATGTATTGAGGAAAATGGAGATGGTTGGTGGCTTTTACACTTTGATGGCACTGTAGGAAGAGAGGGGGCAAGAGCAAGGATATGGAATACCACTCCTAATGATGAAAGTAAGTTTTTCTCAATCAAATTAAACTTTAATTGTACAAACAATATGGCAAAGTATGAGTCATTGTTTTTGGGTCTAGAAACTTTGAAGAACTTAGGCGCCAAAAAGATATCAGTGTGTGGCGATTCATAATTAGTGATTAAGCAGGTAGAAGGGTCTTGTCAAACCAAATATGTAAGAATGAGGACCTATAGAAACTTAATCATTGAAATGCTAGAGAATTTTCAGGAATATCCTTTCATTATCAAAACCAGAGACCAAAATTCAAGAGTTGATTCGCTAGTTGTCTCTGTAAGTTTATTTTTCATCCCTACTTGTTCTAGTAAGAAATATGAGGTTGAGGTCAGACATAGGCTATCAATCCCTAATAACATCATTAATTGGCAAGTGTTTGATAATAACTAGCAAGTTCGAAATTTCCTTGAATTGAAAGAAGAGTTTGAGAATATCCAAGTAGACCAGCAAAATATGTTTGTTGAAACTAAGGTAAATCCTAAAGTCTTGCAACTGAAAAACAATTGTATTCCCAAAGGCCTCATTCTCCTTGAGAAATTATTTGATCAAAATAGTGTTTTCAAATCTCCAAGGATGCAGGCTGATGATGAAGAGGTGGATACTTGCAATCTTGGCACAACATAAGTTCCTAAAATGGTTAAATTATCCAAGTTTCTTTCAATGGAGATGAGACAAAGGTATGTGGATATGATGAAGAAATATATTGATGTTTTTGCATGGAGCTATGTTGATCTGAAAAGGTATGACCCTAGTATTATCCAACATATTATTCCCATAAAAGAGAATGAAAAACCTTTCAAGTAGAAGTTGAGAAGAATTAATCCTTTTCTCATGCCTTTTATTGGGAAAGAGATTAAGAAACATTTTGATGCAAAGATCATTATCCCTTTAAGATTTTCAAAATGGCTTGATAATCTAGTACTTGTCAGAAAGAAGAGTGGTGAGATTAGAATTTGTATTGATTTTAGAAATTTAAACAAAGCATCTCTAAAGGACAACTACCCTCTTCCCAAGATGGATTAGATTCTGCAGAATATTGTTGGCTCTCAAATAATATCCATGCTTATTGATTTTCAGGTTACAACTAAATATTGGTACATCCAGAGGACCAAGAGAAAACTGCTTTTAGCACGCCATGGGGAACATTCATGTATGCCAAAATTCCTTTTGGTTTAATGAATGCAGGGGCAACCTTCAAAAGGCCGATGGATATTAATTTTTTAGAGGAGAAAGACAAATCAGTGGTGGTCTATTTGGATGACATCACTGTGTTTTCAAAGAGGGAGGAGGAACACCTTAAGCACTTGGAGAAAATTTTGCATAAATGCATAAAATTCGGTATATCTCTCAATCCTACTAAAAGTGTCTTTGCTATAAATTCTGGAAAATTTTTAGGACACATCATATCAAAGGATGGAATAAAGATTGATCCTAATAGAGTAAGTGCAATTCAGAAAATAGACCTGCCAAGGAATAGGAAAGAGATTCAGTCTTTTCTTGGAAAGGTAAATTTTGTTAGAAGGTTTATCCCAAACTTTGCTGAGATTGTCAAGAACATTACCAAGATGTTAAATAAGGAATCTGATGTTAAGTGGACTGTAGAATCCATGCAATCATTTGAAGAAATAAAGAAAGCCCTCACTCAAGCTCTTGTGCTAATAAGTCCTGAATTTTCAAGTGAATTTCTGTTTTTTACATTCGCCTCTAAACATACTATTGCTGGAGTATTACTGTAGAAAAGGAACAAAGGTGTTGAGCAGCCTATTTCATTTTTCATTGGGACTCTTTCCAACTCTAAACTGAAGTATAATATAATGGAAAAACAAGCATATTCTTTGGTCAAAGCTCTTAAATATTTCATAATTTACATTCTGCATTCTCACATTATTGCATTTGTGCCTAACACTGTGGTGAAAGATATTCTGACACGAGTTGATCATGATGGTAAAAGAGGGAAATGGATCGCCACTTTACTGGAATATGACATAGATATTAAGCCTACCAAGTTGGTGAAGGGACAGGGATTAGCAAAACTGATGGCACAGTCAAACTTTGAGTGCCTAGACATGAATCTCATTACAGAAATTTCGGAGTTGGTAGAAGAAGAAGAATTGGTCCCTATTGAAGAGAAATTCATCTTATATGAATGGTACAGAGATGTGATCTTTTTCCTACATCATCATAAAGCCCCTCCTCAATTGAGTAATTCCAAGTCAAGGTTTTTTAAGCTGAAATCATTGAGATACTGCATTTTGAATAAAAACTTGTATTGGAAGGATACCAGTGGAATTATTTTAAATTGTTTGCTGGAAGAACAGGCTGAAAAGGTCATTGAAGAGTTCCATAAGGGAGATTGTGGAGGACACCATTACTGGAAGGCCACAGCCAACAAGATACTCAGATCAGGGTACTATTGTCCTACCATGTTTAAGGACATCTACAAGAAGATTGTTGCATGCCATGAATGCCAAGTTTTTGATGGTAAGAAGAAGTTGACTCCTTTTCCTTTGAAACCAATATATGTTGAAGCTCCTTTCCAGCAATGGGGGTTGGACTTCATTGGAGAAATACACCCAACATCCTCAGGGCAGCATCATTAGATTTTGATAGCCACTGATTATTTCACCAAGTAGATCGAATCAGTCCCAACCAGGTAGGCTACTGACTCAGTTATCATTCAATTTTTGGAGAGCAACATTTTTGTCCAGGTTTGGTTGTCCTATGAATATTATCACTGATAATGCACAAGATTTTAAATCCAGAAGATTAATTATCTTTTTTCATCAATATCATATCACTCTTGGTCATTCCACAGCCTATTACCCTCAAGGGTGGCCTAGCATAATCATCCAATAAAAGGATAGTAAGGATCATAAAAAATATGCTACAAGATAATAAAATATCATGGCATCTAAAGCTAAATTTTTCTGTGTGGGCTGATAGAGTTTGTACTAAGAAATCCATTACTACATCTCCCTATGAATTGGTATATGGAGCTAAAGCTATTTTCCCAACTTCTTTGGAGGTTCCGGTAATGAAACTATTGCAAGGACTTAAAGAGGAGCCTAATGCCATCCAAAGAAGGATAAACTAGCTCATATATTTGTAGGAGAAAAGGGAAGAGGTATATGAAAGTCATCAGCAATCACAAAATAGAGTGAAGAAAACTTTTGACGGAAAGACTAAAGAAGAAAATTTCCAAATCCAGGATGTAGTTCTAAAGTGGGAAGCCAGAATTGAGGAAAAGGGGAAGCATGGAAAGGTTGAGAACATATGGAAGGGGCCATTTTTGATAGCTTCATACCATGGAAACAACACTTTTCTGCTTCAAGAGATGGATGGACTGTTATGTGGAGGAGGACATGTCAATTGCAGGTTTCTAAAACATTATTCCTCCTAGTTTCTTTTACTGAATTACACTCCATTGTACATATTTCATTTGTTGTTATGATGTTTTGCTAATACATATGAATTAATCATCAATCTTGAGTCCGAGGAGAAGGCCACAAGAGTTTGGCAAAGTCTTCATCAATTTCAGAAGAAAAAAAAATGTATATATATATATATATATATATATATATATAATGAAGGAAGGAACTGGAACTAGAAGTTATTCGTTGTACCACAGGGGCACAACATCCCAAGTGAAGCCAATGTTATCACACATAAAATTTCAATTTTTGATGGATAGGGTCATTAACCTAGGTTTCGTTTGTCTCATAAAATTGGTTCATGAAATTGATGAAAACTCATGAATTGATCACTATCCGAAGTTTAGAAAGTTCATTTGTCATGCCCATCATAGTCAAATCTATCAAAATCCACCTTAGGTTCACATGCATTGGTTTAGAGTTTGGTAGTGTCCACCCGTCTGATTTTTCCCAAGTCCATAGTGAATATAACTGCAAATAGGTTGTTTTCGCTATGGACTCACCTGACTAGTCCGTAGCGAATCTGCCAGGTTTATAACTGAAAACACTGTGGAATCATGTTTTTCTACACCAATAAAGGGGATGATGAGCTATCAAGTTTTCAGAGGTTTAAAGTGAATGTGAGGTCACGTGATCGGTTATTAAAGTCATCCAAGCATGCGTAATCATGAGTGTCTTTCATCCTTACACTTCACTCCTCCCATTTGTCATTATCCCTCCCATATTCGAATTTCACCTTTTTAAAACTCACCTCCAAAGCTCTTATCTGTCCTCATATTTTCGACCTTTGCATGAATCAGGTGAATATCATCCTTAAAGAATCCAGCTCCATCGCAAGCAGCTTGTTGTTCATTTGTTTCTTTGCAGGTGTCACAGTTTCAAGAAGGCAGCGTAGTATAAAGGAATATGGCCATGAAGAAGAAAACAAACAAAGGAGGCTCATGTGTGAGATATGGACCCATGGACCTCAAGTTACTCAATGAAGACCCAAGCTTTGCAGAATCCTTTAGCAATGTTGGATGCATGAAATTCTGCCAGAAAATTCAAGGTTTTCATGCTCAGGTATCAAAATATTTTGCAGTGAATTTCATGGGTAAAACTTCAAAGGTGGGGGTTATAAGTTTTATAGTGTCACCTAAGACCATTTCTCAAGCCATAGAGATACCAAGGGAAGGTGAAGAGTTTTTCAAAGCCACTAAGTTCAAGATGCATAATTGTGATGAATTTATATAACCCGAGCACATTAGAGCATATATGGCTTCTGGAATTCCAAGGAGCTACATGAAATATAACTACTCCAAATTGTTGTTTGTAATTCAAAAGTACTTTACTGGCGAGGGAAGATTTCATATGGTCTATATGTACCATTTCAGGCTCTTGTTGCACTTCACTGGTAAGCAGTCTCTTGATCTTCCTTTTTTCTTGTTTAGGATCTTATGGAAGATGTCAGACAAGGTTCAGGCTAGGCCAGAGAACATTGAGACCTCAATTTTCCATCATGGGTTGATCAAACTCCTAGTGTTGGAGGAGTTTAAAAAACTAAACAGAGATTGTGCTACCTTTCTTTTTCTTAGTGGTTATGAGGTTGATTCAGTAACACCTAAGAAAACTCCAAAGTCAAATGTCACTCCTTCAAGTAAGAGTGACCAACCTGCAGCTGAGATAGAGGGTGTGAATGACAAGGAGATGGAGCCCATTATAGAGCCAATGGATATTGAAATAGAGCCTGCATAAGAGACATAAACTCCACAACCTATACCTACAAGCAGCAAACAAAAGATCAGCAAGAAAATCCATAGAAGGATAACCAGAAGTCAAAAAATTGGGAAGGGAAACCTTGAAGATATTCTTCAAGCTATAAACATCGAGGAGACTCCAGTGGTCAAAGCTGAAGATATTGAAGGTGAAAAGAAGAAAAATAAAGGTAGGACTACTAAGAAGCTTGTTTTTGCAGGAGAAGATGCAGGGTTTATTTTTCAGCCAAGAAAACCACTCACCAAGCTTCAACTTGCCAAAGGTGTTATGGAAAACAAAAAGATAGAGGTTAATGACAAAGGCAAGAAACCTATCCCAGAATATATCATTGATTTGTATCCAGCAATAGAGGAGATCATTGTGCAAAGAAGGGTAAAGAAAAAATGGTTGAGAAAACTGAAGTGCAGGTGTTAAAGGAGCAGTTGAGAGAGGCTAGAGAAGAGGTTATTGAGACCAAATTGGAGTTGTGGGAAGCCAAGGTAGACATGAAGCTGATGGAATATTTCAAAGAAAAGTTGAATGACCAACTAAATCAATATGATGAGTCATTGACCAATGCCAAGAAACTATTGAAAATGACACTTCCTTTGAGAAGGGTAATGAAGCACACAAGAAACAGAAATTTATGGTTGCAAGCTCAAAGAAAGAAACTCAAAGGATAGGTCAAAGAGCTAGAGGAGAAAATGGAGATGATATAGTTAGAGTTAAATAAAAGAGGTCGTAAAATCATAGTCATAAATGAACTTGAAGAGATTCAACCTCCTATTGCCAAAGGTGAAGCTTCCAAAGCTTGAAGAGTAGAACAAATACCTTTTTGACATTTTTGCATCATTCTAAAAACATCATTTGCAGATCCATAGGAAAATTTTTGAAGAAAAAGGACAATTTTTTAGTTTTCTGCCAATTAGGGAATTTCGTAGCGAATCCCAGGCTTAAAGCATAGATTTCGCTACGAAGTCGTTGTAGATATTTTTTTGTTTAAAATCATGGATATGGTCAAAATCAAGGTGGGAAAAAATTTGTATTTACCTCATCTGACTCAACAAACACTTCTAAATCAGCAAATAGGGTTAATAGATGGCATATATTGGTGAAATCAATTTGCTACGAAATTTCGCTACAAAATTGCCTTGACACCCATGCTTCTACAACAATCAATTTTTTGTAGAAATTTTGAGTTTTGATGCTTCATTGGAGGTCAGCCAACCACATGGAAATCTTAAAGAGTATCAGAGAAATATTTTATTGGAATAATGGTCTTCGATAAGGCTGTCCATCTCACCAGCTCATCATGAATAAAATAAACATTTATCACAACACCACTTCCTTAAAAGTAGGAGGATTAGTTTCCCAAGTTAGTAAGGACATTAATGTCTTGGTCATGATCAGTGCTACTCAAGAACATGATCATCTTTGATGTAAATATGCAGTCTTTTCAGTTAGTTGATGTAATAAATAGGTGGAAGAGTCCTAGTAGGTCTTTAAGTTGTGAACTTAGTAGATGTCAATTTAATTTCCATGTATTCTACTTATTGTTAAAAAAGGTGTCAACAAAGGAGTTCGATGATCTAGCCATGTAGGCAGATCCAATGTAAAAGGAATGAAGCCTATTAAGAGGCAGAATTATGAAGAATGAAGGGTTGAATGATGTTATTTTACACCACTACTATTGTAAACTTTTTCTGAGTAGAAATATACAGTGGTTGTTGGTTTCTTCTTCACCTGAGATTCATCTAATGTTTTCATGAGTACTTGTCCTATATATCTTGCTATTTTGATTTCATTATTTTAATGTTTGATTACTCAGAATTCATGTACATCGTGCTCTGACTTCCTTCAAGCATTAGGCTATTATATATCTGTGTGTTTTGTCCTTTCATTAAAACATATATATGCCTCAGCTTCCACAAGAAGAACCATGTCACTGAGTTTATTAGCACTGACTCCATAATCTCAATGGTAGTAAATCCTATACATTTTTCACCTGCATACAAATACACTCAAAAAACTATTGCAGAGTTATCCATCTAATTGAATTTCATTTGAACAAATCATATTTATCTTTGAGAGAGCCCTCTCAGGTTGAAAAGGCTAATTTCAGCCAACAATTGATTTGAAAGAGTTAATCTAGGTTGTTTGGTGGAGCATCCCATCTGTACCATCTTAGTGATAACAGGTGGATCAGATGTCTGACATGGTTAACGTGAGTGATGATCACTTGAAACTTCTATTTGGTCCTGTTGTTGATGGTGATTTAGAAGATAGTGACGTCCCTCCATTTTATCTTAGCCTCAAAATCCATGATTTTGTCCTCCATAATACCATGCTTGATTCTGGAGCTTCTTATAACCTTATTCCCAAAGCCATTATGGACATATTAGGCTTGGATATCACAAGGCCTTACCGTGATCTTTATTCATTTGATTTAGGGAGGGTGAAATGTCTTGGCCTCATTAAGGACCTAGTGGTGTCTTTAGAGAAAATCCCAGCCAAGAATGTCTTTATGGATGTTTTTGTGGTTAATATCCCTCCCATATATGGAATGTTTTTCTCCCATATGGGGAGAAAATCTTAGAGGTACCTTGCACCTTGACTTTTCATATGCTACAATTCCCGTCTTTGGGAAACTTAGAAACTATACCGAGAAAGTAAAATTTTAGGTTCATATATTACTAGTGTAGCTCCTTATTGTTGTTAGTGTAGCCCAATTATTGTTATTGTTGTACCCCTGTAACCCCAATATTTTTATTATTGTGCCTTTACATTATTATTGTTAGGTCGGCTAGGATTATATTGTGACCCCATGGAATCCTATATATAGAAAGAGGTTTTGTCATTTGTATCATCCAGGAATTGTTCATTTATGTAATGTAAAGGAGGTTTCCCCCTTCAAGTGGCTTATTTATAAGGCTTTGATCTCTCCTTTCTTCCATTTTTGGAGTTGGTTTCATAACATTTGGTATTAAAGCTTTGGATTCTAGGGTTTCACTACTCCAAACAGATCATCGTGGAATTTTCGCCATAAATTTTTTTCTACAAAGATTCAGAAGCTGAAAATTTTAACACACAAATCCAAAATCCAGAGGAACGTCCTGTAAAAATTTCAGATCTTGGTTCGCAATATTTTCGGAGATATGATTTGTGGAAATTAGGGTTTTTGCAGGCTCCTAAATTTCATCTAAAAGAGGTGACCGTAGGAAAATCATCATAACTCTCTCTCTGGGCATCGGATTTTTTTTGTAAAAAGTGGTCGTAATTAGAAGGACTCTAGTTTTCTGTTTATCAATTTCAGAGCCTAAGGATGAAACAATGACATGTGTCATGCCGTAAAAATTTTCTCTACTGATCCAATCCATAATTAGGTCATTATGGGAGATTGGGCATAAATTTGTCTTGAAGAATCCAAATCAGATCAGACCCATGGCATTGGAAAGAAGATTTAGAGGGCTACTACAGGACCAAATTTCAGATATTAAAGATTCGAAATCACAGAGATAATTTAGTTTCAATATCGAGCTCCTCAAAAGCAAGAAAAATGT
Organism: Pinus albicaulis; assembly: GCA_034641835.2. Taxonomy (NCBI): domain Eukaryota; kingdom Viridiplantae; phylum Streptophyta; class Pinopsida; order Pinales; family Pinaceae; genus Pinus; species Pinus albicaulis. The sequence continues at coordinate 1,519,426,282 of CM076575.1, read as the reverse complement.
GTGTATTTGTTTTCGAATTGTATAAGTCTTATTTGAAAAATTAGTTTGAAGTGATTCCAAGGCATATTGAAGCATAGATATCAGTATTGGGTTCTAAAATCCCCCCTAAAAATAATTCAATACCCATTAAGCCCTCAGAATACTCTACTATGACTCATGAAGCTGAAGAAGTGCAACATGATATATAAAAAATACAAGAGCAAGTGCACCAAATTTCGCTCTCACAAAGAGCAACAAAAAATGAAATGGATGTTTTGAAGAAAGACGTGGAAGCTAAGATGGATGGTTTGAAGAAGGGCATGGAAGCTAATATGGATGGTTTGAAGAAATGTGTGGAAGCTAAGATGGATGGTTTGAAGAATGGCATGGAAGACATGGAAGAAAAAATGGAAAACATGAAGAATGATATAAAAGCAGACATGGAAGGCTTGACAAATTTGATACAAGAAATGATTCCTAATGGCAAAAAGATAGTAGAGGAAACTCATGATGAGAACAAATAAATGTTAATCGTGATTTCATAAACTCTAATTTTGGATTGAAGACCCACCATATTCCAAATATTTATATCAGGATGTTTGATGGCAAGGATCCCGTAACATGGATACTACAGATGGAGCAATATTTTTATCTCAATAATGTGCAAAACACACAAAAGGTATGCATTGCAACTTTATATTTAGAACAAAATACATTTGTATGGCATTGATGGCTTTTCTCTCATAAAAAAATTGTCACTTGCTCAATTTTTATGGAGGAAATGATGGCACATTATGAAGATACAAAGAGCAACACCTTTTTTAGCCAATTGATAAATCTCAAACAGAAGGGTTTAGTGGTGGAGCACATTTAGGAATTCCAAAAATTTAATATAAGGTAACTGATATTCTAGAGGAACACATGATTGATGTCTTCATAGGGACTTTAAAGGATAACATCTAACACGAGGTTCCCGTATGGGAACCTAATTCTTTGGAGAAGGCATTCAGGTTGGCAAGAAAATTTGAATGTAAAATTATGGCGACAAGGAAGCCTACCAGTCACATCTATAAAGATGGAAGTGGTGAAACTCCTAAAATTCCACAACCTACAAGGTTGACACCACAACAATTGGAAGAAAAAAGAGCAAAAGGGCTTTGCTACAATTGCGATAGAAAATACATTAAAGGTCATAAGTGTGCTGAGAAGAAATTATTTTACATAGATTGTGAAGAGGAGGAAGAAAATGAATAAGAAACTTCAAAAGAAGAGGATATACACCAGGAACCAACCCTAGAAGAAGAAAAAATGAGTCTGACCATATCATGTAATGCATTGGCAAGAATTACCACTCCTCAAACTCTCAAGATAGAAGGACATATCAAAAATAAAAATGTAATAGTGTTTATTGATTCAGGTAGTACCCATAGTTTTATTCATTGTAAGGTAGCCAAGGAATTGAATTGTTTCCTATACCCAGCACCAGAATGTCAAGTGATGGTTGCAAATGGAGGAACTATAAATTGCTCTGAAAAATGCCATAATATTAAGCTAACCATGGGGGAATATGTATTGAATAGTCCAATGCTTTCCATTCCAATGGGAGGTGCTAATGTTGTACTAGGAGTACAATGGTTACAATCTTTGGGGATGGTAGCTTTTAATTTTCAATAACTTTTCTTGAAATTTTTTTTGGAAGGAAAGGAAGTGGAATTACAGGGTATCGCAAGGAAGCTGAGAAAGATAATAAGCTCTAATGTCATGAAAAATATTCTGAAGAAAGAACAACGAGGCTTAATTGCACAATTATGCTCAGTAGAAGTTCCAACATCAAAATCATCTATTTCTCCATATCTCCAAAAAGTATTGGACAATCATTCCAAGATGTTTGAAACTCCCAAAGGACTCCCACCTATTCGTGATCATTATCATGCTATTCATTTGATTCCAAGAATTTTTCCTCCAAACATCGGGCCTTATAGATATCCTTATGTCCAAAAGAGCGAAATTGAACGTATGATTACCAAAATGTAGAGGCTGGAATAATTCAACCTAGTCAAAGTTCTTTCTCTACTCCAGTAGTATTGGTGCATAAGAAGTATAGATTATGGCGCATGTGCCCGGATTATAGGGAGTTCAATAAGCTCACTATTCAATATAAATTTCCCATCCCTGTGATTGATGAATTACATGGAGCAAATTATTTTACCAAGTTGGATCTTCATTCAGGATATCATCAAATTAGAATGAACACTGAAGATATTCTGAAAACAAAATTTCGAACTCATGAGGGTCATTATGAATTTTTGGTCATGCCTTTTGGCCTTAACAATGCACCTTCTACATTTCAAGGGTTGATGAATTCCATTTTCAAACCCTTCCATAGAAAATTTGTGCTAGTATTTTTTGATGATATACTAATCTACAGCAGGTCTTGGAAGGATCATGTTGAACATGTTGACAGGGTGCTCAAACTATTGCAGGAGAAACAATTATATGCAAAAAAATCCAAATGTTTCTTTGGAGTACAAGAGGTGGAATATCCGGGTCATATTGTATCTCACGAGGGTGTTAAAGTAGACCCTAACAAAATTAAAGCCATTAAGGAATGGAAAGTCCCCACAACCATAAAGCAGTTGCGAGGATTTCTCGGGTTAACAGGGTATTATTGCAAGTTTTTTAAGAATTATGGGAGAATAGCAGCACCTCTAATAACATTATTGAAGAAAGATGCATTTTCATGGACTCCTGAAGCAACTAAGGCCTTTGAACATCTTAAAGAGGCAATGTGCCTAGCACCGGTCTTAGCTACGCCAGACTTCACAAAAACCTTTATTGTGGAATGTGATGCCTCACGAAATGGAATTGGTGCAGTTTTAATGCAGGAAGGAAGACCCATTTCTTTTGAAAGTCGTCCAATCAAAGGAAAGTATTTACAGAAACCTATTTATGAGAAGGAAATGTTAGCAATAATACATGCACTAAAGAAATGGCGAACTTACCTAATGGGAAGACACTTCAAGGTAAAAACTGATCATGATAGTCTTAAACACTTTTTGGAACAAAGACTATCTTCAAAAGAGAAGCAAAAATGGGTCACAAAGATGTTGGGTTATGACTTTGAAATAATATACAAAAAAGGGAAGCTAAATGTTGTTGCAGATGCACTCTCAAGAAAGAATGAAGAGGTGGAAGCATTGCTTTGTGCCATTTCTATTATCCAACCAGATTGAATAACCGAAGCAAGAGATGAATGGAAGAAGGAAAAAGATGTATGGACACTCATTCAAAAGTTGCAGCAAGATCCTAGTACATCTGATACATTTAGTTGGAAAAATGATTCCTTGTGGTACAAAGATCACTTATATCTTTGTAAGAATTCCCAACTAAAACAAAATATTCTTTTGGAATTGCACACTTCTCCTTTAGGAGGACACTCAAGATTTTTAAAAACTTACCACAGGGTGAAGAAAGAATTTTTTTGGGATGGCCTTAAATCAGATATTCAAAATTTTGTGGCAGAATGGTTGGTTTGCCATCAAAATAAAGTTGAGACAATTAAGACCCCGGGTCTTCTACAACCTTTATCCATTCCAAGTCAACATTGAGAGGAGATTTCAATGGATTTTATCATAGGTTTACCTAAGTCCGAAGGAAAGAGTGTCATCATGGTGGTAGTTGATAGACTTACCAAGTATGCACACTTTTGTGCATTATCTCTTCCATTTAAAGCAAGTACAGTTGCTACTACATTTATGGACAGAATTCAAAAGCTACATGGAAGCCCAAGGGTTATTGTGAGCGACAGAGATCCCATTTTTACTGGAAATTTTTGGACGGAGTTATTTTCTTGTTTGGGTACTCAATTAGCTCATTGCTCAGCTTATCATCCTCAATCTAATGGTCAAACTGAGATAGTAAATAAATGTTTGGAAAGATATCTTCGTTGTTTTGTATCTGATAAACAAACACAATGGGTCAAGTGGTTACCTCTCGCCGAATGGTGGTATAACACTTCCTTCCATACTGCAGCAAAAATGACCCCATTTATGGCACTTTATGGATATCATCCACCATCCATCACATCATCTTTAAGGGAAAATTTGAAGGTTCAAGCAGTGGAAGATCACATCGAGCATCAGCAAGAAGTTCTCCAACTCTTAAAGGATAACCTGCATTTGGCACAAAATCGAATGAAACAACAGGCAGATCAACATCGCAGCGAGAGAAGTTTTGATGTAGGAGATTGGGTATTTTTACGGCTACAACCATACAAACAAATGTCCTTCAAGCAAGCTAAGAAGGATAATAAATTATCGCCAAAGTACTATGGTCCTTACAAGGTGTTGCAAAATATTGGTACTATGGCATACAAATTGGAGCTTCCTGCTTCTTCGCGAGTACATCCAGTTTTCCATGTTTCATGCTTAAAGAAGGTTATAGGTGAAAATCTTCCAGTTCAAACAGTATTGCCAGAACTTGATGGGGAAGGGAAAATAATATTGGAACCTGAAGTGGTCATGGAAACAAGAACTCGACAACTACGAAATCGATCAATTTCAGAGTATCTTTTCAAGTGGAAGAACTTACCCACTGAAGATTCTACATGGGAGGATGAGAATTTTATACAGAAGCACTCAGAGCTACTCAAGCGTTGAGGACAACACTTTTTTGAAGATGAGGGGCACGTTAGGTCCCTATATTACTAATGTAGCCCCTTATTGTTGTTATTGTAGCCCTTTTATTGTTATTGTTGTACCCTTGTAACCCCAAATTGTTATTATTGTGCCTTTACATTATTATTGTTAGGTAGGCTAGGATTTTATTATGACCCCATGGCCTCCTATATATAGAAAGAGGTTTTTTCATTTGTATCATCCAAGAATTGTTCATGTATGTAATGTAAAGGAGGTTGCCCCCTCGAAGTGGCTTATTTCTAAGGCAATGATCTCTCTTTTCTTCCATTTTTGGAGCTGGTTTCATAACATAAAATGAAGTACATGATCAGTAGTATATAAAAGCCTAATAATCATCCCATACATGTTGTTCACACATATTTAGAGTCCTTTGTTTTATTCAATGATTAATGTTCAAAGTATTCAGAAGTTTTGATTGAAGAGAAATCAGAAAATTCGGAGTTTTCAAATTATGTTTTAGAAATTGCAAATGCAGAAAATCAAGAAAATATTTCAAGTGGTTTGGAACCAAGTGCATCATCCCCAAAAAGAGATGAAACAGTGAAAGAAACATAACCTTTTGGTACATAAGAATGCTCTCAAGTAGCAAATGAAGTTTAGTCATCTGATTTGCAACTTCCTGATGAGGAAAGTGGTTTGTGGACGATGGACTTACTTGGAGCCTTGGGAAAGGAAGGGGATGGAATTGGGAGGATTCATAGCCTTGTAAATCAATCACTAAAACCTCCCAATGCTTGAAATGTTCTCCACACCCACATTCGAACGTTCGGAATACCAAAGCGAAGCATGAGGTCATAGCTGAACCAGCAACTCTCGTGATGTTAGGTGCCAATAAAATTTATGTGTATGGTGGCTAGGAGCTCGTAACAAAACAAGTCAAATGGGAATACCAGGCCAAGCATCCTAGGATGTGAGCTTACCGAAATGTAGTGTTAGATATCCTCAAGACCTTCACCAAGTATACTTTGTCATTGATCTCAAGGGACAACAATGGTATTGTTGATTCTCTTACCACTTCGGCCAACATGTTTAAAATTCCATTGTATCCTAATAAGAGGTATGAGATAAACGTCAAACACCGCCCTGTTGTTCCAAATAATGTTCAATATTGGTTGGTCTTTCAGGGTGATAAACAGATCAGCAACTTCTTACAGACATAAGAGGAATTTTTGAATTCACTAATTGATAACCAGTGCTATGAAGATGACCAAGAATTCCGTGCAGCAGAAATGCAAGTACTTCAGCTGAAAGACAACTCCATTCCAAGAGGTCTAGTGCCTTTGGAGGAGATTTTTGATTAAGATGATGTTGCACGCAAACTGACCATGCTACCAACAGAAGTGGGAGTGGTAAACCTTAATCTTGGCACTCCTAAAAACCAAATATGGTCAAGATTTCAAAATCCTTCAGCTAAGAAATGAAAGGTAAATACGCAACACTCATGTCTTAGTTTGATGATGTATTTTCTTAGGAATATTATGATCTGAAAGTGTACGATAAGAGTACAATCCAACATACAATTCCCTTAAATCCAAATCAAAATCCTTTCCACCAGAAGTTAAGGAGAATGAATCCCAAGTTGTTGCCCTCCGTTCAAAAAGAGGTAAACAAATTATTCACTGCTGGTATAATAGTTCCACTTCGCTTTTCAAATTGGATGTCTAATTTGGTGCCAGTAAGGAAGAGGACAGGAGAAATTCGTTTGCGTATAGATTTCAAAAATCTGAATAAAGTATCATTAAAAGACAATTACCCACTTCCAAAGATGGACCATATTATGCAAAGGGTAATTGGATCTTATAGACTTTCATTGCTGGAAGGATAGTCCGGGTATAATCATATTTTAGTCCATCTAGATGATCGAGAAAAGACAACCTTTACAACACCATGGGATACCTTCATGTACACCAAAATGCCCTTTGGATTGAAGAATGCAGGGGTGAATTTTCAACGAGCAATAAAAATTTACTTCACCAATGAAAAGGATGTATTTTTGGTCATCTACTTGATGGCATCATTGTCTTTTCCAAGACAGATGAGCAGCACTTATAGCACTTGAAAACAATTTTTTAGAGATGCAGAAAGTTTGGCATATCGCTGAACCCAAAGAGGAGCCTTTTTTCTATGGAGGAAGGTAAATTGTTGGGCCATATCATATCAAAAGATGGTATTAGGATAGATCCTTAAAGGATTGAAGCAATTCAGACCTTATACTACCCTAGAAGCAAGAAGGAAATCTAGTCATTTAATGGGAAAACTAATTTTTTAAGAAGGTTTGTTCCCAATCTTGTTGAACACTTGAGGCAAATTAATAACATGCTGAATAAAGATAGTGAAGTAAAATGGTTTGAAGAGGCAAAAAATTCATTCAATCAAGTTAAATTGGCTGCTATCTCATGCTCCTATTCTTATTAGTCTAGATTACACACTTGATTTCATCATTTTTTCATTTGCTTTGGAGCATACTCTAGTTGTTGTCCTTATGCAAAAGAAAAATCAAAACACATAGCAGCCCATCGCCTTCTTTAGTAGAACCATAGGAGACGTATCCTTGAATTATAATATCATTGAGAAATAGGCCTTGGCATTATTCAAAGCATTTAAAGACTCCCGGGTCTATATTCTCCACTCTCATTTCATTGCATATGTCCCAAACACTGTTGTAAAAGAAGTGCTCACGTGGAATGATCCTTAAGGGCGGCATGGAAAATGGATCGCTGGTATGTTGGTGTATGACTTGGAAATTAAGCCTATAAAGCTAATCAAAGGAAAAGGCCTGGCCAAGCTTATGGCAGACTCAAATATACATGCTTTGGACATTAATTTTATTGCTACATTATCTGAGGAGCAAGAGGCTAAAATATTACTTGAGGTATCTGAAATTTTTTCTTCATCGCCATGGTATGCTGATATTTTTCATGTCTTGCAACACTTGGATCCTCCTCCTGGTTTGCCTAGTAATAAAGCTAGATGTTTTAATTTGAAAGCTAGTAAGTATTGCATCCTTACTAATGTCTTGTATTGGAAAGATCTCGACAGAGTGTTGTTGAATTGTTTGGTTGAAGGAGAAGTTGAAAAGGTGATGAGTGACTTTCATAAAGATGGTTGTGGCGGTCATATTTATTGGAATACTACAACAAATAATAGCTTGAGGACAGGTTTCTATTGGCCAAGTATGTTCTTTGATGTTTATAAAACAGTCATGAGTTTTCATGAATGTCAAATCTTTTAGGGAAAAAGAAAACTCTTGCCTTTTCCCTTGAAACCAATTGAAGTGCAAGCACCATTGCAGCAATGGGGACTTGACTTCATTGGTGAAATCCATCTTCCATCATCAGCCCAGCATAAGTGGATACTCATTGCCACTGCTTACTTCACTAAATGGATTTAAGTCATCCCCACGTGGAAAGTTATTGATATTGTCATTATTCATTTTTTAGAGAACAATATTCTATCTCATTTTGCCTATCCATATAAAATCATTACTGACAATGCAGTTGCCTTTAATTCCAAAAATATGATTGAATTTTGTGATAAGTATCACATTAGGCTTGGTCATTCTATAACATACTATCCTCAAGGCAATGGGTTGGTTGAATTGTCAAATAAATATTTAGTGAACATAATCAAGAAGATGCTGCAAGAAAATAAGAGAAATTGGCACAAAAATCTCACTAATGCTTTATGGGCGAACATAGTTAGCACCAAGAGATAAATTAGCATGTCACCTTTCCGGATTGTGTATGGTGTTGACACTGTGTTCCCTACTTCTTTAGCTTTACCAATGATAAAAATTCTGCAAGAGATCGACAATGAACCAAATGATATCCAACAAAGAATTAGCCAAATGATTCATCTACAGAAGTCAAGAGATGAAGTTTTCAGTCACACCTCAAAACTTCAAGAGAAAATCAAGAATATTTATGATAAGAAGACCAAAGTTGATGATTTTAAGCTAGGAGATGTTGTTCTTCGTTGGGATGCTCGAAATGAAGACAAAGGTAAGCACGGAAAATTTGATAATATATGGAAAGGTCCTTATAATATTACTACATTCAGAGGAAATAAGGCATTTTTATTAGAATATCATAAAGAAAAGGTTGTTCTGGGAGGACCAACCAATGGTAGGTTCCTCAAATATTACCTTACTTGGTCATTGAAGAAGAGGTTCAATTTCATTGTACATACCATTTTTATTTGTTGTCCAAGAAATAAAGAAGTTGTTGCAGAAGTTTGAAGCCCAAGGAGAAGGCCATGAGACTTCTATATTCAACTCATGATTTTTTATTTCAAAAAGTTCAAAAATTTTCAGTCAGTTGTTAAGTCAGAGTTGAGTCAAATTTTGAGTCAAAGTCATTTCCAATTTTATTTCATCATTTCAAGTTTGTCAAAGTTTTTCAGTTTCCAGTTTTGACTCCATCGGCCAATGGGAAAGGCTACCTAATCTATGGTGTTCTTGACACCTCCTGAAGGAGCTTCCATCCCTGGCTGGAGCCAATGCTAGTGTCAATATGTTTATTGATCAAACATGCTCTTTCAGTTTATTTGCTAGTAGTCCTAGGTCAAAAAAATTATCTTTTAAAACAATTTTTCAAATAAATTTTGGTCACTGCATATGGTCTAGGTCAGAAATGTTTCTCCCCTCATTCCATCCATGGCCATCATCATCTTAAAGGTCATGTCACTCATTTTCATTTATTGTCTTAGGTTAGTCACTCCATCTCCATCTAGGTCGGTTGTCTAAGTGTCGTTGTTTTTCCACTGAAAATTCCAAGTATGTCACCAAAAAGGGCGAACAAGGCTTCATTTTCATCATATCAGTGTTTTAAATGGAGTTAACATAGTTAGGGGAATAAAGTAAGACAAATTGTCTTATTTCAAAACTTGTTTCATTTTCAAATTGTTCCAAAAATGAAAAACTGTCCTTAAAGTTTTTGGTTTCACTAAAAGACAAAAAGTCATTTCAAGATGTTATAAAGAGGAAAAAGAAGGCTTATTCAACTCATTTTGTCTTTTCGTGTTTGGTAGAGCTCCTCTCTTACCTTCGGAATTGATCCATTACTGTCAAGGGTTGGAATAAAATCAAGAAAACTACTCCAAAAAGCCTATGTTACGCATCTGGAAGATTGCGCTACGCATATGTGAGTGTGCTACCCTTTTGGGTTTTTTCTCCTCAATCACTCAATTAAGCTCCATAATCATTTAACAATGTTTCTACAACTTCTACAACAATAAGTGGACACCTCACATCCTCCTCTAAGTCAATTTATATGGCAGGGAATTGATTTTCTTATTTACCTTCTCTCCCATTACGTTTTTATCTTTTCCTATACATTGACTTATTTTAGTGGAATAAACCCTAACCCTGACATTTAAAACCATCATACAGCTTTCACAGGCCCTATCCTATCATTCGCCACCATCCAAACCCTCCCTAAGCATCATTTCCATCTTACCCTAATTTCTTACTACTTTTCCATTAGAAAAACAAGAAATTCCTGTGTTTTCCTAATTTAGCCACCTCCATCATACCCACTTCACCAAATTTCACTTATAATCTGAAGCTAACATACAACCCTACCTCCTAAATTTTTTTGGTAATTTATCTTGGCTTCATTACCATTCATCTCACCTTCCAAACCTACCCTATCCCCGTCCTCCATTTTTTCCAGATTCACTACACATACCCACTACATCCTAAACACCTAAGGTTTATCCTTCTAATATATATGATGGAGAGTGATGCAGGCCTAAATCCCTAGACCTACCATACTCAAAATACCTTCAATGATGATCACCCCTTCCACCATTTCCCTGTTTTACATTCTCATAAAGTACGGGTTCTACACATCTTCACTTCCCTTTCAACAATAGATTGACTCCATTGGTCAATTCGAAATTTCCATGCAATTGATCCTATGGTCACTTCCTTGGTCTCCACTGAAACCTACAATGATTTATTTTATCAAAAAGAATCCTGCTCTGTATCCACACACACTTCATCGCCAAATGCGTTCTCACACCAATCAAATCTCTACACAGATCTGCAATCGATTTACCAATCGATCCAATCACCTCTGCATCCTAGCATTCTCCCATAAGCAATTTCTCCATTCAACCCATCAGGTCGACTTCCTTCCACATAGACATGCATTCCCCTATCTTTGACATGCCTATCCCCAATTGAATTCCTTCCTACCCTGTTTAGATTTCCCTCAATAACCATCAATTTATTTTCTTGGGGTTTGACCAGGCCCACACACATACCTTTCCTTTCACAAATACATTTTTCCAACGCAAGCCAATGTTCTTTCAATTGGGAATTAATCTCACTACAAATAACCCATTCTCTTTCCAAAACAATTTCAAATGCGCCCTTCCTTTCACAATCAACAATACGAATTCAAGCCAATCAACTTTCAACAAATAAAAACTCCATATCCAACGCCATACACACGTTCTATCAAGTGTTAACATATGTTAGAATACAAACCTTCCCTTCAACTTGAATTCTCTACTCTTTCAAAATCGCAGGGTAAATCAACAAGTCGACTCAGTAGATCGACTTCTTCCATACATCAATTCACCCTTGCCAATGAACGATTGCCCATTAGATTGACCCTATGGTCAACCGATTCTCATTTATCCATGAGTTGCTTCTTGATCTATTTGATCTGTGATTTCCCTCTTTTCAATTGATTTCAAATCGATTCTACCGGGTCTCAAAATCCCTCATACCACAGTCACTATGAGTTGAATGTGTAGCGCCTCTTTAAAATGCTCACTACCATATATATGTTTCATCAATTCTCACCCACATTTATTCCACAATCATTCTTCAATGACAGGATGTGCATAATCATACTTCTCTTTAACTAATAGAAATTATGCATACATTAAAAAAAAAAAAAACTCATCATACAGACAACTGGAATAAACTTGGTCTTCCCATTAAATGAACCTGTAATTACATCCAGTCTAACTGGTACTGCTACATGTGCTCTTCCAGCCCAGCCATCCTCTCGGATTGAGTCCACTGAACTAACTTCTTTTCCTAAGCTAGCTAACCTCGAAAATGATCCTCCAATTTACTTTTATACTTGGATTTGATATTGCCAGCATAACACAACTACTCCTACAATTATGTAACTGATTTCTAAACATAGACATATTCATCCTCATCTCCTCAATGACTCGTTGCCCAAACGCTGCCAGCATACTAATTTTAGTTACATGATTCATTAGATTGAATCGACACCTATCCTCATGACTCATTATTAGAAACTTCTAAAAACCTATGACCTGTCTTTTCTAGAGCAAGTCTCAAACTATGGATTTTTTTTACAAATAATTTACAATCATTTTTATAAATACATTCACAATTTAACCCTTCCTTGGGCTTTCAAGAACCCTGGGCCGATTAAACTTGAAGTTGTCTCAGAGAGCAGGCTCCCACCACTCCCAACCTTGAGAATTTAATCTCCTGTCATAAGTCTAGATACTCAAGTCTCGTGATCCTGCACTCTGTCTACATTGATCCAATTGCTCCATTTGATTGATCCATTTGATTAATGTAGTTCATATACCTTGCTCACTTTTTCAATGCTTCTGTTCCATATTTTATTTTTAAGACTGCATTGAGGATTTCTCTGCATTGAAGCACACCTGTTTCTTCCATACACCGACTATTTATCTCCTTATGCAACTCCTTCCTCGTGCTTCTTCAACACAAGTTTTATCAAACTCTCTCTATTTCTCCGTCTAAAATACTTTATTGTTGCTGTTGTCCTTTTCAGGTAAGAGTTACAAAACTCTTACTGTCTTCTCCTTCTTCTCCACATCTTTCAAAGATGTTTAAGACATTAAAATGTTTTACTCCTTGCTTTTCCATGACAGAATTTGCACTGCCATACATCTCTGCAACCTCACATTGTTTGAAATCTTCTTTGCCTTTGCCAACATCTCTTTCTAGCTGCTGATCACAATTCCATTCTCTTTCATCTTTATTGCCTTTGATGAAAAAAGCTTGTGCAACACTCTCTTGCTGCTTTTGGACTTTATTCTCATTTCCAAGAGATAAGATGTCCTCCATCTCTCTTATTACAACTTCATTTGTATCTTCTTCATCTAAACTCGCTAACTTCATTAATTGGACACCAACTCATCTCTACTCTCTTATATGTTATAAAATTCTCTTATTCTTTGACCTAGAATTTCTTTTCTTCACTTTTAGGCTCTCTCAACAACTCTTCTAGTACTCTAATCTCTTCTTCATACTCTAAAAGTATGAATTCGCATGATTCTCTATTTTTGGCTCTTTTCATAATAGCTTATCAACTATTCTTCTTTTTGGCTGCCCTTGACATTCAACTCCTCTTTGTCTACTGCATTAACAATTTCCACTAGTTGTCTTTGTGCAATCCTATCTTCCTTGGAGATGAAATATTCAGCTAGATTTCCTATGAAACACATCTCTGTCTCATTCTTCTTCATAACATAATTTTGTTCCTGTTTGCTTTCCTGAGATATTAGAATCCCAGCTTCTCCTTCAAAGAACTTACTCTGTTCTTCATTTGTACTTTCAGCGAGCATGTCCTCAAGCCCTTTCTTCTCCACGACAGTTTCAAATGGTTGTATTTTTCCTTTATTAAAACAACCTTGCTCAAGTTTACAAAAGTAAAATTATTTTTCTTTGTTCTTCCGCTGCTGTACTCTATAAGATGGCCGAAAAGCAACATTTTCTATCAGTGAGTCATGAGACCCAACTATCCTCATCTTTCTTTAAAAGCACCTGCATGTCTTTCTTCTTTTGACAATAAAAGATTGTCCAAAATTATGTATTAAACTCACAAACATACACAAATTGTTAATTTCAAATGATAAGGCCTGGGTGAGTCTCAACTAATGTTCTTACATCATCGTTTCATCTTCAAGTTCACAAAAACTTGTCTTTCTCCAACAAATTTCTTTTTTGTAGGTTGTTCTCTAGAGCTTCAACCTCAATTGAACATCCATTATCTGCTCAAGCTTCCTAAGCTCCTCTATTAACTGAGTATTCATTTGATGCTCTCTCTTCTCTTGTAGCCTATGCCATTTCACATTCTTTCTCATTACATATCCATACCTCTGGTCTTCTTTACTCCTCTGGAACACCTCCATCAAAAAACTAAGATGGATTCTTATCTCAGCCTTTTCTCTTTCATACTCTTCATCACTCGTCTTCCTTCCCATGCCATTTACTTTGGCATATTTATTCTCTCTTCTTCTGTTGTGGCTTCTCTCTGAATCTCTGCTATGACTATCAGTAGTCACCTTCTTCTCCATCTCTACTCATTTCCTCGCACTTACTATGAGTTGCACTAAGCATCTACAATAGCAGTTCTCTTTCACCCTACTACAACTAACTCACCAAGCTTCTCGTCATTACTTAGTCTTTTGGAAATACTGGTTCTTGATCTGGAACCTTTTGAGCTTTCTTATCTAATGCAACTACACTCTAAGCCTCTGCTATGACAAGTTTCCTCACCTGTCACTATTCCTCACCGAGCTCCTCTCTTGAACTTAGTCTTTTGGTATCTTTGTCTCTCTTTAAATTAGAACCATTTGAGCACTATCCTTGCTCTTTCTAGGATTCTCTACAATCACATTTTTCTATGAGAAAACACTCACTTCATTCTTTACCAAGAAAGTCTCTTTAGTCACAATCTTCTTCTTCCTTCTAGTTCTTCCCAACTCACTGTTGCAACTGGTTTCCAAGCCTGCACTTTCCTTTGCAAACTTTTCCATAGAATCCTTGTCTTCCTTTACCCAATTCTATCCAACTGACTATTGGAAGTGGCTCTCTAATCTACAACTCTCCTTTGCAGATTCTTCACACTTCCTTAGTTGGAACCACTTTCACTGTTCTCTCTCTTGAACTTGTACTACTGTAACTTCTCTTTTATTGCTCTCCTATTGCAGTCTTTAATGTTCTATTGTTTCAGAACATACTGTTGTCCTCCTCCCAAGGTAGAAATACTAACACGATCACTTAAAAAATTTATTTCCTTCCTCAAATACTCTCAGTTCTATAAATTAACATAAAATTGAAATAAATATCATTACCTCAATCTTTGTGCTACAAATCCATGCTGCTGTAGCTTTCATGCTCTTTCACAAACCTGTTGTTCACAGTCTTTCTTCTTAAGGTTCACTCCATTTGAACTTCATGAGCAATCTTGCTCATTCTCTTCCTTTCAATTTGTCACAAACAACTTCCCAGATCTTTATGGCGCTCTGATACCAAAATTGATGCAGGCCTAAAGCCCTAGACATGCCATACTTCAAATACCTTCAATGATGATCATCCCTTCCACCACTTCCCTGTTTTACATTCTCATAAAATATGGGTTTTGCACATCTTCACTTCCCTTTCAACAATATATTGACTCCATTGGTAATTCGAAATTTCCATGCAATTGATCCTATGGTCACTTCCTTGGTCTCCACTGAAACCTACAACGATTTATTTTAGCAGAAAAAATCTTGCTCCATATCCACACACACTTCATCGCCAGATGCGTTCTCACACCAATCAGATCTGCAATAGATTTACCAATCGATCCAATCACCTCTGCATCCTAGAATTCTCCCATAAGCAATTTCTCCACTCAACCCATCAGGTCGACTTCCTTCCACGTAGACATGCATTCCCCTATCTTTGTCATGTCTATCCCCAACTGAATTCCTTCCTGCCCTATTTAGATCGCCCTCAATAACCAACAATTTCTTTTCTTGGGGTTTGACCATGCCCACACACATACCTTTCCTTTCACAAATACGTTTTTCCAACGCAAGCCAAATTTCTTTCAATTGGGAATTAATTTCACTACAGATAACCCTTTCTCTTTCCAACACAATTTCAAATGCACCCTTCCTTTCACAATCAACGATACGAATTCGAGCCAATCAGCTTTCAAAAAATAATAACTCCATCTCCAACGCGATACACACATTCTACCAAGTGTTAAAATATGTCAGACTACAAACCTTTCCTTTAACTTGAATTCTCTACTCTTTCAGAATCGCAGGGTAAATCAACAAGTCGACTCGGCAAATCAACTTCTTCCATACATCAATTCACCCTTGCCAATGAACGATTTCCAATTAGATTGACCCTATAGTAAACCGATTCTCATTTATCCATGAGCTTCTTCTTGATCTAATAGATTTGTGCTTGCCCTCTTTTCAATCGATTTCAAATCGATTCTACCAGGTCTCAAAATATCTCATACCACAATCACTATGAGTTGATTATGTAGCGCCTCTTTAAAATTCTCGCTACCAGATATTTGTTTCATCAATTATCACCCACATTTATTCCACAATCATGCTTCAATGACAGGATGTGCATAATCATACTTCTCGTTAACCAATCAAAATTATACATACATTAAAAAGAAACTCATCATACAAACAACTGGAATAAACTTGGTCTTCCCATTAAATGAACTTGTAATTACATCCAGTCTAACTGGTACTGCTACATGTGCTCTTCCAACCCATCCATCCTCTTGGATTGAGTCCATTGAAATAACTTCTTTTCCTAAGCTAGCTAACCTCGAAAATGATCCTCCAATTTACTTTTATACTTGGATTTGATATTGACAGCATAACGTGACTACTCCTACAATTTTGTAACTAATTTCTAAACATCGACATATTCATCCTCCTCTCCTCAATGACTCATTGCCCAAACTATACCAGCATACTAATTTCAGTTACATGATTCATTAGATTGAATCGACACCTATCCTCATGACTCATTCTTAGAAAATTCTAAAAACCTACGACTTGTCTTTTCTAGAGAAAGTCTCAAACTATGGATCTTTTTTACAAATAATTTACAATCATTTTTATAAATACATTCATAATTTAACCCTTCCTCGGGCTTTCAATAACCCTTGGTCTAATTAAACTTTGAAGTTTCCCTAGAGAGCAGATGCTCCTGCATCAGAGAGTGAGAAGAAAATCGACAAAGGAGGGCGCCACTTCAGATTTGAGCCCTCCACCTTGCAAGAAGTCAATGCCTTACCTTTTGCAAAAAGATGCTTTGAGAGGACTAAATGCTTGAGATTATGTGATAAAATCATGGAAGAAGGTTGTCATCTCCAATTGAAAAGCTTATTTTCCACTAGTTTCAGTATGGGAAAGGCCATCATTGCAGATGTAGAGTTCAACTTATCAGTAGATGTGATTTCTTCAACAGTAAGTATACCTAGTCATGGAAAAAATTGGTTTAAGGGCATGGACATAGACCTTGAATATTACAAATTGTTCCTTAACCCTCGTGCTAGAGAGAACCCTAAGTACATTTTCCCTTTTAGGAACCTCCTTGACACATATGCCCCTTTTATGAGGTTAATTATGAGATATTTCACATGTGAAGGGAGATCCTCTAGGTTGTACATGTACCATATTAGATTATTGATGCACTTTACCTCTACTAAACCACTTGACTTGCCAAATTACTTGTACATAAGTTTTCTTAGAATGACTGAGAAGGTTGAGAGCAGAAACAAAGATCACTATCCATGTCTATTCCAACATGGCTTAGTCAAACTCATTATTTTGCATCATCTCTCAGCCATCAACATGACTTGGGAAACCTTCATGGATAAAGTAGTAGCAACGCCCACCACTAGTCCTCCTGTCATGCATAGCACATCATCACCACTAGTATCAGCACAACCAATGGAGGTTGTCTCTTCCAGCAAGCAAGCTCATATTTAAAAGGCTCCTAGGGTTGTTGAGGTCTCTCACACTTATGAGAAGGGAAAGAGACAAGTTTTTTCTCCCAAATACATCAAAAGTGTATCTACACTTGATACTATAGTTGAGCAAAGGGAAATAGAGGAGCGACCACTCATGCATAAAATTGAATCACCATTGCACCAACATGATGAATAGGCACCCCTAGATGTTGACATGGTAGAACAAGTTGAGGATAAATCAGTTGAAGAAATCATTAAATAGAAAGATGAGGAAATAGGAGAGTTGAGAGAGGTGTTCTCAATTGCAAATTCTCAAATTACTTTCCTACAGCAAGTAAATATTCAGTTAAAGGTAAAACTACTCCTCCAAGACAAACCTAAAGTACATTTTGATGCAGACAAGGGCAAGGGAAAAGAGATTGCAGATGATGGTGTGCTAGAGGATGTAGAGGTTGAAACAAAAATAACAAGACCAATGAAAATGGGCCTCAAAAAGGCACTTCAGAGAGAAAGAGAATCAACAACTCCTAAATCACGTTGGCAGACCTTTGATGAGATGATTCTTAATGAGATCAAATAGGAAAGAGAGTATTGGCTTGATAGGGTTAATTGGAACCTTGAGAAGCTGTTGAAGAAAGCCAAGAAGAATAATAATCTCTAGAGGCATATGGCCAATCATTATTGCGCCAGGAACAAAATTTCACAAATCAGGCTCAAACAAGTGAAAAATAAGCTTAAAGAGGCACAAATGAACCTTAAGGAGAAATAAAAATTAGGCCTCCTTGCTGAGGCATCTATGGATATTAAGCCCATCCTAAAGAGGTCTTATAGAAAAACATTTGGCCAATTTTGAGCACTTTTTTTCATTTTTGGTGATTTTTGCACTAAACTGGAAATTCAGCCTCCACAGATGTGTAGCGCCAAGGCGCTACGTTTTTTCATAGGGAAACTAAATGATTAATGGCTTACATGGTTGGATGAATTTTGATGATTACATCACAGATCAAGAACCCTTTTTGAATGAAAAGCTCTATTTTCGCAGAAAAAGCCAAAAAGCCACCGGTTTTCTATGCTTCTGCCATTTTTTTTACATGGCACTATGCATTTGGCGTAAGGTTGGAAGAATAAACTTTTGGAGGCCTTGCAGTGGGTGGTTTTTCAAAATTATATATGTTATGGAAACTAGACACATGGGTCTAGTTGACCTATCATCCAGATTTGGATTTGGAGTCCTAAAAGTCCCTCAAAATCAACTCCAAAGTGGTGCTACGAATCTGTAAAATGGCGCTACGCATCTGCATAGGATTCCTCAGGACACTTGTCAAGCCCAGAAAAAGTTAGATTTTCGAGGTTTTGTTGTCCTTTGAGATGGAATTGGATTAATTGAGTTGGTTTTTGCCTCTTATCATGAGGAAAAATGTAATTTAATGTGGGGGACACACACTTCTATTCTTTAGCTGAATTTGAGGGAATGGTTTCTAACCTCCCTAGATTCTAGGAAGTGATTCATCTTATGTAATTATGATGCATTTTGGATGGGATTTTGACCCTATGAGGTGTCATTGTTCATATTTTCTATAAGTAGACCCACTTTAGTCTTTTCTTAGGTTGGATAGTTATTTTTTGCGGTGGAGCTATTGTACAAGCCTTTTGGAATGAAATCAAAGACAATGTTGTAGAATTTGTGTTGAGAATCTTGTGGTATGCATTGGAGAATTTTTTATTTCTTTGTGTGTTTATCTTATCGTGTTGAATTATATGTTTTCCTCTTTCATATATATGCTTCTTTGTGTTTATCTTGTCAGTCTATAAGCATAAATCATGCTTCTTCATGCTCCGTTTTAACAAGATTTACATTATATGTCTATGTTCTTCTAAATGAATTAATTCGCCTCAGTGCTTATTTATATTTTCTATCATTTCATCCTATACATAATGACAAACTAAACATGCTTTCAAGCTACCTACCTGGCCTCATCCATATTCTCTACAAATTGATCTTGAATTCATACCTTAAACCCTAGACCTAGTCTCCTTACTATCATTCCTATCCAGCACACAAACATCAAACATAAACCTTATTTACTGAGCTTACATACCTAGCCTAAGATCATTAAATATTCAGTCATTTAATTGACTGCAAAGTGACATTGAGAGAGCCCTCTCTGGTCCTGGTAGGGCTACATACCTAAACTAAAGCCTGGACTGTGGTTACCTTCCTTCAATCCCACTCTCAAACTTGGGAAGTTGGGGGGAGTGATAATAGAAGGAAGGAAGTTGAATTAAGGGGTATCACAGGAAAACCATGATAGATAATCAAATCTAATGGCATGAAAAAACTTCTAAAGAAAGAACAACAGGGCGTAATTGCACAATTATGCTCACTAGAGGTCCAAACATCGAAATCATATATTTCTCCAAATCTCCAAAATGTCTTCGACAATCATTCAAAGGTATTTGAGACTCCCAAAGGCCTTCCACCTATTTGTGATCATGATCATGCTATTCATTTGACTCCATGAATTGTTCCTCCAAACATCAGACCTTATAGATATCCATATGCCCAAAAGAGTGAAATTGAATGTATGGTTGCAAAAATTTGGTATAATTCAACCTATTCAAAGTTCTTTCTTTGCTCCAGTAGTAATGGTGCACAAGAAATAGGGACCATGGTGTACGTGTCTAGATTATAGGGAGCTCAAAAAGCTCACTATTAAAGATAAATTTCCCATTCCTGTCATTGATGAATTGTTGGATGAATTACATCGATCAATTTACTTCACCGAGATGGATATTCATTCAGGATATCATCATATTATAATTAAGGCTAAATAAATTTTGAAAACAAAATT
This sequence comes from Pinus albicaulis, assembly GCA_034641835.2. Lineage (NCBI taxonomy): Eukaryota > Viridiplantae > Streptophyta > Pinopsida > Pinales > Pinaceae > Pinus > Pinus albicaulis. The sequence goes on along the minus strand of CM076575.1, from coordinate 1,519,406,002 downwards.
TAGAACTCATGACGGTTTTTATGATTTTTTGGTCATGCCTTTTGGCCTTACTAATGCGCCTTCCACATTTCAAGGTTTGATGAATTCCATTTTCAAACCCTTCCTTCAAAAATTTGTGTTAGTGTTTTTTGATAATATACTAATCTACAAGAAGCCTTGGAAGGATCATGTTCAACATGTTGGCAGGGTGCTCAAACTATTAGAAAAGAAACAATTATATGAAAAAACCTCTAAATGTTTCTTTGGAGTTCAAGAGGTAGAATATTTGGGCCATATAGTATCTCATGAGGGTGTTAAGGTAGACCCTAAAAAAATTAAAACCATAAAGGAATGAAAAATCCCCACAACCATAAAGCATCTTTGATGATTTCTCGAGTTGACAAGGTATTATCGCAAGTTTTTTAATAATTATGGGAGAATAGCAGCACCTATAACAACATTACTGAAGAAAGATGCATTTTCATGGACTCCAGAAGCAACTAAGGCCTTTGAACATCTTAAAGAGGTAATGTTCCAAGCACCGGTCTTAGAAACGCCAAACTTCACAAAGACATTTATTGTGGAATGTGATGCCCCAGGAAATGGAATCGGTGATGTCTTAATGTAAGAAGGAAGACCCATTGCTTTTGAAAGTCATCCAATTAAGGGAAACTATTTACACAAACCTATTTATGAGAAGGAAAACAGTTGGCAATACTACATGCACTAAAGAAATGTATATCTTACTTAATGGGAAGACACTTCAAGGCAAAAACAAATAATGATAGTCTTAAATGCTTTTTGGAACAAAGATTATCTTTAGAAGAGCAACAAAAATGGGTCAAAAAGGATGGGTTATGAATTTGAAATCATCTGCAAAAAAGGGAAGCAAAATGTCGTTGCAAATGCACTCTCAAGAAAGGGTGAGGATGTGGAAGCATTGCTTTGTTCCATTTCTATTATCCATCCTAATTGGATAACTGAAGCAAGGATGAATGGAAGAATGACGAAGAGGTGTGGACACTCATTCAAAAGTTGCATCAAGATCCCAATACATCTGAGATATTTATTTGGAAAAATGATTCATTGTGGTATAAAGATTGCTTATATATTTGTAAGAATTCCCAACTCAAGCAAAAGATTCTTTTGGAATTGCCACCTCCCCCTTAGGAGGGCACTTAGGATTTTTAAAAACTTACCACAGGGTCAAAAAGGATTTTTTTGGGATGGCCTTAAATATGATATTCAAAATATTGTGGCAGAATGTTTGGTTTTCCAACAAAATAAAGTTGATACAATTAAGAGCTCGAGTCTGTTACAACCTTTAGTCATTCCAAGTCAACGTTGGGAGGAGGTCTCAATGTATTTTATCACATGTTTACCCAAGTTTGAAGGAAAGAGTTTCATCATGGTGGTAGTTGATAGACTCCCCAAGTATGCACACTTTTGTGCATTATCTCATCATTTTAAAGCTAGTATAGTTGCTACTGCATTTATGGAAACAATTCAAAAGCTACATGGAAGCCCAAAGATTATTGTAAGTGACAGAGATCCCATTTTCACTAGAAATTTTTGGACAGAATTATTTTCTTGTCTTGGTACTTAATTAGTTCATAACCCATCTTATCATCCTCAATCTGACAAGAAAACTGAGATAGTGAACAAATGTTTGGAAGGGTATATTCATTGCTTTGTATATGATAAACAAACACAATGGGTCAAGTGGTTACCTCTAGTTGAATGGTGGTATAACACTTCCTTCCATACTGTAGAAAAAATGACCCCATTTATGGCACTTTATGGATATCATCCACCATCCATCACATTATCTTTAAGAGAAGATCACATCGAGAATCAACAATAAGTTCTTCAACTCTTAAAGGATAACCTCAATCTGGCTCAGAATCGAATGAAACAGCAAGCAGATCAACATCGCAATGAAATAAGTTTTGATGTAGGTGACTGGGTATTTTTATGACTACAACCATACAAAAAAATGTCCCTCAAGCAAGCTAAGAAGGATAATAAATTATCACCCAAGTACTATGGTCCCTACAAGGTGTTGCAAAATATTGGTACTATGATATACAAACTGGAGTTTCCTGCGTCTTCTCGAGTACACCCAATTTTCCATGTTCCATGCTTAACGAAGGTTGTCAGTGACAATATTCAAGTTCAATCAGTGTTGCTAGAACTTGAAAAAGAAGGAAAAATCATATTTGAGCCTGAAGAATTCACAGAAACAAGAACCCTACAACTACATAATCGATTAATCTTTGGAAGAACTTATCCATTGAATATTCCACATGGGAGGATGATAATTCTATATAGAAGCATCTAGAACTACTCAAGCGTTCAAGAAAACACTTTTTTGAAGGAGAGGGGAATGTTAGGTCCCTATAATACTAGTGTATTCCCCTTATTGTTATTGTTAGTGTATCCCCCTATTGTTATTGTTGTTCCCATGTAACCCCATATTGTTACTGTTGTGCCCCATAAAAGCTCATTATTGTTATTGTTGTGCCCTTACATTATTATTGTTATGTAGGCTCTTATTATATTATTCCCCCTTAGACTCCTATATATACCAAGGAGGTCTTATCATTTGTCTCATCCAATAATTGTTGATTTATGTAATCTAAAGGAGGTTTCCTCCTCGAAGAGGCTAATTTTTAAGTCATTGAACTATATTTTCATATATTTTGTGAGATGGTTGCATAACAGTTTCTTTGTATTTTGATTGGGCGCAACAACCTTTATCCCTCAATTACGCTCTCTCCATAAAACTGTTGATTGGTGGTCTTTGTGTGCCTCCTTTAAATCCATTGCATATTCATCCTGGTGGCCTAGATTGCGCCTATAAATTCTATGGCAGCCTCATCCTCGTAAATATCATCTCTCCCTTCTCACTGTGTGTTTTCTATTGACCATGTATTGTCCTAGAAAAATCCAAGGTTGTTGGGTTGTCATGGGCGATGTTAGTAACCACAAATGAGGGCTCAACAAAATGTTTAGAATTTGGCTATCATGTTCTCAATGCACACTTTCTCAACAACCTAGAATGACATCAACATAGTTGAAATAAAGGCTCAAGTGGAGAGGAATTTTCTCGAGGATGAGAAAATTGAGATAATGTGGAATGTTGGGTCCAAATGCTAGCACTAGCCTCTACCATTATAACAAAAAGCTTTAAATTGTCGATCTCTACTAGTAGATAACAAGAATTATTGGTAAGGTGCTTATGGAAAGAAGTGAGGCCCAACTGGAAATCCTCCTTTGCATTAATTCCCTTTAGCTAAAGTTAAATAAATTGGACAACAAATTGTCTGTACTAGCCAATAAGATTGCATATCTAGACTTTCCAATGTTAGCGAAGGAGAATGAGAATCTAGAGGCAATATGTTTGGACTCTCCTTTAGACTAATATGTTTACGTTGATTATTTTTGTTTATCTATCACTAAGCAATAAATTTGTGTCTCATGCTAGTTATAGACATATGTTATCTAGTAACTCTCCAAATAGAATCAATTTTTTTTTATTCCATTACTATCATGTTATATTTTTTAATATAGAAATTTGGACAAAAGTTATGTGATTCTGTTACTGGGTTGGGTTCCCTAGTGGTAGGCTAGTGACCATGGGAATATATCCTTTTTATTATCTAATATGAAGTGGTTTCATAACTTACAAAAAAAATGTAGTGAGAAATATAATATCTTGCCCTATGTCCCATACGGCTATATCCATGTGTACTAAGAGGTCAATGACGGTTGTTCCAAATCTTAAGCCCCTTAGTGTACATATATTGTTTAAAGTCAAGAAAGTTATTACTTATTTATATAAACATAAATAAATTACTCTCTTTGCCATCAAAGAAACTAGTCATGGACTGCACTTCCAAGTCACCCAATGCCTTTTGGACCCACAAAAAGTATTAACTTTCTCTACGCTTTACTCATTTGTCTCTCCTTCTCTGCAAAAAGTCCCAACAACACTCAGCGAAACCTTCAAAGATAAATTATGTTAAGAAGAGATTTTAGATTTATTGTGAAAGGGTCGAAGTGATCCATCAAGGAGCTCTTTTGCTTGTCGTCACTTCTATGTTAATAACCACTTTGAAATTAAGAGAGGTAAGCCCCATCTGGTAGTCAACTATATATCTCTCAATAAAATTTTGTGACCCTCAAGTACTTGTTTACAAATATGTCTTCCATCCTTCAAAATATTTGAGACAATAACATATTCTGTAATTCTAATCTCAAGTTTGGGTTTTACCAAATATGAATGGCTCCAGAAGATAGGTAGAAAATTGTTTTTATTGTCCCTTTGGGACAATATCATTAGAAGGTTATGCCTTTCAATCTAAAGAATGCTCTTAGTGAGTTCTAAAAACAAATGGAAGATATTTTCTAGCTATATATGTGGATCAAAGTTTATATTGACGATTTTCAAGATGGAAGATATTTGTTTTAAGAATTTGAAAGAACACCTCAAGCACCTACAAATATTCTATGATTTGGTGTATAAGCATGGTATGGTCTTATCAAAGAAAAAGATGAAAATTGGTAAGATATAAATAGGATTCTTAGGCTTCAAAATTACAAAAGGATAGATTCTTTAGCAATATCATCTTCTTTAGGTGCTCAACAAGTTTCATAACGAAGTCATAGAAAAGTTCCGGTTGCAAAACATTCTTGGGAGCTTGAATTATGTGAGACCATTCTACAAAGGCCGGGATGACACAATGCTTCTTTACCAACATCTTAAAAAAAATCCACCAACATAGAGTTCAATCATGACATATGTTGTCTACATAATTAAAGAGAGTAAAAAATATTCCTCCTTTAACTCTTTCAATAAGAAATGGATAGTTTATCAATGAGACAATAATTTCTACCCATTCATGGGGTGGAGTTCTCATAGAGAAGTATGAGGACAAAGAAGAAGTTCGTGGCTACACATCTAACCCATTTAAAGGACCTGAATTTAACTGCCCATCAAGTCATAAGTTCTAGCTATGAAAAATCATACAACATTTTAGGTTGTATTTAAAACCTTTGTTTTATTATCAAGATATATTTAAATATTATGTAGGGGATGTCAAAAAATGAGAAACTACTTATAAAAAAAAGCTATCATATTCTCAAGTGGTTTATGTGGTTAGAGAACTTTGAATTTGAAGTTCAATTCAAGCTTGACTATTTAAATTTCCTAGCTAATATGTTAACAAGGGAATAAACAAAGCCTGCATTTGCAATGTTCTCTAAGAACAAATATTCTTCTAGCTCTAAGAATGATGGTAAAGAGAAAGTTGTTCAAAGATATTCTATAGAGTGAGGACAGGAAACTGAAAAAGATTCTTAAGAATGAGAACAATTGAAGCTCGAGAGATGTACATCAAAAAATTTCCTATAAAGATATAAACTACTTGAATTAGTTTCTCAAGAAGTAGCATAGAAATACACTAGAAGTAGCAAAGCAATACACATTAACCACTCTCATCTTATAAATTGAACGCTCTCCACTAAGGATTGAGATTCTCGAAAAATAGAAGAAAATTTCATTCTTGGGCATTATGAAGCTCAAGAAAAACTATTTAGAGGGTGTTTTTATATTTTATAGAAGCCAAAAATCTAGTAAGATTTATACTATATTCAAATTAATAAATCTTTAAAATATATACATATAAAGTGTGATTATAGGTTTATTTTTGTTTAAAAGACCGTAGTTAGGGGAAAATAAATTTATCGACTTATTCGTTCCTCCATGGGAATCCCTTCGCTATGCTATAGGGAGATGAAAAAGACCCTAAATCCGTTATTCTATGGCGAATAGAGAGCATAATTTGCTTGGAAGAACATCTCCGAGAATCGTTGGTACTTTCTAGTTACAGTCGAGAACTTTCCAGGACCTTCTATGAGAAAGATTTTCGCACTGCTTCTAGAGCCTTCTTCCCTTAATAAATAAACATGTGATCGGGATTAGCGAATGTCAGTGAGCAGGTTGTCTTCATATTTGTCTTCGTTCTTTCTAACTAGATTTCGGAAGGGTTCTGTTTCTTCTTGGCTAATACGGTCTGTGTTTCAGGTTTTTTATAATTTCTTGGTTTCAGGCGATGATTCATGGGTTTCATAGTTATTCTTTTTCAGGGTTTTAAGCAGCTTACTAACTGTGTGCATACCTTGGCGTCAATTATTTGAACAGAAATGGCCACTGTAGCTTCTGCAAAGAGTAATGTCATAAATTCCGTAATACCAGCCGTCAAGAAATGCCTGTTGCCTTCGGCCCGTTCGGGGGCTTCCGCTGCCTCTGTAATGTGCCGGGGCTTATCAACGGCTGCAGCTAAATACAGGCCCGAGGACGATTCGTCGATTCAAGATGACACACAAAGGGGCCAGGCTCCGGAAATCCGCCGCGGGGGTTTGCCTAATATATTTGAGGGTAAGCCCTGTAAAGGCTCTTTGAACTCCATGTCAATTTCTTGTTGCTTTGAAACTAAGGTCTAAACCCTTATAATTTTCTGAAATGTAGCAGATTCGTTTTTTCCTCTGAGGAGCCTGGGGTTTGGCCTCGATCAGCTGTTCGATAATCCTTTTCTTGCTGCTTCTCGCGGGACAGGGGATGTGGTTAGAGGCGTCCCGAGAAAGCCGTGGGAAGCTGTTGAAGATAAGGAAACTCTGCTTCTGCGGGTGGACATGCCGGGCCTGGGGAAGGAAGAAGTCAAGGTTTATGCCGAGGAAAATGCCCTGGTGATAAAAGGGGAATCCCTCTCAGAGGCAGAATTGGACGGCAGTAAACAGAAATACAGTAGCCGCATCGAACTTCCCCCAAAAGTGTACAAGCTGGATCAAATCAAAGCGCAGATGAAGAATGGCGTGCTTAAGGTCGCTGTTCCCAAGTTTACAGAAGAGGAGATCAAGAATGTTATTAATGTGAAGATCGAGTAGAGGTTTTCAGTAGGGTTTTTTGAATTCAAACACTGAAGGGGGGAAATGTTTTTCCTTTGGTGTTCAATTTGTTTTTGATCGGAGGGTAATAGCAAGTGTCTATCTATCAATTTCGCTTGGATGGAAAAATTATGGTGCCCAGATTTATTAGTTGGCTTTCCATGGAAACATTTTCTGTTATATTTTCCTTTTCTTTTAACGTTTAAAAAGTTTTTATCAATTATGATAATCATATATTCATCAATTATGATAATAGAGTCACAAAATTGTGGCATTGATAATTTTCTATAACCATCTCTTAACACTCAATTTGTGATATTTCTCTGAAAAAAACATTTTAACATTTTATTTAAAGTAAAATCATTAAGCATATTGTAAAATTTATTGAGAAAAATAGTTAGTAAAAGAAAATTCAATTCTATATTTAAAATGTGAAAAACTTAAAAATAAAAATCACCTCTAAATTCAACATGTGGAGTGTTACATAAATATTTATTACTTCCAAATTCAACATGTGGAGTGTTACATAAATATTATGATGGGAAAATTTGATTTGAAGTTTTTATTAAAAAAATTATTTCCAAATTTAAAATAAAAACTTTTTGATAACTTTTTTTGATTTATTTAATAAGAACTTTTTGAATTTTTTTTTTTTTTAATTGAGTTTCAGCTCAAATTTTTTCTGATTCTGAATATTTTCAGATCTAAAATCTGATCATTTTCATTTTCATTCATTTATCTTTTAGCCATTTTTATTCATTTCCTGATTTGGTTTTGCTTCATTTTCATTCATTTTTTGTCATTTATTTTTTGATTCCTCCAAATTTTCATTTATATTTCTTTTGTTCATTTATTTATTTTTCAGAGTTTTTATTCATTTTCTGATTTGGTTTTGCTGTATTTTCATTCATTTTCTGAATCTTCATTCATTTTTTTATTTCATTTTCATTCATTCTCTGATCTGATCCAACTGCGATGCAGGACAAGTGAATTTTTCACAATAAATATATTGTTTAGACACTCTAGACAAGTTTGACAAGTGAATTCTTCACAATAAATATACTATTTAGACAGACTTTTTACAAGTGAATTCTTCACCATAGATATGCACTAGGAATTTTTAATTTTTTCACAATTGAAGTGCATCATAGGTTTTTGAGGTTACTTATATTCAATAAAATTAGTTTTATATTCAATGAAGTTAGTTTTGTCCAAAAGTTTTTGAGGTTACTTACATTCAATAAAATTAATTTTATATTCAATGAAGTTAGTTTTGTCTAGAAGTTTTTCAGGTTACTTATATTCAATAAAATATCTCAATAAAATTAGTTTTATATTCAATGAAGTTAGTTTTGTCCAGAAGTTTTTGAGGTTACTTACATTCAATAAAGTTAGTTTTATATTCAATGAAGTTAGTTTTGTCCAGAAGTTTTTGACGTTACTTATATTCAATAAAATATCTCAACAATTTTTGAGAGATGCTTATATGCAGTAAAGCATAGAATTCATACATGCAGTAAAACCAATTTAAACAACACAAATCAACATTTTAACACAATTTATCCATATATGCAATAAAAAAAGATTTAAACAACACAAATCAAAATTTTGTCATAATTTTATTTTACTGAATTTTAACAAAAAAAACTCACATATACACTACTCTTAAAAAAAATCATAATTTCTTATCTTATAAATATTATATAATAAAAAACAGTTTAAAATCACTTCTAAGTCAACGTATTATGAATATTACAATTGGAATCACAATATTTATAACTATAAAATACTTTAGTTAATTGTATTATATTATTAACTACCGAATTTCGTTAAAACAATTTCTTTCATCTTGAAACCGCTCTACCCAATTTTCTTCAAACATTTTAGTACATCTTAATTATTTTATGCTACTCTATTTTGCTTATTGTCAAAATGGTATGGAATATGCTAGCCTATTTAGTTCACATCATGTCAAAGCCATCGGATATTTGCTAGATTATTTTATTTATTATTATTATATAATTATTTTATTTGTGTTTTTCATATTTTAATTTAATGACTGTTTTTGCTGATGTCAAGAGATGTTTTGTCAATTTGTGTTTGGTTTGAAGAGGCATGTTTTGTCAATTTGTGTTTGGTTGATGGTTTTGTACACCAATATGTAAGAGTACATGGAGATATTCACATGATGTGAATTTTTTTTCTTTGAAGGAGAAAAATGATATGTCAACGAGCTATGTTTCTTGCATGATGTGTTTTTCAATTTGATGGTTTTGTTTGTGACAAGACGTCACAAGATTTTGGGAAGGTCCACTCTTGAGCGAGAGCCTCATGATTACAACCTAATCATGAGAATCAAATGGGAGTGCATCCTTATTTTGAAAACAAATAGGATTCTAAGCTACCTAGGACTCAAACCATCATTTTTAAATTTGAAATATCATGGTGTGTTGTTTCAATGCCCGAATCCACAACCCTAACATAAATTGTTTTATTCTTTTTTTGCAGGATTTAGTTGGTTATATTAAAAGTCAGTTGAATTTAAAATTCTTGGCTTAGTGGCATGAACCAAACATATTGTACATATTAAATGAGAAATTTCACTCTCCCAATCATTTCTAAATCACCCATATCACCAAGAAAACATGTTTTAAAAGAACATACTTTGGTATGGGAAAGACCTTAGGTTTCAAAAATTATAAGAAGGTTTTTGATATGGTTGAGAGAATGTGGAAAATAGAATCCATAAACAAATTATTTTTCTAGAGCATCATTACTTTTTAGGGTTGCTTGTCTCCCATAAGGATTTCCTAGGAAAATAATTGTGTTGATTGTCTAGAGATATGTATGTGTGTGTTTCAATATGTTCTCTATTTCTTACGTTGTGTTTCATTATGTTTTATATTTCTTACATTTCTGCCCTCCTATTTTTCTTTCCAATCAAGGTTTATAAAGTAACATGAGAAGCAACATGAGACTTGGAACAATCATTTTCATTATCTATATGGAAGGCAAGAAGGATTATATCCCTTTAAGCTTAAGCTTATGTAGTTTGTCAATTTTTATCATATATTTTTTGGTAAGGGTAAATGTTTTTTTATCTATAGTACAAGTCATGAGTTCCCCAATTTTACCTTATGTAAAGCATGATTCTAGGATTACTACAATTTTTACTTGGTTTTTTATTGTGATGATGCCCTGTCTCAATCACTTGGCCATCTCTCTATGGGTAGTTAAATCTTTATAGTTCAATACTTAAGTAATATTTATCTATTTGTATTATGTGAAATGTAAAAAATGGTATACTATTTTTCATAAAATTTGGTTGAGTTTATCATATATTTCAATGAAAGTTGATTATATGACACATTTTCTTTAAAAGGATCTAACAATTTTGTTAAGGTATGAATTTTCAATTTTGTGTGGCTCTCTATCAACCTTCACTTCCTCATTTCTAGAAAAAATCTACTTTCTCATTCGTATGCCCACTTTCTATTCAAATGCATGAGTTTTGAACTCTCAGTAACTATGTTTTTCCACACAGGAAAATTATATGTCACATTTTATACTAAAGTTCTAAATATTATTTTGAAGTTTGGATTACTGTTATTCTTTTATATAATTTAACATTAAATATAAGTTTAAATTGAAAGCTACTTAGATGAAATATAGCTTAGATATGGCATTTGCAAATTATTATCTATTTATTGAACTAAAGGACATAATTATTACACATGTTTAATTTAAATTCAAATGCTTCTTTGATTTATCTCCTATAGCTTAATGTAATGCTAGATATATAATTTAAGTTTAAGGCCCATGAGATAAATATGACTTCTATGTGACATTTGTATTGAATCATCTATTTGTTGTGTTATATGAACATAATTGGTACGCATATCTAATTTGTATTACTAATATGTCATGTCATGCTTCTTTAATTTATCTTTTATAGATGACCAGAGCATCCCTTTTTAATCTATCCCTTTTGACTTCGGATATGTGGGCAATATTCATCTGCATATTTTTCTATCATAAAGCAGTGAGTAAAATTGTATTCCATTTGTGTCAATGTTAAGGTTAAACACATGGATTAAAGTTTTATATATTAGATGAGGAGGCTATGTATTACATATGGTCTTGAATGAGATTTTGGACTCTTTAGATATATATCTAAAGATTCCAAATGCTCATTCAAGACCATATGTAATACATAGCCTCCTCATCTAACTTAGCCAGGGATTTGCAATACTATATTTGAGTTGGCTAGCTCCATTTCAAGATATTATAATGTTAGATTATTATTTCTATAGATTTTGATTATGGTAGTAAAATGTTAAAAAAACTAGAAACCAGGTACAAATAATATTATTCTAGATATATGTAAAAAGTACATGGTAGAGAAGATCAAACAATATTAAACTTTTCATAAATAGTTTAGATAAAAATACAT